>CM053789.1:654259654-654274654 GCA_028749045.1 Cupressus sempervirens | reverse complement strand
GAAATCCAGGTGCTAAAAGCTAAGGAGGAAGCTTTAAAGGTGGAAGCGGAGACTAAGGAAGGGACCGAGGTGCTAGAGGAACAATATGCTAAATTGGAAAGGAGAGTTAAAACTTTGGAGGAGGGGTTTTTTACCTTCTCCAAATTTTGCCTCAAAGTCACACATGTTGCAGCCAACACCCTTCAATTGCTAGCACCGGAAAAGGAGGACACGACTATGGATATGCAGGACCACAAGTTGCTCTTCAAGTTCCTTGCTGATGACTAGGCCTAGATCCTGCTAGACATGAAGGGGAGGAGGAAAAAAGAAAATTAAGTTTCTTAGTTTATTGGGATCCTTGGATCTAAGACTTTTTTATGTTTTACTGTTGATTAAGGTTTTGCTGGTTTACAGCTATAATTAAGACTCAGGATGCCCTGTTATGCCAATTTTGGTTAGGTTGATTTTTGTAGTTTGCTAGTTTTCTCGGCTTGGTTTTAGCTTAGTTGCTCTTAAACTCTATTGGTTTTTGCAGACATTTGGAACTATGTTGATGTTTAGTTAGTCTTTTTTCTGCTGGTGGTTTCTACTAGTAGTGTGCTAGTTACCCCCTTGTTTTGGTCGCTTTTAATTTCAAAAACATAAGAGAGAAAGAACACAAAAATAAATATTAGAACTTTAAATTCTTCTTTATTATTCTTCCCAATCATCCTCCTCCTACAATGAGAGAAATTACAATTTTAAGTACTGTTTCCCAGCTATAAAATTCGTTTCAATTTTATGAGCCATGGTTAATATTTAAAACTTAATTTGGCCATTCTATCTTCAAATTTTCTGAGTCTCTAAACTTCCATGTCCCCGGCTTGTTCCCAGCTCTGCACATCACTTGAAATTGTTGAAATCCAACTTCTGAGCCTCAAGTAATTAAAGGTTAATGATCACCACCCAAAACGTGTTTTTCCTAACCTCCCAATAGGTTAACGATAACGTTCAAAAATACGTTTTTCTTAACCTCATAAAAAAAAAGGTTAATGTTAACACCTAAAAACACATTTTTCCTAACCCAACCTCTCAAAAGGTTAATGAGAGCTACCAAAAACACGTTTTCGTTAACCTCTCTAAAAGTTAACGATAACGCTCAAAAACACGTTTTCATTAACCTCTATAAGGAAGTTATTAACCTGTTAAGGTGACATATGATATGCGACATTGGTTAATAATGCAATAGCCGGATAAAAGATTGGGATGCAAATAATTCAGACCTGTGCATATGCAGCTATAGCAAATGCTGGTGTAGAGGGTGTCGTAATGATAAGGAAATTAAATTGGTTGGCTAGCGGCTATATAGAGACCAATCATGGCAGCAAGATACTTCACGATTTAGCAAGTCAGATGGTATGAAACCAAATCATGACATGAAGCTTGGTTAGGGCGTTTCAGAGAGGTAGCATATCTTGTGACAGCGAGGCTTTTTCGATTAGAATTTGCGCAGAGTGATGAGATTAGGTGGGTCGTGTGAAATGCCATACGCATTTATTGCTGCAGAACTCAAAGAACAAACCTCTCGCACAAAAGATAGAACCATTAATACAGTGATACATAATAAACTCGCCAACCTTATGAAAGGTGTCACCGTAATCATACCATTCTGGAATTTGCAATGTTGTTCCCACATTCCAGATTGCGAATTGAAAGGAGATTGATAATCCGATTTGACAATCTTTGGCTTTAAATGATGTCTTTGATCAACACGATATTTAATCGTTCCTTAGCAAATATTTCCTATTGTCTTCGTACATGAGAGATGGAAGATGTCTGCGTTCATCATTGACATAATTTCATTATAGATAAAAGATCCACGAACAAGTTGCAGAGAATGCAAGCAGCTCCTGAGATTGCCCCTAATTTGTTTGACGTAATGCCAAGATAAAAAAGGTGGTGGGCACAAACAGAACATATAGAGTGCATTATCATTTTTGAGCTAGCGGGGCGAAGATAGTCTAAAGCAAAGCAAACTGAGCCTGCGGTTGCTTAAAAGTATTTGTGTCACCTGTTCATTCTATTGCCAGATCTCAACCTTGAAGGTGCTGACAGGGAAGGCTTCTTAAGAACTTTCATAAGGGAATATGTGCAAGACTTGAGATTGCTCTTAACTTATTTGACAAAATGCCCAAATTAAAAAAAGGGTGGTGAGCATGAACATGACATATAGAGCGCTAGGGAAGCATGCCAAACGTTTGACAAAATGAAATACTTTTTCCTGACCTGCAGCTTGGGAAGCTTCACTCATTGAGTCACCCAAGTTCGGATCAGCATTCTCATTTTCCTTGGAACATGGCATATTTGAGAAGTGGATTGGAAATCAAACCATGAAGTACAAGTATCAAAGGCTAGATTATGCTCCTGTTTTAAGAAGTATGCTTCCAGATATCGGTGATACCATTTTAGGAAGTGTCTGCCTTCAAGACTTCTAGTCATCTCTTGTAAATGAAGAAAAGACCCCATTAGCTGGAAAGATATTGGAAAGTGGCTTGGCTCAAGCAGGCGGACATCCCATTTCTGTACAATGCCCAGAATTAGTGTTGGAGTGCATGAAATCTTATCATCCCAACACTAGAGAAGTTCTTTCATCGAACAATGAAGCAATTGTCCGTCTGGACCCTGCGTCTATTGCTATCATTTTTTGATTGCCCACTAGGATGCAATATGCCAACATTAACATGAGAACTGCCAAGGAATATTTTTCTGCCAATCAAACCCAATGTTTAAATACTGTGGCAAGATCGTGGTTCTTCCAACCAAGAAGAGGAAAATCTCAATTAGGTAAATCCATTCAAAGATCATCACTGAAAGAAGATGTGGCGAACATGGTAACTTTGTTGAGCAGGATCGTTGGTCTTCGAGATTCACACGAGTTCGAAGGTTGGATGTTTCTATTCATTAATATGGTCTGTGAAGGAAAACAATACATTGATTGGGCTGAAATTATCAGCGACTCATTGCATAGACAACTCATGGGACTTCAAGAAAATGACTACTTTTATATGACTTCATACCTTTTCTATGCTATTGCAAGTACCAAAAGTTGGCCAGGACTTAACCGACAGGGCATTTATGATGACACAACCATCATTTATAATCATCTTCCTCAAATTCAGTATGATAATAGCCTGCACCATTTCAGAAGAGTGAATGATGCATTCACCATGCTAACCGTAAGGGAAATTCAGGGGAACATTGGACTTAGGATTTCACCAGAAACAGCGATGAAAGTACAAAAATATGGAAGTGTTTTCATACAATTCCCGAAGTTCACTTATATCCGGTTAGCTACCTATGATGGGTGTCCGCTAATGTTATCAAGATTTGTTGATGATAAATTAGTCTTAATTGAAATGTGCAGGCAAATTAGTCAAATCAATAAACTTTGTAGGAACAGGAGGACAGATGAAATAGCTTTTCCTATCGGCATCGGATATTATAGTTGTGACACTGCATCAGATGCCAGGAACATTGAAAGATCTATTGCCACAATAAATTTGCATCCTTACACAATGTGTTTCCCTTATGACAGTAAGGGCTATGCAGTGAATGAATTAAAGTTAAATCCCAGTCTTGGTCACTTCCCAACTCTAGAAGACTTTTGGGAGGATTTTGAAAATGACTTCGAAGTCAGGAAGAGAGATTGGATGTGGCTTACAGTACGACAGGTAATAGACTTCAAGTTGGACATTGATGTGACAGGCATAGATGACGATGAGGTTTCTTTGGTCGATCCTTACTATTATGAGAAAATTGAATTGCTAGAGCTCCCTCCTATTGATTGGTCAATTCCTGAATTAAAAAGCTTGAAGGAGAGGTCTTCCTATGTTCTTAAAAGAACAAGAGACTGGATCAGTAAAGTCAGAGCCGAAAAAGCAACTGGTGAATCTCAAAATAAAGAGAAGAGAAATAATATAGGGGAATCATCTCGAATGGTGATAGAGGCAACTTCTAGTGAGATGACACAACAACTGGATACATGTGCTCAAGATCGAGAAGAAGATCTGAATCAGTTGGATAGGTTTACAGTCAAAAGAAAATGGACAAGAATGAAAGGTAGAATGAATCAAGAATGGAATGAATCCAGTGAAAAAGATCAAAGAACTCCTCAAATTGCTGAATTGCATGTCCCTGTTACATCCCCTCATGATATAGTGATTCCTAATTTGAGTCTCCCTCCTCCTAATATGTCAATAATAGACATCGCACAGTTAGATGACCCATTATCTAATTCAGAAGGCTTAATGATGGTTGCTGAAAATGTAACAGGTGATGTACAAGCTTCAAAAATTACACATTTGTGGTTCCAGGATAGTCTTCAGAAGAGGAAGAAAGTTGTACAAATGGTCCCACCTCCATTTGATATGATCTCTAGCATTCTTCAGAAGCCTCCTAAGGTGAAAAAGACTAAGGTGATGTCCAGGTTAGCTATTGATGAAACTTCAGGCAATTTGTGTGTGGAATTAGCCAAGCCTATAGTTGAAAAGAATGTTGATGAAGCATCTGAATCAGATTTCATTCTAGAAAAGGTTGACCTTGGTCCTTCTAATGCAGAAAGAGAGTTTCAAAATTTTGAACTGATTGCCACTCAGATGTTGCAAATGTTGGCATAATGTTATTTTCCATTAGTGACAACACTTTTCTCACAGTATTAACCGAGTAAAGAAGAACTCAGTGTTAACCGAGTTCAGTCGGTTAACATAGAACTCAGTGTTAACCGAGTTCGGTCGGTTAACTAAGAACTCAGCATTAACCGAGTTCGGTCGATTAATTAAGAACTCAATATTAACCGAGTAAAGACGGATGCAGTGTTAACCAAGTTCGGTCGGTTAACATAGGACTCAGTGTTAACCGAGCTCAGTTGGTAAACAAAAAAGTTTGTTCTACCGAGTTTGTTTTGCTATTTGGCCGACTCAGTTAAATTTTGTCTACTTTTATTCAGCCGACCATTGCATGTAATTTTAACCAGGATGGTATATATATGTAATGTATTATATCATTCTATTGGTATGGAAATATATGAAGTATGTGTGCGATATATGCGAAGTATATGAAGAATGTGTGCGAAAGCATGTAAGCTGAATTTTTTCAGCAAAGTCAGCATTGGAGCAGAAAAGTTTTATCAGTCATATCAAGGACAATCAGAGCATAGAGGATCTTATCAGCAATCAGTTGTATTCAGATCCACTGTTTCATTCTAACAGGTGAATCAGTTTTTATAAATCCTTTAACAGGGTAGACTTAACAGTCTTTGTACTAAATCTCCTAACAGAGTGCATACTTATGAAGTATGTTTCAAATCCTTTAACAAGGTGGATGTAACAATCCTTTATGCTCCTAACAGGGCAGATCACCAGAAGTGATCATTGTATGCCTTAACCGGCTAACTTCCTACTGCAGTAAAGAAGATTTGTGGGTTTCATCCCCACCCTAGTTTTACTTTCTATTTTGGAAGGTTTCTGGGTCACCAAAATCTCTGTGCTTATGTGTTATGAATGTTTACATACTGCAGATTAGATGATTAAATATTTTACTGGTTAATAAGAATTGATTTAAGATTTTATGTTTACTAATTCACCCCTCCCCTCTTAGTAAACTGTTATATCTTGAATATTTCCAACAATTGGTATCAGAGCTCACTTGGTTCTCAGGACACAGCTTGATAGCTTGAGCAAAGATCAAAGTCAATGGAGATATTCAGATTGGAGAAAGTTATAGAAAATGAAAAGTTAGATCTTGAAATGGCCATGGTTCAACTTAAAGAAGCAAAGGAACATCTTTCTCAATCCCTAAAAAGAAGAAAGGATCTTGCAAAACAAATGAATGATCATCAGTATGTTGAAGTGAAGATTGAAGACCTGTTACCATCAAGCAATTCAGAAGAAGCTGACCAAGCAATCAAAGAACTTCTAGAAAAGAATGGATCTCTGCAAGAAGAGGTAAGAAAGCTTAAGAGAGAACAAGAAATACAGTCAATCAGGCTATGTGAAGCTTTGGATCAAAGAAACAAAGCACAAGAAGAACTGGAAACTAGAAGTCATGAAATCCGCAATCAAACTCATCAGTATGAAGATCTCATAGACCAACTCACCAATGCAAATGAAGAGATCAGGATTCTCAGAGCACAAAATGAAAGAATAAGGAATGATTTGAACATTGAAAAGCAAATCAATGAAAGTCTACAGAATGACTTGAGATCAGAAAGACAAATCAATGAAAGCTTGGAAAATGACCTAATCTCTGAAAGGCAAGTCAATGAAAGGATGATGAAATCTCAGGTAGATGTAAATCAATTGAATGAGCAGAATCTTCAAAGACAAACAAGCAAAGCTGGTCTTGGATACAAAGAAGCTGGTGAATCCTCCAAGCAAGGTGAACAAAGGAATAAAAGATCCACTTGTAATCATTGTGGCAAGATAGGTCATACATCAAACAAATGCTGGAGCAATGGGAAAGCAAAATTCAATGGTAAGTGCTTCAACTGCAATCAGCATGGTCACAAGGCAAATGAGTGTAAAGAAAAACCAAAATTTAAAGGCAATTGTTACAAATGCAAAAAGCATGGTCACAAGGCATTCTAGTGTAAATCCAAATCATTCAATCCAGCTGAACAACTTGTCAAAGCCATATTCGGATGGGACTACAATACCTGGTGCAGATGTCACTATTGTGGAGAGTATGGACATACTGGCATGAATTGTGCCAGACATCACCTAAGAAAAAAGGACACAACTGTAAGGTGCTATACATGTACAGAACTCGGTCATATAGCCAAAAATTGCATGAATATCAAAAGAATTGAAGATGAAAAGAAAATCAAAGCAGATAACATTCGAAAGCAAATGAAGCAGCAATGGATTCCAAAATCTACCGAACAAGATAAGTCAGATAGGAGTGTCACTCAAGAGATGGGTGACTCTACCATTTCCAATTAGTATTCATATAAGAAACATTGGAACTACATCTTCCAAGATTTATCCTATGCAACTCCAAAGGAAGAAGATGAATCAAATCAGTATTGTAGATACACTCTGACTCCAGGACGGTTCAATACTTTACCAAGTTTGGTTGGATGTAACAAAGCTTCATTAACCGAGTAGCAGTTACTGAGTTGAGTCGGTAAGAGACTTTGCCGAGTTCGGTCGGTCACACCTAAGTTTCATTAACCATGTTGTGTCAACCGAGCAAGGTCGGTTCATGATCCAACTGAGCAAGGTCGGTTCGTGACCCAACCAAGCAAGGTCGGTTCGTGACCTAACCGAGTAAGGTCGGTACTTCAATATTTTCTTTCGATTGCCGAGTTCATAATATCTACCGAGCTAGTGGATGACAACCTGTCATTTCTTTTGCCATCGTACCAAAACATTTATGGAAAATTTGTTATCAAAAGGGGCAAAATTTGATCTAAATTTTTACTGCGAACAAAGAGCTAAGGTATTTTCTGCAATTTCAGAGCGAGCTTAAGACATTTCCGAGCGAATTTTTCAAAAGAGCGAAAGAATCAATTCAGAATTTTTCTACACCTACCAAGTAACAATGGCATCCGG
Organism: Cupressus sempervirens; assembly: GCA_028749045.1. Classification (NCBI taxonomy): domain Eukaryota; kingdom Viridiplantae; phylum Streptophyta; class Pinopsida; order Cupressales; family Cupressaceae; genus Cupressus; species Cupressus sempervirens. The sequence continues at coordinate 654,267,086 of CM053789.1, read as the reverse complement.
AAGTGGAAGCTCTAAGACTAAGAAAGGCTCAGAAATGCTGGTTAGAGGAGAGGAATGGAATGCGCCGAACTTCAAATTAGCACCAGCTGTTGCAGAATCACTGGACCCTAATGGTGCCCAATCTCAAATTCCTTCAAAGGTACTTCTTGTCAATGATATAAGATCTCATTTTAAATGCTCTATTCAAGAACTTGGAAACCTAGAAATTGATAATGCCCTAGGTAAAATGAGCATAGATGGAAATCTAAAACCTGAACATAAGCATCTTGAAACAAAAGGGTTAACCCACATTTCGCACTTGCCAAGGAAATTTCAAGTTAAATGGGTTAGGTATGTACTCAGTCGAGTTCACAATGGCCAATTGTGGTTAGAGCAACCAGTGCTCATCAAAAAGAAAATGATTAACAAAATTACTAGACTCCCCATGCTGAGCAAAGCCAAGGCTACCAAAACCCTAGGTCGGGAGGAATTGTAGAAATTGACCCAAGTAGAATGGGATGGTAGGGGACTTAAGCTGAATACTGTAGCTGACGTCGAATTGAGATTTGGCATTCACGTCATTGCTCACAAAATCTATAGTTCAAGCTGTCCAAACAGTGTACACTGTGAAGCTGTGGATCTGGCATACAAAATAGTGAAGAAGAATTTAGAATTTGATTTATCAGAATTACTTTTATCCCAATTCAATAAGAATATGGAAAGCATTAGAACCTCCAAGAACAATCCCTGCAAATTCGGTTCGCTTTTGATTTGTTTATTCTTCTATATTCAGAAATCTTTTCCATCAAAGGGATCAGTAGTATGGAGAAAAGATATACCAATTCTTTATCAGATAAACGAGCTCATTGCAGAACTAGGTGAAAATTTTGATATTATTTTGGATAACTATTTTGAAGAATTTAAGGAAAAGATGAATCATAGGTTCCGAATTCCACCCAAACTGGTTGAAGAATACAAGGAAGACATATGCTTCATGGTAGATTGTGACAAGGTATACATTCAGGCAGCCAGGCCTCGAGTAGCATGGGTGAAACCTCTTCCCTATGAGGTAAAAATTGACGAAGCCAGGGATATCATAGAAGCACTGGTGAATGAACCAGTAGACCCAAGGCAACCAATTTTTGGAACATATGATCAAGCTAAGGCCAGAATTGAGCTCCAAATTAAAATCCCTCAGGCCATTAGCAAAGGAAAGAGAAGAATAACCCAACTGATAACAGAAGGCAAAGGAGAAGACGAAGAAGAAGAAGAGGAAACCGAGTCAGACAAGGAAAAGGAGCCTCAACAAAAGAAAGGCAAGGTGATCATCACCAAACCTAAAAGGAAAGCCTCTGTAGTCTTCTCCAGGAGAACAAGACAAGGAAAGAAAGAACCTGTACTTGTTAAGCCTCCACTCACATTTGAGGATAGATTGAAGCAATTAGAAGCAGGTGCTAGCTTCACAAACTTCAAAGCATTGAAGTTTGAAACCAGAACAGAACAAGAAAAGATGCAGATTGAGGAACTGGTACTGAACAAGATGGGTAAATGGAAATACTCACCGGACCAGATAGCCTCCCAGATTCCCAAAGAACTATTGGAGAGGTTGCAAATCAGATGGGAAGCTGCAACCAAGACTGTAAAAGACATCTATGAGCAGACACTGATGAATCTCCTGCCGAGTTTCACTAATGCTGAAGTGAAAGCATCACTGAAAGATCACGAAGGCAATATGATGATTAGATTCCACACCTGTTTGATACTTGTCAAAGACATTGAGCATGTGGTAAATGATGCAACAAACATGTGGAAAAACATCTATCATCTACACAAATCTAGTGATGATACTGTTGAAATCAAGGACACTGACAACAGTGATGATGATGAAGATGATAATGATATTGAAGATGTTCCAGAAGATCTTCATTCAATCATGTTAGAAGTGGAAGAAGAGGCTAAGAAAGAATTAGAGGAAGAAGAAGCTGAAAGAGAAATGGAGGAGAAAGAACAAGCAATGGTGGAAGATGATCCAGTACAAATTGCAGCTGAACTCATTGCATCTCTTCCACACTCTCCATCCAAAACAATTACATCAAGTATGGAAATAGCTTCTACTGGTACGTCCTCTCAGCTCCGTATACCATCTATGCAAGTGTCAATCACTTCATTAACTGAGCTGCAGCCACCTTCATTAACCGAGTCTCCATCAGTCTCTGCAGTAAGTTCATCATACACATCAACCTCTACTACAGAATGTATAATAAGTGTACCTACAGATACTACAATTTTGACTTCTCTTAATCAAATTTTGGCAACTATTAGCTCTTCCACTCCATCCTGTACAGCAACATCAATTTTTGATACCATTTGCACATCTCTTAGTCTTCCTATACATAGTCCTATTCCAGTCTTATCAGCCAGCCCTGCCTCATCAACTATAGTCTCAGTTCACAAGGGTCAAGATGAAGTCTTTCCTGGAAAAGCAAAAAGATACATGTTTTCCAGCAAGACACTAGATGAGGAAATTGATTTGGATAAGGACATTATCCTTCCTAAAATAGATCTTGATACAGCATCAGTTGATGAAATGAGAATGCTCAGTCAGCTATTAGAGCAGAAGGCTAGGCAGAAACAACTACGGCATGAAAGAGATCTGGAATATAGCATCATTGAGAGTGCTAAAAATATTATAACAGAGGCTATAGGTGTTGAAGTAGATTCTACTCAATACATTTTGATTCAGTTGGAAGAGGCTGTAAACAAATTCAATGAGGATACCTCCGGCCAAGAAAAGTTGATTGAAAAGGCAGAGAAGAAATTTGACAATAAGGTGCTTGAGCACATTGCTCAGCATATTGCATTAAATCAGGTAGAATTGTCTACAATTTTGAATAATTTTGAGAATTCTTTTAATAATGTAACTTCACTTTTTGGAAAACTCTGTGATGTTACTAAGTATACCAAGGATATAAAAGAAAAGTTGAATAAAATTGATGAGGATATGAAGGTCAGTGCCCAAGTGCTGCAATCTGACCTCAGTACAAGTTCATCCCATCATCATAAAATAAGATTTTTGTCGGAGAAATAGGCAGAATTGCTGAGAGAGGAAGCAAGAATCAGGTCCACTCTCATAGATATCCAGAATATGATTCTTCCTGTCATGACCTTAACCGGCTAACTTCCTACTGCAGTAAAGAAGATTTGTGGGTTTCATCCCCACCCCAGTTTTACTTTCTATTTTGGAAGGTTTCTGGGTCACCAAAATCTCTGTGCTTATGTGTTATGAATGTTTACATACTGCAGATTAGATGATTAAATATTTTACTGGTTAATATGAATTGATTTAAGATTTTATGTTTACTGATTCACCCCTCCCCTCTCAGTAAACTGTTATATCTTGAATATTTCCAACAGCAAAGGGCGAAGAAAGAGAAAAGAGCCAAAGAGAAACTCAAAGAACAAGTTCAGATGATGATAGCTTATATTAATTCAATCAGCAATCCTTCTAATACCCAAGTCATGGTCACTCCACCGGTTCTAACAGGTCTTGATGGTATTTTAGATCATACTATTGTTCAACGAATCGGCCAACAAAAGTCACATAGTATGATGATCGAGGCTTGGATAGACAGGATGATAGAAGATGCTTCAAAACTTATAATTGGAGTCAAAGAGATATATGGGAAAGCCATCACACAGATACAGGAAATTTCTAAGGAGTTGGAAAATAGCAAGGAACATAAATCCAACTAGCAAAAAGTAGCTGATGAATTAAAAGGAATGGCTAGGTTATATACAAGCACCCTACTTCTTGAGAAGATTATTGCTGATCCAAGCGACAATCAAACACACATCTGGAGTAAAAGTGTTGGTTGGAAAGTGCTCAATATCAGCAAAGGGATCACCGAGTTTGAAAAGCTAATAGCTTCTTTGGAGCAACTGAAAACAAAAAGTACAGATGAATTAATCTCTACTATCACAGGTGGAGTGCCAGTAAGTGATCTTCAGAATGTTGATTGTCAATTTCTCCTTGATTCCTTTAGTGCTCAGATTCATTCAGAAATAGAGGACCGTGTATCAGATGCTGAAACTATGATGAAGCTTAGCCTAGTTGTAGTCACGCTGGGAGATTGTAACATTTCAGCCTATCGACAGGATTCAGAAGAAATTCAAGACAACTACTTCATAGCCAAACTCAGGATGGAAAATGTGTTCATTCCGAACTATTAATCAATGATGATCATCCTAGATGCTTACAGGGCTTTCCAAGATAGATAAATTGTGTCTGGGTAGATAGAGTTAGTAGCTAGAAGAATCAATGATTGTATATGCAAACATCTTTAGGAACTCTAGCTAAAGTTTTGTTTTTACAAGTTTCCTTGTATAGGTTAATTTTCTTGAGGTTAATTAACTTTCCAAAATTGCGTATTTCGGAGGTGGTTATTAACCACGAAGAGGTAGTTATTAACCTCTATGCCTATATAAGGACACCTTTTGGCTTTGTAAGGGGGTTTTTTGGTTTTAAAAATAAGGGAACAGTATGCTGAAATTTTGATTGAGGGATAAATTTTGGAAAGTATGTACACTTTTTATCTCTGAAATTAAAACAAAATCTCTATTGTTTTCTTGGTGCAAGGAAACAAAATGAGACGTACTTTGAGTTTATTATTTTAAAATCAAAATTGTTATGCGTTGTAGTAGACATTCTCATGGTATTATGTGAGTGTTTATGAATGTTAATAAATGTTCTTGATAATACTGGTTGCCTCCAAGCGTAGTCCTTGATCACCTTTATTATCAATCCTGTTTGCCAAAGAAAGTCATGAGGGCATGTGGTGCATTCATCTCGGACGACTTTCTCTTGAACTTTGAAGTTTTAAATCTTTATTTGAAAATCCTTTAAAAAGTACATCATACGAGGGAGCTGCCCCTCTAAACGCAGAGGAAGGTCGCATACCAAGGGCCTATCCAACTATTGTGAACGGTTTGCCACACACACTCTGTTGGGAAATTCTTCTGTGACAAATCTATTTACCAACAAGTACAAATCTAAAATTACCATTTTTGGCAATTTTTGCATAAAACCATTTTTTGTCATTTTTGGTAATTTTTAAAACAACTCGAAAAAAGCTGATATTTTTCATGAAGCTTCCTAAAATTGAGATAAGATGAATTGCCAACTAACATTTGAAATTGGAAGTAATATTTTGAGGTTATTAATAAAAACCAACTTTCTAAAAACTAAGAAAAACATTAAAAGCTTTAAAAAACTACTACAATTAGCCTAAGTTGGTCACTAGAGTCCCTTAGGTCAATTTGATCCCTTGAACATGGAGATGGAATGATAAACAAAATAGTGTTTGAAGCATAGGAGGAGTTTTGAGATGATCCTTTAAGAGTGAATTCGGTGAAAAGCCCATAACCACATTTTTTGTAATGCTCTTTGCATCACATTTCATCAACACTATGCAAAACTTGTTTTGAGCCTATAATTGTCCATGTGACATTCTTAGTTTTTTAACATGGATTATGCTTGCTTAAAATAGTGGCAATTAAAAAAAAGGCACCCAACTCAACAAAAAAAAAAAAAAAAAAAAAAAACCTCCAACACCAAGAAATGAAATTTAAAAAAAAAAAAAATTAATTAAAATTCTAGTTCAACAAATACTGTTGCATATCAAAACTACTAATCCAATATTTAAAATTCTCTAGTGAATATCGAAACACCATATGATTAATTTCCCTCTCAACAAGAATCAAAGAGTTGTGCATTATTGCAATAACTACTTTGTATTAAGCATTAAAAAGAGAAATCCTATCAAGAGGTAATTTTGAATTATAAAAGCAAAGAGCGAGTTACATTTGTGAGAAGACCTTGTATGTAAATACCATTTGTTTTTGCCTAAATTATAGTTTGCATGAAATTAGTGGAACCGTTCAGTACATTATTTTATTCAGGTTCAACCCTCATTTACTTCTCACATACGAAGACAAATTGTCCATTCACCTTCGTATATTCCTCGAATTTGTCAAATTAATTTAGCCCTCATTTAACTCATTATTTTATGGGAAGATACAAATTACTTCAAATTAAAATAATTTTGGTCCAAACCCAAACAAGTGATTGTAAAAAGGTCAAAAAAATAATGAAACTACCTCGGATAAATGAATTTTGTCTTCTCAGAAATTAGTTTAAATTAAAATAATTTAACAATAGAATTCAATTTAACTAATTTAACTAATGCATTTTCTTTATCAGTTTTGGAAAAAGATAGATAATTTTTTCTATTATGATAATCTTTTGTGTGAAAGTAACTATCTAATTTTTTAACAAGACTAGGAATACCATTAAGATGATAAAATTCTTGTGGTTAAGAAATCACGACAATGGCATAGAAAGCAAACCTTTTTTTCTAAAGTAAAAGTGGCAAGCCACTGTAAATTTATTAAAAATTAAAAACTATATACCTAAGATTACAAACTATAGAAAAACAATATAAGATCAATAGTAGAAACACCCACATGTAGAGCAGTGATTCAATAAGGACAAACCACTCAGACTGATTTCATTAATCATTTGGCTATGAGAATAGGAATAGGGGAATATGAATAGCTATTCTAAATTGAAAATGAGGGTACATATTTCTATTCTCTATTTGGCTCAAGCAGAATTTGATGGGGAATTCATGGATCCAAAAATTTATGTTTTCTAAAATAAATAAAACTGGATTAGGAATACGTGTTTCAATTCCACCTATTTGGGTGGAATTGCAAAACTTCATTTTATTCCTATTTTATTTCGTATTCCAATTTCGATTTGGTGCATCCAAACCAAGAATTCAAAATTTTAAGAATTTACATATGCCTATTCTACTTGTGTTCTCATTCTTACATATGTTTCCTAAATACAAATTTCTCAATAGTCATGTGGTTAACTACAATAATAGCCCACAGTCTACATTCTAAGTACAATAGTCAGGCATGCTTCCCAGAATCACCCTATGCTTTATTTATGTTACAATAAATAGTTGTTTACCTGTTAAAAAACCCATGACCATGACTATCCAAAACCATAAAATTAGCTGCACGCTTATTTGTAGACTGACACAAGGGTATGTGTAGGATCATGGTGTACCAAACTATGGCCTTAAGTGGCAGTGAAAAATCAAAAAATCAGGGTTATGTCAACTTGACATATAATTTTAAAGTGGTTATGGACTTTATATCAAAAAGTTGTAAGAAAATAATCTGTAAGAAATTGAATGTAGTTTCTAAACTACTAGGCCTTATCAGGAGAAAAAAATAATTGATTGGTCAAAAGGTTGAATTTTAATGCAGTACTACAAAAATTTTAGGGCAAAAATAAAAAGTAGGTGTATGTCTGACCACCTTAATCAAAATAAAATGATAATATTTTTTTAATATAATTATAGATATGAAAAGTAGACTCATG
>CM053789.1:653754654-654257154 GCA_028749045.1 Cupressus sempervirens | reverse complement strand
CTTCGACACATTACATCATATGTCCCTAGGGGTCCTAGGACCCCTAAGAACATGTAAGAATGCATCATATGGATCAAAGGGTGTCATAGGTTTACCTATGACGCCCTTCAACCCATTAAATGATGACATATGTACATAGGAGTCCCAGGACACCTAGGGACATATTGCAATCATTCTTATGGGTCAAAGGTGGTCATAGGTTGACCTATGATCCCCTTCAACCTATTAAATGATAACATATGTTCTTAGGGGTCCTAGGACCCCCAAGGACATATTAGAATCGTTCTTATGGGTCAAAGGGGGTCATAGGTTGACCTATGACCCCCTTCGACCAATTACATGACCACATATGTCCCTAGGGGTCCTAGGACCCCTAGGGACATATTAGAATCGTTCTTATGGGTCAAAGGGGCTCATAGGGTGACCTATGACCCCCTTCGACCCATTAGATCATGACATATGTCCTTATCGGTCAAAGGGGGTCATAGGTTGACTTATGACCCTCTTCGACACATTACATGACGACATATGTCCCTAGGGGTCCTAGGACCCCTAGGGACATATTAGAATGCTTCATATGGGTCAAAGGGTTTTATAGGTTGACCTATGACCTCCTTCGACCCCTTAAATGATGACATATATAGCAAGGGGTCCTAGGACCCCTAGGGACATATTAGAATCGTTCATATGGGTCAAAGGGGGTCATAGGGTGACCTATCGCCCCCTTCGACCAATTACATGATGACATATGTTCCTAGGGTTCCTAGGACCCCTAGGGACATATAAGAATCGTTCTTATGGGTCTAAGGGGGTCTAAGGGGGTCATTTAAAGGGTCAAAAATGGTCATAGGACAACGTATGACCCCCTTTGACCCATAAGAATGATTCTAATATGTCCCTAGGGGTTCTAGGACCGCTAGGTACATATGTCATCATTTAATGGGTCAAAGGGGGTCATAGGTCAACCTATGACCCCCTTTGACCCATATGAAGCATTCTAATATGTTCGTAGGGGTCCTAGGATCCCTAAGGACATATGTCGTCATGTAATGGTTCGAAGGAGGTCATAGGTCACCCTATGACCCCCTTGGGTCTTAGGACCCCTAGGGACATATGTCATCATGTAATGTGTCGAAGGTGGTCATAGGTCAACCTATGACCCCCTTTGACCCATAAGAATGATTCTAATATGTTCTTAGGGGTCCTAGGACCCCTACGGATATATGTCGTCATTTAATGGGTCGAAGGGGGTCATAAGTCAACCTATGACACCCTTTGACCCATATGAAGCATTCTAATATGTCCCTAGGTGTCCTAGGACCCCTAGGGACATATGTCATCATTTAATGGGTTGATGGGGGTCATAGGTCACCCTATGACCACCTTTGACCCATAAGAATGATTCTAATATCTCCCTGGGGGTCCTAGGACCCCTAGGGACATATGTCGTCATGTAATTGGTCGAAGGGGGTCATAGGTCAACCTATGACCCCCTTTGATCCATAAGAATGATTCTAACATGTCCCTAGGGGTCCTAGGACCCCTAGGGACATATGTCATCATTTAATGGGTTGGAGGGGGTCATAGGTCAACCTATGACCCCCTTTGACCCATATGAAGCATTCTAATATGTTCGTAGGGGTCCTAGGATCCCTAAGGACATATGTCGTCATGTAATGGTTCGAGGGGGGTCATAAGTCACCCTATGACCCCCTTTGACCCATAAGAACAATTCTAATATGTCCCTAGGGGTCCTAGGACCCTTAGGGACATATCTTGTCATTTAATGGGTAAAAGGGGGTCATAGGTCATCATATGACCCCATTTGACCCATATGAAGCATTCTAATATGTCCCTAAGGGTCTTAGGACCCCTAGGGACATATGTCATCATGTAATGTGTTGAAGGTGGTCATAGGTCAACCTATGACTCCCTTTGACCCATATAAATGATTCTAATATGTCCCTAGGGGTCCTAAGACCCCTAAGAACATATGTCATCATTTAATGGGTCGAAGGGGGTCATAGGTTGACCTATGACCCCCTTTGATCCATATGAACGATTCTAATATCTCCCTACGGGTCCTAGGACCCCTAGGGACATATGTCATCATATAATGGGTCGAAGGGGGTCATAGGTCAACCTATGACCCCCTTAGACCCATATGAAATATTTTAATATGTCCCTAGGGGTCCTAGGACCCCTAGGGACTATGTCATCATGTAATGGGTCGTGAACAATTCTAAGACGTGGGAAAATATGTCATCATGTAATTGGTCAAAGGGGGTCATAGGTCAACCTATGACCCCCTTTGACTCATAAGAATGATTCTAATATGTCCCTAGGGCTCCTAGGACCCCTAGGGACATATGTCATTATTTAATGGTTCGAAGGGGGTCATAGGTCAACCTATGACCCCCTTTGACCCATATGAACGAATTTAATATGTTTCTAGGGGTCCTAAGACCCCTAGGGACATACGTCATCATATAATATGTCGAAGGGGGTTAGAGGTTAACCTGTGACCTCCTTTGAGCCATAAAAATGATTCTAATATGTCCCTAGGGACCCCTAGGGAGATATGTCGTCATTTGATGGGTTGAAGAGGGTCATATGTCAACCTATGACTCGCTTTGACCCATATGAAGTATTCTAATATGTCCCTAGGGGTCCTAGGACCCCTATGGACATATGTCGTCAGGTAATGGGTCGAAGGGGGTCATAGGTCACCCTATGACTCCCTTTGACCGATTAGAAGGATTCTAATATGTCCCTAGGGGTCTTAGGACCCCTAGGGACATATGTAGTCATGTAATGGGTCAAAGGGGGTTATAGGTCAACCTATGACCCCCTTTGACCCATAAGAATGATTATAATATGTCCTTAGGGGTCCTAGCACCCCTAGGGACAAATGTCATCATTTAATGGGTTGAAGGGGGTCATAGGTCAACCTATGACCCCCGTTGATCCATAAGAACAGTTCTAATATGTCCCTAGGGGTCCTAGGATCAATAGGGACATATGTTATCATTTAATGGGTCAAAGGGGGTCATTGGTAAACCTATGACCTCCTTTGACCCATATGAACGATTCTAATATGTCCTGAGGGATCCTAGGACCCCTGAGGACATATGTCATCATGTAATGGGTCGAACAGGGTCATAGGTCAATCTATGACCCCCTTTAACCCATATGAATGATTCTAATATGTCCCTAGGGATCCTAGGACCCCTGGGGACATATGTCATCATGTAATGGGTTGAAGATTCTAATATGTCCCTAGGGGTCCTAGGACCCCTAGGGATATATGTTGTCATTTAATGGGTCGAAGGGGGTCATAGGTCAACCTATGACCCCCTTTGACCCATATGAAACATTCTAATATGTCCCTAGGGGTCCTAGGACCCCTAGGGACATATGCCATCATGTAATGGGTCAGAGGGGGTTAGAGGTCAACCTATGACCCCCTATGACCCATAAGAATGATTGTAATATGTCCCTATGGGTCCTAGGACCCCTAGCTATATATGTCATCATTTAATGGGTCGAAGGGGGTCATAGGTTAACCTATGACACCGTTTGACCCAAATGAAGTATTCTAATATGTCCCTAGGTGTCCTAGGACCCCTAGGGACATATGTCGTCATGGAATGTGTCGAAGAGGGTCATATATCAACGTATGACCCCCTTTGACCCATAAGAATGATTCTAATATGTCCTTAGGGGTCCTAGGACCCCTAGGGACATATGTTGTCATCTAATGGGTCGAAGGGGGTCATAGGTCACCTTATGATCCCCTTTGACCCATAAGAATGATTCTAATATGTCCCTAGGGGTCCTAGGACCCCTATAGACATATGTCATCATTTAATGGGTCAAAGAGGGTCATAGGTCAACCTATGACCCCCTTTGACCCATATGAAGCATTCTAATATGTCCCTAGGTGTCCTAGGACCCCTAGGGACATATGTCATCATGTAATGTGTCGAAGGGGGTCATAGTTTACCCTATGACCCCCTTCAAACCATATGAAAATTTTTAATATGTCCCTAGGGGTCTTAGGACCCTTAGGGACATATGTCATCGTGGAATGTGTCGAAGGGGGTCATATGTCACCCTATGATTCCCTTCGACCCATATGAATGATTCTAATATGTCCCTAGGGGTCTTAGGACCCCTAAGGACATATGTCATCGTGGAATGTGTTGAAGGTGGTCATTGGTCACCCTATGACCCCCTTCGGCCCATATGAATGATTCTAATATGTCCCTAAGGGTCCTAGGACCCCTAGGGACAAATGTCATCTTGTAATATGTCGAAAGGGTTCATAGGTCATCTTGTGACCCCCTTCGACCCATATAAACTATTCTAATATGTCCCTAGGGGTCCTAGGATCCCTTAGGGACATATGTCATCATGGAATGTGTCGAAAGGGGTCATAGGTCATCTTGTGAGCCCTTTTGACCCATATAAATGACTCCACTAGAAATAATATAGTAAAAATAATAATAATATAGTATAACAATCATATATATATATATATATATATAATTTATAGATTATAATAATAATAACATAATATATTATATATTATAATTTACATATGATAATAATAATAATAATATATTATCGATTATAATTTATATATGATAATAATAATAATATGTATTAATAACATATATATAATATATTACGTTATTATATTTAATAAAAATATAGTAAATATAATAATAATATATTATAATAATATATATTATATTTATAGATAATAATAATAATAATAATAACATAATATATTATTATATATTAATAGATTATATATTATATCTTTACATTACGTTATATATATATATATAACATTATATTATATTATTATATAATATATAGATTATATATTATTTTATATATAATAGTTATGTTATTATATTATATATTATATCTTTACATATTTCATAACTCAAATTAGTTATATCACTTACAAATTTGTTTTTCCCTCTAATTTTTGTCCCTTTTCCCTCCAATTTTTATGCCGCCGATATCGGATATCGGATCTCATATCGGATATCCGATATGAGATCTGATATCCGATATGAGATCCGGTATCCGATCTCATATCGGATATCCAATAAGTCTTGAGCCTTACTTTCCAGGTTTGGTACCTGGATAGGTGAAAAAAAGTCAGAGCGGATTTTGAAGCGCTTTTAGATGTGTTCAAACTCTATTTTTTTCACATTGCCACTTTTTGGCACACCATGATCCTGCACATACCCACAACCTCTCCTCCACCTCACAAAAATTACCTCTTTTTTAATGAAACATAGGATAGCTCTGATACCAATTGTAGAAACCCACAACAGCTCTTATACCAATTGTAGAAACACACAACAACTCTTACACCAATTTGAGAGATGTAACACAAACAACACAATGTGCTACCGCACAACAAAATATATTATATTTATTCACTGCTTTTTACCCATGTCCATTACATGATGCCTCTATTTATAGAGGTCTTAGATTATTTCTAGAAACATCTGCATTAGCCAACATAGGACAAATAGACTTCTCTAGAACTATCTAAACATAAACATCTTCTAGAACTTTACCTAACCCTATCTGGTAATCCTCTTGGAATTTCTAGAATCCTCTCTATTGTTCTTTTACAATTCATTTGAGGTGGAAATTACTCATTCCAACACTCCCCCTTAATTTCAACCTCAAATGTCATTACATACAAATGCCAAAATGCCATTTTTTGATAATCTTCATATCTGTTAATGCCTTTGTTAATACTTGCCTGTCGCTTGCCTCATCTATGAGAAATGCCAATAACCTTTTTCCTCTTTGATTCCTTGCTCTAATCTATTGCCCAATGTTGTTGTATACCTTCTTACACCTGAACTTTTGTACTTAAACAAACTTTTGATCGCACCTGTAATCTTTTGCCAACTCGATCCGTAGCTCCATCCAAAATCCATTTTGATACAACCTTCCATAAAATTCTTCTTACACTTGTCCATACAAATATTTTTACTCTTCCTATTCTAACACATCTTTTCACTATGACTCTTTAAGCCACAAATATTACATGGATGTATGTCCCAACATCTATCATTTGTATGCCCTTTCCTATTACAATGTGAACATTGCACAATATTTATGCCTTCAACTGATTCTCTTGAGCCTTTATTCATCTTTCCACTACCTTTATCATATCCAAGATCTACATATTTTGGCCTAATTGTAGTTTCAATTGGATTCCTTAATCCTCGTTCATCCTTTCCTAGACCTTTACCTTTGAAATCCATTCTTTCCATAATCTTTAAACCAATACTATTATTATCATAACAAACAAGATTTGCAAAAAAAAATTCATCATAAACACTTTATGTTGTAGAAAAATCATAGTTCTCAATCCCATAATCACCTTAAATCATTTGTTTCACAAGATACATCACACAAAGATGGATTAAACTTCAAATTTCTACTCTCTTATTTTAGATTAAACAATTCCATCTTCAGCATACTATTTTCCTCTTGCAATTTCTTCACCTTTTCTTCTAAAGCTTTGTTCTTTTTCTCAACAGCATCAAACACTTTTAACTTTTCTTCTAAATCTTTATTTCTCTTTTTGTCATCATCATATAATTTTAACATTTCTTCTAATTTCTCATTTTTATGTTTAGCTTTGATCAATTCCTTCAATTTGACACAAATACTCATAATTTTGTTTTCCAACTTCTTTGAATCCTTTATCAAATTAGAATTTGACTCTTTAACATTCATCAATTCCTCTTCCAAACTATCTTTTTCCTTTACTCTTTTTCTAGTTTTCCCCATTGAAACACAAGAATTTAACACACTACTCTACCTTTTAGAAAATTTTAAATACTTTGATCTTCCTTTCTTTTTAATAGCAATAGGGAAAATTTCTCAAATGAAATTAAATAATTATAAAACTTTGCACCATACCTTTTGTTGCCCACTTGCCCTCTTTCTTTCTACACAAATCTATCCTCCATATTTTAGCAGCACCAAAACATTGCTTCCTCTTTGATCAACAATTTTGTCCACCTGGCTCTGATACCAATTGTAGAAGGTGGACCAAGATCTTAAATTATCTTTGATACCAATTTGATGAAACACATGATAGCTTTGATACCAATTGTAGAAACCCACAATAGCTATGATACCAATTGTAGAAACACACAACAACTCTTATACCAATTTGATAGATGTAACACAAACAACACAATGTGTTGCCGCACAAAAAAATATATTATATTTATTCACTACTTTTTACCCATGTCCATTACATGATGCCTCTATTTATAGAGGTCTTAGATTATTTCTGGAAACATCTACATTAGCCAACATAGGACAAATAGACTTCTCTAGAATTATCTAAACATAAACATCTTCTAGAACTTTACCTAACCCTATCCTGTAATCCTCTTGGAATTTCTAGAATCCTCTCTATTATTCTTTTACAATTCATTTGAGGTGGAAATTACTCATTCCAACATGTTTCTGCTTCAACTTGAACTTTAAAGCACAGAGGTTCCCTTTATTTTAGAACACAAAAAATGCTAAGGTATCAACCAATTTGTAATGCAAGAGATATTAGTACAGTTCTACTAAAGTATATCAGTATAATTCTATTGAACTATTTCACTATAGATTCATATTGAAAAACAAAACAAGCTTATAAATGATATGAAATCTTCCAAATATATTTTTTGTGAATATGAAATCATTTAATTGGAGAGACATCAGTATATGGACATAAGTATAGCTTTAATTTTTCTGCATAATATAAAATCTCACAAAAAGTAGAGATATTTAACCAGAAATAGAAGAGATATTAATATAAGTTTAGTGGAAGAGGTTTCAATACCTGAGATTCGTTCTTAAATAGCAGAACAGACTTAGTAATGTTATAAAATCTTTCAAAAAGTAAAGCTTTTAAACAAGAAATCAAAAAGATGTTAATACAAGCTCAACTGAAGAAATATGAATACAGATTCATTCTCTTATATTGAATGAAAAAATAGATGCTGAACAATATAAAATTTTGAGAAAATGGGTTTCTGTTATAAATGAGTAGTTATTAGTACAAATTCATTCTTTTCTATTGAATAAAAAAATTGAACTTGTTCATCTTATAAAAAGATTTTGAACAAAAAAACATAAGAGATAAAAGTATAACCAGTATAAGCTGGGTGAAAGAAATATTTAATAGATTCGAAAACAAATTCATAAATAATATAAGTTTTTCTTAAAAGAAAAAGTTGGATGAGTATAGTATAGATTTATTCTTGCATATTCAATAAAAAAACAAGTTCATAAACAATATAAAATCTTTTCAACGAGAACTTTTCAACAAGAAATTGAACAAATTATTTATTTTAAATTATAAAAATAGTATTTTTCATAATTTTTATATGTTGGTTTATTTACATAAATTTTTTATCTTAATATTAAAATATTAAATTTGAAAAGCTAGCAATAAAGTTTTATATTAATTGATTAATAATAAATTGTCATATAATATATCTATACTTTTCTTAAGTGAGAGGTAGTGGATGCCAACATCCATGGATAGGATCTCAAATCTATTATCCAATAAGAGTGAAGATAAATCAATTTCATCATTTTACATGTTACTTTAGAAATTATTAAAAAAAATTTAAACTAAAAAATAATAAGTTTTTTTTCTATTAGATATAAGAGTTTCAAAAAATACAATGCAACCAAAGTACCACCACGAAAATCAACAAGGAGGCCAAGCCTCACTAAGGGAGAACAATATCAGTTGTACAACATAACAAAAAGAGGAAAAGAAGGATTATCTAACTAAGAACATCATAGTAGTTGACCACCCAAGAAGTCCAACCTAAGGGACCCTCCATCCAAATGATGCTTTAACCTTCTTGAATCTGCATCAGCCTGAATAAATCTCCTTTTCTATCATTCACTTTCTTACTGATTTCTCTGCTCAGCCTAATGCAAGCTTGTTGAAAAGCTTGCAGATCATCCAAGGTTCTATGCCATTGGTATACATGCTTCAACTCATAGTAGAAAAAAGTAGCATGCCCATCATGAAGGAACCTTCTCATCTTGTCCTGCTCCATCAACATAGTAGCCTGCACCTGCAAAAAAAATTCAAATAAGTGAGTTTTCAAAAAAACTCAGTAAGATCCCTTACCTTGGTACCTTTCCTCATTCCTACACTTCCAGATCTGCCAGAGAATGTTAGACAATAATATATTCCAAAATAAATTGGTATCTTTAGGAAGACCATTAAGATGACTAATGATAATATCAAGAATATTAACATCAATAGGATAAACAATGCCAAACATTCTCCATATTTCTTTAGCAAAAGTACAATCTAAAAGAATATGTCTACCAATTTCAAGAACTTTGCATAAATTACAAATATCAGAATTAGATAAATCTCTCTTAATAGGCAGCTTGTCCAACATGACTAACCATCTGAAGCATCTAATTTAAGGCTCAACAAAATTCTTCCACAAGATATCAAAGTAATTTTTCCAAACATCAGCATCATAAGAAGAGTACCAAACAGCATTGACATGATCAATAATATTTGTATTACAATCAAGGATTCTATAAATATTCTTAGCCTTAAGTAGATTCATGACAACTCCACCAGGCCAGTTACATTTAAGGTGCCTTTGAGAGTCAACATGGCATATAGTGGGAAGAACATTAACAGCTTGCACAATCATGTTATAAGTTCTTTTATGAGAATCAGGTATATCATATTTATTTTTAAGCTCATCCCAAGGAGTGATTTGATTCTGCTCAAAGAGATCTATGAACTGTTTAATACCTTTCATAGCCCATTGTTTGGCAGAAACCCTTGGGTAAGGGCCAAAGGTTTACCATTTAGGTGAAGATTTCACCAAATGGATCTTTCACCATGGAGTTGATTATTACAATGAAAATCCTTGTTAGTGATAAATTTCCTAACATGGTCCCAAGCCTTCCAAATAGATCTAAAAACCACGGAACCTTGGACCATGACAAGAAAATTACCAACAATGAGGTCGAAAAAGGGAAGATTAGTCCGAGATTTGGCTTTCTTAGGCACACCCCTCTCAATGTTGTTTCTAACCAACACTTTCCAAGGATAGTCACCCTCCATGTATTGAAAAATCCATTTGGCAGATAGGGCAATAACTTGAATTCTTAAGTCCTTCAGCCCAAGTCCCCCAAGGGCCTTGTCAGTGTGGCACCAAGCCCACTTAACAAAATGAATTTTATTATTACCCTTGCCATCAGACCAAAGAAATTGTCTAATGGACTTCTAAATTTCAGCAATATGATAATTGTTAAAAAACCTAAATGTTATTAGCATTACCTCCAACTCAATGATCGAATAAGTGATATCCTAATGTTCTTGAGAAAACAAGAGTTGTTATGTTCCAAACACCCATCCATAGTTCGATAAAGTATTTGTAATGCCCCACTCGGGAACCCAAGAGAAATAAACCTAACATGTTACAATGTTTACTGAACTATTTTTTTTTTTTTTTTAAAGTTTAAACAACATCAAGATAACATCAATGCGGAAGCAATATGAACATACACAAAAAATACACATTTGCAATTACAAATATAGTTTCAATTCCTCAAAGGTTCCTTTACGTTGAGTCACATTTAATAATTTTAAATTAATTAGTTTAAGTTCCAAGTACAATGTCTCAAGATCATAAAGAAATAACAGATACATAATCGCATAAGCACAGCATAAGTATATCTAATACAATGAAATTACATCCACTAAATAACATCCACTGCACATGTCGAAGGGTATGTGAAAATAGATACAATACACCAGGATATATGATAACATATATACATCATCGGAAAAGAAGTCTCTGAGATAAGAAATAAGAATGATAAAGGTACATCTTCTACAGTGAACATCCAACAGCTAGCAATGTGAAGGGGATCCCAAATGGTAAGAAGGCACTACCTCCCGACCGCGTGGTTACCTAGTCAAGCTTCCACTCCTACAGTGCAGGGAAGATAATGAACGATCCACATATGGTAAAACAAACATAAAACATTCCTAGGCAAGGTACCTCTAATAGCCAAAACTATCTCAAAGGTAACACATACTACTCAAGAAGATAAAATAATCCAAAAGTAAGAACACTCAATCCAATACTGACACCACATAACCAAACATCATACACGAACCAAGTATAAACCAAATACCAAGGTCATAAGATAAAGTCAACAAAAGACAATCATCTCAAGTCAAAAGCCACATGTCAAAAGTACAACATCCATGAATCACCAATCATCATTAATGAAAGTAAATAACTATAATGAACATATCCAACAATAAATACACCACCAGAGATACACAAAGTCCACAAAGATCTACAGAGGAGACTCAGGCTACATACTAGGGAGTGTCATCACATGGCTGCTTGAGTTACCCTGGATTGATCTCTTAATAGACCCCAGACCCTCAAGCGTTGAGTTACCCTGGACTGATTACTCTGAACCCCGGACCCTCAACATCACACATATGGAAACTAGAAAGCCCTCTCAAGAAGATGAGGCACTCATCTCATTCCCATCCTTAGTCTATACTAGCACTAAAGGCATGGGTAGATCAAAAATATCTAACTTATCTTTTTAGTGTGTTTTCCCCCCATAAATTTTAATTACTAGATTATCACTTATTACATAACTTGCATTAGGTTACCCTGGCACTGACCACTTTGGGTCCCGAACCCCTATGCAAGCCACTCTCAAGTCACATACCTAGACAACCTCTCCTAAGCACATAAAAACACAGTTGTGTCCCATACCACAACACCCATAAAGATCAAACTCGGTTCCTTAATAGGCAACCTGATAACAAGAAGGTTCTCCCATTCGAGTACACATAAAAGCTCCACAAATAAAACTCATAAATATAATCTCAAATATGAAAGTCAAAACACATCATGACATCCAATCCCATAAATGGTAAAACAAAAATTTGACAAAGCCTCTGGTGTACATCCTAGACTGGTCAACATCTAATCAACTCGAAAATTCATGAAGGATAGACGGTACATAGAAAACATCATAGTGTCACAGTTGATTTGATTTGAAAGCATATAGTTGAGTTAAATGAAGGTTATAGTTTTAGTTCAACATACGTTTTCAAGTAAAATGTTTCAGAATTCACCCTTACAAGTTAACCCACTCTAACTCTAAATTTACCCTTACTGTTTTAAGTCAATTTCCTAAAAACAATCCAAGAATAATTTATTTAAATTATTAAATTAATACTTGTTGTTTCTCTCAAAGATATAATCTATGACTCTCTTTTTCTTTATTATAATCAATATTATAATAGTTAAATAAATCTAAAACTTAATTGGACAAATTCCAATATTAATTAATTCTAATTAAATTATATTTAATTAAATTAATTAAAATATAAGACATTCACATTAATTCTAATTTCGTCACTGATTAAGACTTTAATTAAATATTACCATAAATTAAATTTGTTGATTAATTAATAATTTATTAAAACATAATAATGATAATAATTTCATTTAAAACATAATTGAAATTAATAATAATAATTCATTATTATTTTATAAACTAAAACATAACATATAATATTTCTTAAATAATAAATATTAATTAAAGAATATTACTTAAACTTTAAAATATATATTAAAATACAAAAATATTGGTTTGAGCGATTTAAAAATCGCTGGAAGGCTTTTTGAAAGCCGCCGGCCATAATGGCAAAGCCATGCGGTTGCCTGCGTAACTGCATGCTTGTCTGCTGCCGCCGGCAGCAGTCAGCCTGCGCACGCACGGCGGACCGGAAGGTGGTGGGGTGGTCAAAACCCCCCCCCCCCCCCCACATATATAATATATATATATTTTTAAAATTTATTTTTATTAAAAAGTTTCGTAAGACATTTTTTTTTAAAAAAAATATAAAGAGTTTGATTTATTTTATAAGATTTATGATTATATAAAATTTATTAAATAATTCCCATATATATATATATATTTTAAGAACGTTTACGATATTAGCCTGATGGGAAGATAAATAAACAAATCGAACCCTTCGAATTTTCAATATAAGATTTTCATTTCCACCAACAAACCCTTTCTAAATTTAAATTTCTAAATCCCAATTTAATTCAAAAGCCCAGATACCAATTTATTTCCAATTTCTTTCAATTGCAAAACGAGTTTATTTAAATAGTTTTTTTTTTTTTTTTAAAATCCGGATTCACAGATGGAATCAAAAAGCAAAAGATGTAGAATGAAGGGTGGCAAAATTCATCTAATGGAATTTGAGAAATCAATTTTCAACAAGCACGAAGAAGACAGAGATCCGAAAATATTTCTACAATGGTTCACAAACCCTACCTTGATCTGATGCTAACAATTTGGTGAAACCCTTGCTAATCCAAACCCTTCAAAGCTTCCAAAGATTTCTTTGTTCCCCTTCCAAAAGTGTGTTTCCTCAAACCTGTGTGTGCAATAAAGACACAAAAACCCTCTAATATAGAATCTAATTACCTTTTAGGGCTTCTGTCTCCCCAACTCAAAAATTATAATTATTTATTTAATTAATTCATTCATGCACAATTAATTTTCTTTTTAAATTAAAATATTCTTTTATTATTCCTTCATGCACTTTAAGTGAATTGTTAAATTACTTTATTTAACTTTCCACTTTACTTTTAAGTTAATTTAATAACCTTTTAAAATCTCATGCACACTTGCTTAGAATATCTTTATTAAGTTCACATATTTTATCTTTTAATTAATCTCTTTTATTTTCAACTCATGCATAAATCATGCGAACTATAATCTTTATGATAATTAAATATCTTTTCACTTTTAATTTCATTTTTTTAGAAACTTAATTGATAAAATATTTATTAACTTAAATAATAATAATATTTAGCATTTATTAAAAATGCACTCCAAATATATTATTATTAAATTAAATAAATATAATCACGTTCTAAATTTAAACTTTATTTAACTTTTTAATATATTTAGAACGTTTAATTTGATAAATATTTATTAACTTAAATAACAATAATATTTAGCATATATTTAAAAATGAACTCTAAATATATTATTATTAAATTAAATAAATATTATCATGTTCTAAATTTAATCTTAAAACTTTTATCTTCAATTTAATTCTTTATATTTAATTAATTTCTCAATTAATTAAATATAATTAAATATTCAAAATATCATAATAATTTTCCATTAAATTAAATTATTAATTTAATCTATTAATTAGACTTAATTAATAGAAATTCATCAAAGACTCACAAAACAACATATGCACAAAGGACTCACAGATTTAAAAAGGGTAGGCAATTTTTTACGAGTCCTCCTTGCAGGACAAGTATTATAGGCTTATGGCTAGGATTGGACCTGATCATTATCTTCCCATTCTCACCATTTGAGTATTTGTAATAGGGCACGCTCATCCTGGCAATTCAGGGAAGTCGATGCCCGGTACCTACATCCTGCATAAAAGACGAGCATGTACATGTATATAATATATCTAAACTAAACAGACAATGGCGGGGAGTGGTTCATCGTGTAGATCCCGACTAGCAGGTGACTACGACTCCCTCCCTTAACCACATCAAACACTTCAGACAGAAAGATAAAATAAACACGCGCACCATACACATGCAAGTATGGGGTAAGTATCGTAAAAATCACAAATCTAAGATCAAATGCGTACATATAATAATGCATCTCTATCAATACAACATAATCATCATTAAAGACATCCTGTTAACATTTTTATAAAAGAAATCACATTTACTAACTAGGATCATTAAAACAACACATGAATGAAATCAACTAAGCAATAATAACTGATACATTTGTAATCAAAGTCATGAAATAATATCATAATATTAAAATCTAGTATCTCTAAGACTAATCAATGCATAAAATCAACCTAAAGCAAATTGATAATGATAACAGAAATGCAAATGAGGGGCAGGCACTACAGTATTCATAACAAAACATAGGTCTATTGGTAATATCCTTTAGTTCACCTTTAAAAAAAAAAATTGGGTGTGTTTTGCCTTGTAAATTTTGGGCATGACACATCCATGGCTCCATGATGTGGTTTTGATAGATCTATTACATGTGTGGAGATATCATACAATCCTTATTGCAAGTTCAACATATACAACACTCAAATAGTGTAAATCCTTATTGACAAGGGTTTCTATGCACAAGGTAAATATTTAAATTAATCTTGCTTTAACTTACACATTTACATATTTGTTTCAAGGTTGATTCGTCAATCTAGGGCTTGACTAAGGCAAGCCCTCATCCACCCAAAATAAAAATAAGAATATTTTATGTGTGCAAGAGAAGGTTAGAAGAATTGCCACTACATATTTAAAAAGCATTTGCCAAACCATTTCCAAAGAAGTTGGGTCAAAGTTTTTACAATGCCCTGCAAACATAGTGACTTTATTGTAAAGTGTCTAGAACATGGGGACATGGTAAACATCTTCTTGAGACTCTACAAAAACAATATCTATGGGTTTTCAAGTGTGATCACAAATCTACAATTGAAAGTTCCCTCATAATTTTAGATCCATAAATTTTTGGAGCAAAAAAAATATTCATCTATATATTTTAAGGAGAGTACTTTATCATTTATTCCGTCTTTCAGTCTACACCTATTTTCATATCTTAGTTGGGTTGATTTCTTACATTTAGCATATAAACCTATCTTACACTTCTTATTTAATCAATTAGCTCAATTGAACTTTTACATTTACACATCTTCAATCAAATTTATATTTCATTGCGAGGGATGGAGAAGGAATAGAATTAGGGATAAAATTAACTTTTCTTTATGCCAAGAAGAAATCTTTTTTGAGAGAGCCTTCCTTTCTGCAAAGGAAGCAAGCATTTAGGCCTCTTAAAAAGGAGTTTGGGTATAAGCAAGTATGGTTATGCAACTCAAGCACAAGCTCTTTTGGAAGATCTCTTCATTATATTAAATATATATTACATTTTTAACTCTTTTTAGAAATCTTGTTAAAAAGGTTATTAATATTTTTTGATCTATATGGTTGCATAAGAAGAATTGAATTTTGATATTTCAACACTATTTGATATCCATGATATTATTATTATTTATTACAATAGACAAATAGGTGGTGTTTTTAGTAGTCATAGAGATTTATAACATTTTATCAAAAATTAATATTAACTTATAAGTAATCAAATAATAGAGAAAATAAATATGATATAGATTTTTTTAATCAACAATAATAAATAAAATTTAGATTGCATAAATAATAGTAATAATAATCAATTAAAATTTATAATTACAATAATAATAATAAATTATAGTCAACATAATCACATGAGTAAGATTAAGAAGGAAGTTTAAGTATAACTACATTTCAAGCTAAAATATTGAGAGTTCTAGGTGGAAAAGCTATGAAAAAATAAGATTAATATAAAAGAAATATTTGTTTTGTGCACATGAATCAATATGATTTATAATTAGTATTTGTCCATACAATATACGATTGTAATCAGTTTGAATAAGTGAAACACATGTAATAGATCTACCAAAACCAAATCATGGAGCCATGGATGTGTCATGCCCAAAATTTACAAGACAAAACACACCCAATTTTTTTTCTTTAAAGGTGAACTAAAGGATATTACCAATAGGCCTATGTTTTGTTATGAATACTTTATCAAACTATGGATGGGTGTTTGAATCATAAAAACTCATTTTTTCTCAAGAACATTAGGATATCACTTATTCAACCATCGTAATGCTAATAACATTTAGGAAAACTACAAACATATCCTAGGGTTCACGGGTGGAAATTCAATGTAAAGTTTGGAGATAACAATTATAGTTGGTGTAGGCAAATTTGTTTCATATAGAATTCTAGACTTCAAGTTTTCAAGGGATACCAATTAGTTTTCTAACATTTGTTGAAAATTTAAACCATCACATAAAAGCTAGATGATGTTATCATTTTGATTTCACATCCTAATCTTGGAATAAGATGTTGCGTATATAAATGTGGAACACCAATCCTTTATCGATATAGTTGCAAGAACTTAGTGATCTACAAATGTGTAGGTAACTTTTGTTTGAATAGGTTCTTGCATTCCCTTAATTTGTGCCCTAATCTCATCAATATCCTATTAATTAGATCATTAGTTTAATTGCTAAATTATATATATATAGTTTTTTAAATTTATTTGTTTATTTATTTAGTTATTATTGTCATTATTATTATTATAATCACTTAGAATTTCAATTGAATATACTTGATAATAAAGTATCTTCATAATTTATACTAACCCTACATAAGGTATTCTATATACTAAATGATACTTAATATGCATACATGTAGGTATGTAACAACCATCTACATATATAAATATCCATTAATGAATTTATTCAATAAGAAATTTTCTAAACCTTTATTACCAACTAATATTTAAATTTTTAAAGGAAATCCTAACACTAAATGAACTAAGCTTATATACATCTAATGGCCTTTGCCTACTTAACAACTAGTTTGATCGCTAATTAATCTGTACTTACTTTCCCTCCCCACTAACCAAATTTCCACATTAAAAAAATCATTATACTTTATTCATAACATAATTATTTACCCCTAACTTAGCAACTTAAATCCTAACTATAGTTGCCTACATTTCACCTTACTAACTCTTTTACCTAGCATCCTCCCCCTTAATACATACCTACATCCCCCTTTCCAAAATGTGGTCCCCTCTTTTCCCAAGACTCACATGACATGGAAGGAGGGACTCTTATTTACAACCTAGCCCTTTGGTTTAGTTTCCCCTAGGTGTTTAAAGAATGGGGTGTTGTGTATGTTTTGATTTGAAAGGTTTTGGACTTTATCCCCCTCCACATTTTTCCATCTTATCACCTTCCCACATGTGAGGAGAGAGTATAGGTTTGAAAACCCAAGGGTGGGCGGCTTTGGGGAGTGTTTCATGGGTTTAAAATATGTTTTGATTTAAAAGGTGTTTATGCATGTATTTTCTCACCAAGGGGGGGTGCCTAGTTTAGGTACCATGTACTTAGGTTATTATATTTTTGAGTATTATCCACATTTTAATCCTTGGGATGAATAAAGAAAAGTTTATTTCCTAGATCATTATTTGATGGATCTCCTTTGTTGACGGGACAAGATACTAGGAATATACCTATGAATATTTTATTTTTTGTAATTGGGAGAGGATTTATTTCCTTCTCCCATACAATTTCTAGAGAGTGAAAGTAAATCTACAACATGTTTTCTCTTATGGATTTTAAACTTTTTCATAAGTGGAGTTATTTTCTTCCATTACAACTATGATATCAAGGCAGTTGGTTTGATGATAAGTTAATGTGAATTTTTACATCTATATAGTCTAGAATTTTATTGGTTCTAGATACTCAAAATTTTACACACTATCTATATTAGAAAAAATCAATTATAAATGTTTCCAAAAGATGAATAGAATCATAAATGAAATTATTTATTTTTGAAAACATATTGAATCACTTTATATGCATACATATGAAATATTAAGAACTTTATATTTCCATTGCATCACAACACATAACAGAGAACCTTAAAATGAAATCACTCAAGTCTACATTGAATAATCATTATAATATTCCTCTCACATGAGAATTCCATAAGATTTAGCTATTGATTGAAATTTGAACCTACATAAGAAAAGTAATGAATTTACATAACTTCTACATGGACTCACAACAATGGCTATTTCTCTACATGAGATATTTCCTTCGTTCCTATACAACGAGAGGGATGCAATCTTTCTTTTACAATGTCAATTATATACATAACATCAAATCTCACTTTCACATTTACAATGATATACAATAGGGAGTAAATCCCTCTCACATTACAAGGAACAACAAGGAACAACCCATTATGAGATGACATGGAAAGGATTGATTTCTTCATAACTCTTGATTTTTCAACCACGTCAAGGGTTAAACCCTAATTTATTCATAGGATCCATTCTTAAAAAACCTACAAAACAACACAAAACTAGGAACCATGGAGGCTCACCTCCCATCCTGAGCCTCCAAAGAGGCCACACATCGAGCTAGGGAAACAAGGTTCAAACTTCATTCCAATCTTACAAATGCATATATATCACATTCAACACTTGAACAATTCTATCCCAAGGGTATTTCAAAATGGTTCACCAATAGAACCTTGAACATAGGGTGAAGGTGTGCTTTCAAATAGGAGACTTGCCATATCAGACCATATCTACAATAAACAATTTTCTTACCCTTTTGAGGCTTTCACAAATCAAAAAATTCCATGCCCTTTCAAAGCTTCCACAAACATCTTCCAAACATACTACCATCAGCTATAGCTTCCTTGAAGCCCATACTCCATAAACTTCCTTTCTAACCCATCTTTCCCTTATCACCCCCAAAGCAAGATATGAATGAATATGGCATAAAATGGAGCCATACTCCAAGGTTATCAACTATATTTCAAGCCGAACTAACCCCTCACCCTGAACTTCTCTTCCCTTCCCAAAGGGTGAGTGAAGCCCTCACACCCATAGCAACACTCATGCACAAAATCATGGAAACTTAAAAATAAGAGAACAATGAAAATCCAAACTTCATGCTCATCACAACACAACACAACATGATACAAGATGGTACCACACATTTTTCTTACAATGGAATTCTCCATAACTACATACTTATGAATGCAATACCAAGGTTCAACTTCAAAATGGAAGAAGTTAACTAGATCGTAAGAACACCAATCTTGAATTCCTTTGCAAAATGGTATTGAAAAGTTGTAGAAGAGCTCACTAGTACATTTAACCATAAATTTTGACCTTAAATTTTGACCATCAAATATAAATTTCTTGGTTGGTCATCGTTATAAAGGAAACTTTTGTTTTTTGTTAATACATGCCCGTGTTGGTCTCAATTGTGACTAATGCTTTATATTTTGTGTTGGTCTCAATTGCGACCGACATGGGAACATAAAGATAATTTTTTAAAATGGCAAACGTCAATTGATTATTTCACTTGAGCATTTGATTTGAGTATTTTAAGCATTTCTTTGTGTCTACTGCATCATTCACATATTTCATTTGAGGATTTCTACCATTTCATTACATCTACTACATCCTTTGAGCATTTCATTGGAGCATTTGGAAACCTTGTGGGCATCTACTATAGCCCTAAACTCAAACTGTCAGCCATCATTCAAGCTTGTAGCATTTCATTCCATCTACGACACAAACTCGCCTAGCTTCATGTCACAACCAGTTGCAACACTCCCACTATTAAAGGTATTCAATCATTGTGAAAGCCCTAATTTGATACTTGCTAACATATAAATGAAATTTGGACTTGAACAAAATAAAATTACCTTTATTTAAGAAAAATTTAAACCCTCATTTGAAGATTTGATAAAGAGTTTTGACCGAATGTTTATGACCCTCATTTAAACCCTCGTTTTGCAAGAGTGAGTGAGTTATTGATGGATAGATTAGAATTTTTGAATAACAGAAGATAATACTATGCCATTATTGATGAGATGGTTACAATATTAATGTAGAAAATCCCAGCCACCTCAAAGTTACAATTTTAGTATTTCATGGCATCTAAGCTCACCTTACATGTCACATTCAAAAATTATAGTTCTTGGATTCTTGAAGTGATGGGGCAACAAACAAAGCATTATATATATATATATATATATATATATATATATATATAATGCCAATTTGTTTCTAGTCAAGGGCAAGCTATTTTCATTCTATCATTCTAAATGCTAAGATGCTTCATGGGTTTCAACTCTTACAAATCTAGTTGCTATTAGAGCAACATATTTTTTAAATACAATATATCATCATATCACATATGACACCTCTAGCTAAATGAGTACATGGTTTTATTTTTGAATATTTTGGAGAACTCTAGCTTAGGGTTTCCTCTTGCCACACATTCATATAAATGTAATAAGTACTTGATGAATGTTTTAATATTATAATTTTTTATGAGCCTTGTAATGGTTATTTCACTATTACATGTAAATTTTAAAATAGGCTAGGATTACTACTTAAGAATGTTTAGTTATGTGATACTAGTGATTTTGGTGTATGCTTGTGCACAATCCAAATTCTATTGTGATTTCAATATGTTTTCTATCATGATATGTCATGATCCTATAACCCAAGGATGTACATGTACAATAAAATTACCCTCTCTCATTATTCAACATCTAGGTTTGTGGTTGAGTAGCACCTAGAAGATGTTCATGCCTTCTTTGTTGGTGTTGGGATGATAATATTTATGTGATTTTCAAGTATTGTAGGCCTTGTATGTTGTGTGATACATTGTAATTAGATGTCATGTATTTCCATGTTCTATTATTGTGTATTCTACATATTTGAATGAGTTTTATATCTCTCATCATTTATGTGTGCATGTAGGTCTACGACCTTTGTGCCTATATTGAGGAACATTGAGGGGGGAGGGGTGAATTAGTGCTCAAATCAATGAAAAGTAAAGTATTGAAAAAAAATACAAGAATCCACAACACTATAGCACAATCATTTTTATCATGGAAACCCTGTTCGGGAAAAAGCCATGATGGGGATGGAATCTGCAAATGAATACTCTCAGAAGTACTAACCTTGTCAAAGATTTAAGTACAAAAGGAGTAACATCATGCATTCAAGCACACCACCTAAATCTCACTACTCAAATATAAAAGGGAGACTTGCCGCCTTTACAAAATATATGGACTACAAACCACAAGTAATGAACTAGAGTGCTACATCTATGAATGTACTAGTATTTCCAATTGGGTGCTTAAATTGATTTCTCACACTTCAAACCTTATCCCTCCTTTTCAGTCAATTGAACCTCTAAACACATAACTTGCAAATACATAGCAATCATAACATTGGTCATTTTTTCAAAACACCTAAACAACTAGATCTTATATACTAATAATAAAAAATTAAGATAACCACTAGGTTGGCCTTAAGAGCATATTAAGTAGTGTGTGATGAATTAACCAAATCCCTTAGAAAAAAATAACATGAAAAAATTGAGTGCTATGATGTTGGAATAAGATAGATTATACTCTGTCATGGTCCACCTATGTTCGCACCATAAGATTCAATACTAGGTGTCTACACTGAAATATTTCCTTAACATAGTCAATAGCTTTGTCTTTGACATACTTAGCCATTTTTTTATTCAATCCTTCAGTATGATCAAGATATATATAGATAACATATGGAATGCATATAGTTGCCATCAATTATAACATATTAGTCCTCAAGAGTAGGATCTCTTAACAACACTTTATGATTATCTCTTAGCATGGAGGGAGTGGATTGTTTGGTTCTATGTGGTTGGGTGGTGTGTCAACTATTTCTTGGGTTCAATGGATAGTATATTGAGTGTGCACATTTGTTTCTTCTTTCACTTGTGCTTCATGCTTTCTTATGATTGATGAAACATCTTTTATGGCTACCATGATGACATTAGTTGCACCAACAACTTCTTAGGCAATCATGCCAGGCCTCTATGGTATAAGAGACTCCACCTTTGCACCAGCAACTTCTTAGGCAATAATGCCATGCCTTTGTGGTATAAGAGACTCCACCTCTACTCTTGTTAGACCATAATCTAGTGGCATTAAGAATAATAATTACTCTTCAAGAGTTTTCTTCCTATTTGAGGGTTTCTCTAGAATCAAACTTGTTTTTTCATTTTGTGTGTGATAATGCAAGAATGTTTATTTATGCAATTTGAGTTGTTTTAAATTTTAAGCCTTGATTGGATAGCATGGAATTTGACATACATTATAGACTTAAAAAAATGCATGCATTTAAACTCAATTCTTTACACTTGAAAATCCAACTTTTTATACTATAGATCCCGAGCCTTGGTTTCAGAAGTCATGTGCTACATCTTTCTCCATCTAATTTCAAGTACAAGTCTTCTCTATTTTTCCTTGTTGAGATGGTTGAAAACATAACATAGATTGTGCATTAGTACGTAGGTATTACAAAATTGTTAAGAAAATTTTTTTTATAAAAAGGATTTTGATTCTTGATCTTAGAGTTCCTTTGTATCCATTTCCAATTGATACATAGCCTTCAACTGTGAGTTTGACTCGCTCTATTAACTAGTATAAGGAGGTGGGTTTGAAGAAAAATGGAACTGAGATGAACAAGAAGCTAAAGCCTAATCCTCTGACTAATTTGCCAATTTTTATTCCTAAATGTTCATAAGAAGGGGCAGGGAATTACATATTTCATAGTTTCTAAATGAGTTGGATGAATTACCAACTTCTTTCCCTAAACCTTATAATTGGTTTGTCATTGAAATTTCATCAAAGATCATCCTTAAAGAAAACATCTTTATTGAAAGTGTTAATATAATTAAATAAAAAAATTCAAAGATAATCTATTTATTAATCCTAACTCTTTTTTCCATCTCTCTTTTAAGAAACTTTATAAACTATCCCATTTTTAAGCACTTCAATTTTACTTCTGAAACATACAAGATTAAATTATCACATAGCACTCATCCTCATTGTCTCTCTGGTTGAGGGATGTATAGTTCCAATATATTCCATGCCACAATACCTCAGCATGGGTACTAAATTAGTAGTTGTCATTTGTGAAACATAAATATATATCCATCGGAACTTATATTGAGAAGAAAACATCAGCCTAACACAAATAGATCAAATGTAACTCTGAACAACCAACCTACACTGATACAAGCTCATCAGAATAGTTCCACCAACACAATTATAAGTCACTTGAAGTCACTTTAAAAATGAGCAATGATACAAGTTAAGAATCAACACAGAGGAGAAACAATAGAAGAGAAACCCAAAAATGGGTTGTACTAAACATAGTTCCAGTCGATTAATTTATACATAAATATACATTAAATGTTATGTTGATTGTAGCATTGAGTTAGTTATATTTATGATGAGTAGTTGAGATGCATGCTAATTGACATTGGTCTATTGGATAGCTGCATGTGTTTCATCTTCCAGTGGATGGTTGGTCATGATAAATAATATATTTTATTCACATTCCTCAATAAATTAATTATCAAATTCTTTTAGAAACCCCCCCATAATCTAGAAATGATAGGTTCTAACCCAAAGCCTTGTTAGATACCCATTTACAATCACTTATCAAATCATAATCACTTGAGGTTTTTATGAATTACCCATAATCAATGCTTTGAATGGTTTCAAGCTCACCAAAAACATGACACAAGTGTTTTCAAGATCACCACAAACTTTACACTAAAGTAGTTTTGGCTCATCACAAACCTCACTCACATTCATTTTTTAAATCACCATAAACTTCAAGAACTCAAGTGGTTTTGGATTACCACAAACCAAAAACATATTGTGCACAAACCATCACTATGGAGAAACCATCATCACTTTGGGCTTTTCTCCTTGTACCTACATCAAACTAAATATAGGAATCCTTTTTAGATACATAGTTCATCAATATGCCAAACAATTGATTTTGGGGTGTTAGGCACAACCTTATAATAGCTCAAATACAATACATTTCTCTAAATCAATTGTCATCACTTTGTTAAGGGGTATCGCAATACCACTTTTCACACTAACACAACCTTTACAATTAGATAGGCACATTCTCTTGCTGCCAACCCATACCTTTTGCATCCCAAATCAGAACACACTTTTTCAAATAGACCTTTGCACACTAGCAACAATCTCTAGCACATCATCTCGTTTTCTAATCAATGCTAACTATTATATAGCTAATTTAATATGCATTCAGTTTATTGGCAAACACTATATACCTCATCTAGCAGCTAAATTAAAAATAGGATTATTAACAACTAATACTTAGCCCATAAAAACCAAGATTTTTAGAAATATATATTAAGATCTCCTTTCTTGTTTAAGACCTATTACAACTCTTATTTATCATTGATTGTGAACATCATCATATATTAGCAACACTCTTCTTCTCTCATAGGATTTATGCATGCACTCTCTCACTAATCAAAAAACCAAGCTGAAGATATATATAAAAGCATGTGCAACACTTCTCAAAGATTACTAGATATGTTAGACACCTTTGAGATTCGAGCAAGAACATAGAAACGAAAGACAAACCCTATGAACTAAGTTTTGAAGAAAAGTAAGAAAAATTCCAAACCCTAAACAACAATTTATGTTAACAAACCCCAAAATCAAACACAACTGAAGCACCCAAACCCACTGCAAGATGGAAACAAATTTCATCAAGCCCTACCACATGTGGCTCTCTACCTGTCCAAGAGGAACTCACTCTCCTAGGGTCTTTGTCTTCTCCTAAGACACTTGGAAAACTTAGATCACAATTTGACTTTAGGGACACTTGCCCTCAACTAGGCCAAATATGGCAAATTAGCAAAATGCTTTCAAGACTTCAAACAAAAGCTATATTTAGGTAACCATAATTGAAACATCAAATGTTTAGGTCATTAAAAAAGTGTCAATGCTTAAATTTCTTGGTATATCAATCTTGTTTTGATTGGTGTGTATATGCAAAATTGAGATTTTAAATGAGCAAATTAGAACATTTATGTTGAAAAAATACCATATCTGAAGAATGCTAGTTATTTTGTTGGTTTTTGGGATCATATTGATAATATAACATATGTTTTGACTTTATGGTACTCATTTTTGTTTTAATGCTCTATAGATAAAGGTGACGCATCCTGTAAGCAAAAATCTTGCCATTACAAAGAAGCTGCCAGCAAAAGATTCTAGCAGTGAGGATTCTTCTTTTGAGGAGGTTAGTCATTTTGTTGTGGATAATTATCTATAGAACAAAATCATCTTTTAGTGGAATCACAAGCTTATGGAATTTTGATGTTCAATAATGAACAAATGGTTAATTGAAATGCCTTATTTTAGATTGAAAATCAAACAAAAAAATTAGTGCTCTCTAAATGATGAAGACATTCATTGTACTTTTCTAGCATAACATTAATAGGTATTTGTTTTTTATCTTTAAATATTGCTATATTATCATGACATTTTTCATTTTATCAAAAAAAATTGTACTTTTTGAAAGAGAGATAAGAAATTTATGTTTAATATTATTCAAAGTGCATTATAGGAAACACATAAAAAACCAAGTGCTTTGGGAAAGAATAAATCAGTTGTAGTGAAGAATGGGTCAGTTGCAGCTTTAAAAAATGGTAAAGAAGAATCAAGTGAGGACAAGTCTTCTGATGAGGTACTCCATGGTTAAGCCAAGTCTTTAGTACATAATAAAGCAACTAAATTTCATAAAAAAAATTTTTGATAGTTGATTTTTTTAAATATTGTCCATCAAAAATTACTTAGTACATCTCATCTTTTTTTTGCACAAGAGTTTGCAGTTCTGAAGAATCTAATAGTGAAGAATCTGAAGAAGATATTGTACGAAAGGTATATTTGGTGTTCTTTTTTAAGTGAAAATGTGACCAGAAATTTTGTATATTGTTATATTTCACATGCAAAAAGGTCAAATTGTAAATAGAGGTGAAGTTTTATGGATTTAAGTTTCTTCTTCATTATTTATAATGCTCTTGATTCCTCCTTTGTAGCTGTAAAAATACTTGTTTATTTTCACCTTTCAGAATACCCTTTACCAAGTTCTTGAAGATTCCAAAATACCTTGGGCTGACCCCACTCCAGCATGTCCTAACTCCTACTTGGTTCACATACCTAATAGGCCTAATTAAGTTGGGTTTCCAAGGCAAGTGCTAGGAAATGGGTTCATAGAACTAGCACAACTACATGGAACTCTTCTGCTCCATGCCAAATCTGCATTTCACCCTTTACCTAGGTTAGATTCACTTTTTTGGGAGTCTAATCACCACTTCTACAAATCTGGGTTGAACACATAGAGATGTTCAGCCTAGGGATGGCTAGTAAAAATATGAAACCTTCTCCTCCAGGCCTGGAACTCTGCCATATGAAATTACCTACCCCTAACTTGCTTCCCCCCAAGAGGCATCAAAATCTCACTGTAGGGTTGCAAGTTAGAGGCACATGTTTGTCTATACCTTTGAATTCAGGCCAAATTTGGCTACTTTCACTAAAACTACTATAACTTGATAAAATGAATAGATAAAAACTCCAAACCAAATGAAAATGGAAGCTACTTCACATATCTATCTAACCATGGTAGTTGATCACATGTGTCGATCTATACACATTCGTACAATACAAAAATACAATCAAGTTGGCAAAAAATTAAGTTTTTATTGCTGCAAATGTTCTCCAATCCGTACATCCACCACCCTTTGGTCATGTATGATCATTACATGCTTATATCCTTTTGTCTCAATGGTTATAACCACTATTAAAATGGTAATACCAATGTACAACTAAATTTTGCAACTATTTTGCAATGTTGTCAACACTTTTGCAATTTTTCTTACCAACTTTAACAATTTTGCATTTTTGACCACCTAGACACCTAAACACCTGCTTACTGGTGCAAACCATATCTAAATCCCTCTAAGGACTTACAAATACCCTATTACTCATTAAAATAACTCATTTTTCAAAATGTGACCATTTGGTTCAATGTGGCATCCTAGTTTATAATGGCACCAAGGATCCACTTGACCTTACAATTGGTACTAATACATAAACCACATTAAGTTGACTACCCTATGGACCTATCGAACTGCCTTGACCTATCAAATTTCCTTGGTTCCCTACACCATACTCCTCAAGCCAACAAAACTCAAGTCTCTTGAGTTGGCAAATCTTCCACTTTAAGGCCTATCTTGATCATATCAGTTTCAGTCAACCAAGTTGCATCCTCCACAGGCTTGTTCTTCCACTTGACAAGGTACTTGTAATATGTCTTCCTCCTGGTCTCTTTCAACACTTTGGTATCTAAGAGGCTTTCAACCTCTTGTGGTGGCTACTTGGGTAGTTTTGCAGGTATCTCTACTCCACCCATTTGACTTGTATCATAGTCAACAGTTCCCTTATAGGGATACAAATCACAAACATCAAAAATGTTAGGTAAACCAATGTCAGTAGGGAGTTCAAGTTTATATGCATTTGTGCCATATTTTTGCAAAATTTTGAAGGGTCCCATCTTCCTCATCATGAGTTTGGTGTATTTTCCCTTGGTACAATCTAAAATTACTTCTTTGTACTAGTCCAATAGTTGCCTTACTTCCTTGGGTCCCACAATCCTTTCATTGGATCAACCTTCCTTTCCTTTTTCTCCAAGTTTTGGCTTTACTACTATGGCAAATAAAGGGGTTTTTTTCACCTTGAGGGTCTTCAAAAACTCCTTCTCTCCAACCATCATCACACTGGATGCATGTTGGATCTCCTTCCTATCTTTTGGCAATGGTCTCATTTTGTATTCCTTCCAATTTTTGGAGATGATGTTAACATTGATCCTTCCATCATGCTTAGAATTGACATCAAATTGTGAGGTCCTATCTAACAATAGGTGACAAGCATGCATTTATGCAACATCATAGACAATCTTGTCTTTATACTCCCCTATTTGAAATTGAACATGAACTTGTTCATTTACTATGACCTGGTGTTCCTTATTTAGCCATGAAACCTTATAAGGGTTAGAATAAGAAAAATTCTTCAATCCAAGCTTCTTTACCATTTCTACTAAGGCTATATTATTAGTTGAACTAGAATCTATAATAACTTTGTAGACCTTACCTCTTACCTTGCAGAGAGTTCTAAATAATGTCTTTCTTTGGGAAGGTTCTTGCTCTGTAATAGTCTTCAGTAGGGTTCTATTGAACATTAGAGACTCTCCTCTCTTAGGATCAACATTTCCTCTTGCCCCTTGGTCACTTTGTGCATCCTCCTCTTAAACCAAATGGACTCTCCTATTCCCTTCTTGGTTGTTGCTGCCCATTTTCTCAGGAAGTGCTTGTATGCAACAAGTGCAATATGTAGAGGTAGAGTTGTGGAAGGT
The DNA here is from genome assembly GCA_028749045.1 of Cupressus sempervirens. Classification (NCBI taxonomy): domain Eukaryota; kingdom Viridiplantae; phylum Streptophyta; class Pinopsida; order Cupressales; family Cupressaceae; genus Cupressus; species Cupressus sempervirens. The sequence goes on along the minus strand of CM053789.1, from coordinate 654,228,036 downwards.
CAACTAAGTATTTGTTTCTTTTCATTTTTTATATTTCTTTATCTCTTTATCAATCTATCTCTCTATCTATACCTCTTTCTATCTGTCTTTCTTTAGTATTCATTTCTATATGTGTCTTCCTCTTGCTACTCCATCTATAGGTTGCAAAAAAATCATCCTTCTTCCACCAATGAGTCATTCCATTCAAGAAAGATCATGTCTAACGATATTAATGCACAAAAAAATAGGGAGACAATTGCTAGACTGTGGTCTAACTTAAAAAGAAAAGGTGATGGAAAATGTTATTGTCCTTGCAAAATTTGTAAGGGCTTAAAGAATCAAAGATATCTAATCAAAACAACTGAGGAATATTGTAGGCAACATGGTCACATTGAAGGGGGAAATGAATATCATCTATTGGTATGTATTTTAATAATTTATAAAATACATAAGACATGATTTTATGATGACATCATGGTCATGGTTAATATAAGGTCATCATTTTCATGTAGGTCAACGTCCTTTAGTTTCATGTTATGGAACATGACAATTTGAAGAATGCAGATTTCCAAATGAGGGAACATGGAGTTGTGAATATTGAAGTCGAAGGTAATGATACCATGGAAGAAGACCACGATGATGAAGATCACGATGATCAAGATGATCATGATGATCAAGATGATGATGATGATGATGATGTTGACACAGAGCTTGATGTACCTATACTTGAGAAACCACACGAGCCCCTATATGAAGGCTCTGAAACAACTCTTCTTGCCTTTATATTTTTGTTGGTGAACTTGAAGGTTGTGAATGGTTTATCCAATGTAGCAATGACACGTATGTTAAGGTATGTTATTTTTTTTCATTATTTTACTCATAGTTCCCTTACAATTAACATTGGGTTCATGTAGCAATTAATGTTCTTTAAATTAACAAATTATATTTTTCATCGTAGGTGGATAGGTGAGTGTTTGTTACCACCATCAAACATTCTACCTCACTTGTACTGAGAATTATTTGCCATCATGAATGATATTGGAATGGAGTATCAAACAATACATGCATGGCTAAATGATCATATTATATATCATAAACAACATGAATTTACAACACAATGCCCTATTTGTCATATTAGTAGATATCAATCAAATCAATTAACAAAAAAGGTGCCTCACAAGGTTCTTTGGCATATTTCTATTATTCCAAGTCTACAACAATTATTCAGGTGCAATAGCTTGGCACAATTTATGGATTACCATGCACACAATAGAAGTTAAGATGATATTATGTGAATGCCTACAGATGGTTCAGCATTTAAGGAAATAGAGAGAAAATGGCCACACTTTAAAGAAGAACCTCATAATCTCAAGCTTTCATTGGCAGCAGATGGTGTCAATCCTTTTGGAGAGATGAGATCTACTTACTTGGTGTGGCCTATTTTTGTTATCAATAATAACATGCCTCCTTAGTTGTCCATAAAGAGAGAGGACATAATGTTGACACTGATTGTTCTAGATATTTTTTAATTTAATGGTCATCTAAATTAATTTATTATTACTAATCCATCAAAATGGTCATAATAATTATGTAATGTTTTTGTTCATTCAAATAGGTAAGTACCAAGTTAAAGATATCAATGTATATATTGAACCCCTTATTGAAGAGTTGATGGTATTATGGAATGGGATTACTATGTATGACATCTCTAGACCAATAGGACAAAAAAAATTTTAATTTCATGCAATGCATGTATGGACAATACATGATGCCCCTGGGCTAACACATTTTTGTGGTATGTTCTCTTCTTAACACCTCTTTTTTGGTATGTTATAGTGACAACACAAAGTTAACACATTTAATCCAATTATACACAATCTTGTAGGTCTTCAGAAAAAAGGAAAAATTTGCATGTCCAGTTTGTGGTCCAAAGACAAAAATTTTTCATTCAAAAAGTTTAAGAAAGAAGGTGTTCGATGAGAATAGACACTTTCTCTACAAAAATCGTAAGTATCAAATTACCAAAAAACATCTTTTCAATGGGAAAGAAGAGACTATGTCAAAGCCATAGAGAATGACCCCTCACCTATGGAAGTTGGCATACAATAAAATAAATCATTGAGGTAATGTCATTCCATCTGATGGTTTTTGTTTCAAATTTATATTTTAATATTGTGTTTTTTTTATTAATGATATAATTGATGCTTTTGAAGGTCGTCAAGGCATCAATGACCAACTTCCAAAAGGACTAAAAATTTATCTTACACAATTTACTAGGTTGTTATACTACGAGAAACTCCCAATTGTGCATTTGTTTGATCCTATGCATATTGTAAAGAATGTAATAGAGACATTATGGAAAATCTTGGATGGAAGGCATGACAAAGACCAAATTGTCAAAATTTGTAGTGACATTGAAGAATCCAAGCATACAATGAAAATTGGCATTCAATCAAATAATAATGGAGAGAAGATTGATACAAGTGCCCTTAGTTGGTTACTGTTAAAGTAGCAGATCAATTCTATAAAAGAAGTTATAAAAAATATGATTTCCCATAGGGTTTGCTATGAACATAAATAATCTCATATCAAAGAAAAGTGAATTTGGGCCAAGGTTGAAAACACACGATTGGTATACATTTATTAAGGTAATTCATGTTATTTTGTATTCACTATATATTTGTATACTTCATGTAGTTTTAATTGCATTATTTTATAAAATATTGACAAGATCATTTTACAAATATTGTAGTATGTTCTACCTCTATCTCTCCCGCACCACTTCGCCAACAATGTCAAATAGGTTATATATGATCTTGGAAAATACATGAGGTGTTGTCATCTAAAGAAATCAATAAAGAAGATTTAAAATATTGGAAGAGAAAAAATCCTCTTCTTATGTGTGAAATACAAAACTGTCTACCTCCAAGTTTTTTCAATACACAAGAACACTACCTCATACATCAAGTTGAGGAGATTGAATTGTGTGGACCTGTACCAACTAGGTCAATGTGGATGGTTGAGAGGCACTTAAATTTTTTGAAAGGCTTGGTTTGATAGAGAGCACATCATGAGGGTTCTATGGTGGAGTGATATATGGTATACTAGACCATAGTGTACATTAGTGAATATCTTCATAAGTTTGCGACAAAGATCCATGTAGATCATATTTGGGATCCTAACTCAATTAAGAAATTTGAAGAGGAGTACTTGATGGGAAAAGGTAGATCAAGGAAAGTAAGAGGTAAATCTAAGATGTTATTGTAGTTAATTAATTCTTATAAATCTTCAATATAAGTTATTTATAATTGGTGTATTTTTTTGATATAAGTGCTCAAGAGTGGGATGCAATACATTTGTATATTGTGAACAATTTTGATTGGATGAAGGTATGGATTGAAAAATTTCAAAAAAATGGTTGCTCATTAACATGGGAAGGTGTTGCTTCATTGGTTATAGAAGCTCATCATAATGGAGATTCCAATGTTATGCCGATGGTAGTTGATCTAGTAAAGGGTTTAAGAGGTGGAGAGGTACGTACAAATTTATTAATGATCATAACTCGACATATGTTTCGTATCAACTCAAAATAAAAATAATTTACACACACTTCAAAAATTGTAGGTCAAGAACCACAAAGCTATGTACTATCATGGCCACAAATTTTGCATAAAAAAGTTAGATGACATAAAGAAAACTTGTGATTTTGGGATAACTGCAATTTTTGAGGTCACCAATATATCATCTAGAAATGACATACATCCTCAAAAATCTCAAAATAAATACTATGGAATCTTGGATGATATAATTGAGTGTGACTTTAACTCCTTCAAAGTAGTTCTATTCATTGTCAAATGGTACAAGTTACGACTAAATCAAAATGATCCAAATAGAGCAGTTATTCAACATGATAATAGATTTACAATTATTAATATAAGGTCATTTGAGTCAGCTGGAGATGAGCCCTATGTTCTTCCAAGCCAATGTGAGCAAGTGTTTTACTCAAAGGTTCCACATAAACAGGGTTGGTCATTTGTTGTTAGACATGATCCAAGAGGAAGGCTGATAAAGTATAATGTCATGGAAGAAGAAGATATTGAAGATGATGAAGATGATGATGATGATGGTGATGGTGATGATGATGATGGTGGTGATGGTGATGATGGTGATGATGATTGTGATGATGGAGATGATGATGGTGATGATGATGGTGATGATGATGATAATGATGGTATGATGGTGATGATGGTGATGATGATGATGATGAGGATGAGGATGAGGATGAAGAAGAAGAAGATAATCAATGACATAATTGAAATGATCAATGAAATTATTGACACGATTTATTACTTTCAATTGTAATGATTACATATTTATTATGTTCAATTCTAATGATTACAACATATGTTATTTATAATTACCATGAATGTTTATATTGTGTCTGATTATCACCTTTTTTGCAAATAGGCAATTGACTATAGACATCGTCACTCCTATTGATGATCTTGCATTCCATATATAAGGTAAATTTGCTCATGTTCACAATGTTGCATATTGTTCATGTTGTCTTCTAAGTTATTTGTAGCATATGAGTATCATGTAATTTTTAGCTAACATAAGATAAATGATTAACATATGCAAGAAATTTGATTACATATTTATTGTGTTCAATTATAATGATTACAACATATGTTATTTATAATTACCATGAATGTTTATATTGTGTCTGATTATTACCCTTTTTACAAATAGGCAATTGACTACAGACATCGTCACCCCTTCTATAAACGATCTTGCATTCCATATATAAGGTAAATTTGTTCATGTTGTCTCCTAAGTTATTTATACCATACGTGTATCATGAAATTTTTAGCTAACTTAAGATAAATGATTAACATATGCAAGAAATTTGATTACATATTTATTGTGTTCAATTCTAATGATTACAACATATGTTATTTATAATTACCAATGTTTATATTGTGTCTGATTATCACCCTTTTTGCAAAAAGGCAATTGACTACAAACATCATCACCCCTTCTATTGATGATATTGCATTCCATATATTAGGTAAATTTGTTCATGTTTATGAAGTTGCATATTTTTCATGTTGTCTTCTAAGTTATTTTTAGCATACACGTATCATATAATTTTTAGCTAACTTAAGATAAATGATTAACATATGCAGGAAATTTGACTCCTTTGGTGTGGATCGTGCACACTGACATGGATCAGCAGGTATAACTCAATAAATAGACATAATTTATTTATATTCTTATTGTTTATCATTGAGTGCATATGTTATAAATAGACATATTATATAATCATATAATGTATATATAGACAAAGAAGGTCCGTGTAGAAATATAACTATATAATCACTTTCAACTTACTACATTTTATATCTCTCATGTGTAGACAAAGAAGAATTGCACATATGAGTCACAAGTTGATTATTCTATATATATTATTTAAATATTATCAAATTTTAATTTGATGGATTATAGGACCCACCAAATAGGTACTTGTTAGATCTATCTACATCAACTAAGGGAAATGAGGAAATGGTAGATGAAAGCTCTACATGTAGTATGGCTAAAATTGGGAGATCAACTAGAGGTCAAAAGATTAGAAAAAAATTGATAAATGCATGAAATTTTTCCTTGCTAATGAGAGGTCATGTTCTTATGATGATGAGACCAAAGGTGACATCAAGGTGTCCTTTTGGTACACACACATTGAGAAAGAATGGGTATCCAATGAGCTACCTCCAATTAACATTGATTTTTGTGTTAATGAGAGGATATATTGCATTGTTGCATCCCCATTACATGGTTTGGGCCTATTTTCAATGGATGGGATAAATGTATGTTACAAAAAATTTGTCAAATTGTTCAAGTATGTCAGTCCATGGTACAATTACAATGATTGGATGCAGATTGTTTGATATAAAAAAATTATGCGTAGGTATGCACTATCAGCTAATTATATACAATGGAAAGAAAATGACCAAAGTAAAAGATTTTCTATGTACATTGATGGGAGACCAAAAGAAAAAGGTAATATTGTAGGTTTTATAAATAGTATGTGACCTTTCTCAACTAGTAAGCAACCCAATTGCATATTTGAGGTGCGTGAGGGGAATGAAGTTTTTGTTTGTCCAATAAAATCAATAAATGCAGGGGAACAACTGCTAATAGATTACCATTTAAATCACATAGATACAAACAAAGTTACTATCATGAGGGTTGTAAGTACTATATACCATTTTATTCATAAGTTTCTTTTTTGTTGTCTATTGCGTTTAGTTAGCTAAAGTTTTTATGTTTAATCTTTGTAACAGGATGATATGGATCCCACACATGATAGAGGCCACGAGGATGCTACTCCCATCAAATCTTATTGAAATTGTACAAATTAGATAGTTGAAAAATGTTATATTATTATGATATTTTATTTATGTTTTTTGAGTTTTTATGATAGTTTTACTAATATTCCTCTCACAATTTGATGTTCAAGATAGGGGAAAAGCACCTGCAGTAAGTACAGAGCCAATAGCTACCCATTTTGATGATGATATTGTAGAAACACCTAATATAAAAATTATGTTGAAGAAAAAAATAAAAATAATAATTTAGAAATAATGAGAACTTTTGATGAAGCAAATATTCCATCTAGGGAGATGATGAAGAGGCTATCTGATTTGAGAGCGCAAACTCGTCATTATTAAGTAGTAATGAATCTTTAGTTATAACAAAAGATCAATAAAGATTTATATTTTATAATATTTTATGTTGTAAAGTAAAATATGTAATATGTGTTCTTGTTATAGGATTTTTTGGCAACTAATCCAGAACCTGGTCAAGGACAAAGCAGTGAACCCGGTACTAGTAGAGCTTCAACCACCACTGGTAAAATAATCTTTTAGTGGACAAGTTACAAGGAATTTTTTATATCGAACATTCAAAAACTTCTTAACTCTTACTTTTATTATTTCAGAATGTCTTTGCTAACAATGTATTGTTCAAGTCATCAAGTGTAGGAGACTCCTAGGAGATTGATGGATGTCCATACGAGATTGTCAAGTGCAATGTTGGCAACAAGGGGACGTCTAGCTAGTAAACCCTATTTTTCCATGTTTGGTTTTGTATTAATTATGAGTTGATAATTTGTACTTTAATCTTGGGTGCAACACATAGTGGATTTTTTTTTGTGGTAGGAGATGCACCGTTTGCTACACTAGATACAGATCATAATGCATGTATTGGTGATAATTCACCATCATTTCTTGAAGCTACCCGTGTTTCTAGCACAGGAGATATGTAGACATCGTTGTTGATTGACAATTATGAATCAATGTCTTTAAAATGTCCTAAGATTCTAGGTACTTTAACTAATTATTTTTTATATTGTAATATGCATTTACCTATTCATAAGAAGCTTTGGATTGATTAGCCCATGATATTTTTTACAGGAAATAATACATTTTATAAGAAGCTTTATGACCTCATACTGCAAATATTTTGGCCCACCATAAGTACAAGGTGGAACATCATAAGTGAACTAATTTTATCCCACTATTTTTTTTCATACCATTAATTGGTGCAACATTTTTCCTTTCATTTGGGTATTTTCTTTTACTAGCTATATCTAACAATTTTGTGTTTTTTCTTAAAAGGCGGAACTTACAAGTAAAAAATTTAAAAGATCGGCTCATCAAGGATTTAGAGCATGAGTTTGATATTAATATTTTTGATGAGAAGAAAATTTTAGAAAAATCTTGCAAACATGATTGTGAGGGACTCATATAGAAAGAGTCTCATCCAAAACCCAAAGTACGAGCGTCCTCCCTTTATTGCAGTTAGGGAATGGAATGAGTTCATTTTGGATGCAAAGGAGAAAAGGGATTCTCAAAGAGGAATTACACCAACAAATGCAAGAAGGTATGCAATAGTATTAACTGCTAGTACATTAATCTAATAATGCACTAATTAGTACTGATCTTTGTATCTATATCATCTAACATATTTCAAACTTTTCATAGGTTGTAGGACACATCAAAGGCAACAAAGGCTAGGCTAGAAAAGATTAGGCAGCATAGACTTGGTTTTGGGGGATATTCTAAAATTAAAGCATGAGTTGTAAGTAGCAGTAAATGAATTGCAAAGAAAAAATATTTATAAAATGAAAATAATTTTGTTAATTAATAAAAAAAATGTAGGGCTTTAATTTTAATCTAGAGGCCACGGAAGAACACAAAAGAATTGCCTTCAAGCAAGGCTATGTAGTTGTGGTTGAATGCCTATGGCAAGCTTCCATTGGCCCAACTAAACAGTCTCCTACATCATGTGCATAGGTAAATATGCCAAAAAATATATTAGAAATTGAATACTTGAGCAACAATCTATTTGACAATAATGTGCATGACATTGCAATGCAGCCTGTTAATCATGACACAAATCATACACTGCATCATGAAGCCCCTAATGTGCATCATACTGTCCATGGAGGTGCTCATTTTCTATTTAAAACTAATTATATAATTATTAATGCAATTTAACATCTTTAATTGAACCTTGTGTAACCTTTTTGTGTATATTTTAGAGGATATAGAATCATGTTGTGTTGAACGAGTGTTGGAGGATGTTTAGACTAATTAGCAGGTGGATCATGTGGCACATTTAGGTAAAGAAAATCTATGTTTTGTTCTTTTCAATTAATTTTTTGATTTATAGTTCTTTTACTTTAAAAAAAATTGTAATTCACTAATATAAAATGGTGTGAATTTAACTCACGAAGTACTTGTTATTGTAGTGGACCCCCCTTTGGTGCAGCGGCCTTGTCTTCCTAAACAAATGAGGAGGAGACATGCATTGCAAGTAGAACCAGTAGAGGAAGGGGGTGATGAGGGAATTGATATTCCTCTTAGAAATTTCATTAAAAAAAAATAGCAAGAAACCCAAAAAGAAATGATTGTTGTGTGTTAATGAATTTTATGTGTTAATGAATTATTCATTAATTTTGTGTGTTAATGAATTTTATGTGTTAATGAATGTTATCATGTGATTATAATGATTGAATGTTATATTTCAAAAATGGATGAATGAATGAATGTTATTAAATGTCAATGGGGAATTTAGAGTGATGTTGGGGGGGAGGAAGGGGCCAAATGAGCTTCCACCTTCATGTGGTTGTCCTTGTTTAGTAGAGAATATTAAACTATTCTCGAAACCAAGTGAAGCTCAAAATTTAAAGATAAGCTTATAGTTAATAGTGACAACCAATTAGCAAGTCCAAATGAAGTTCTGTATTATAGGTACCTTTTTAGTTTTTAAAGTACAATGTCATGTTTTAATATTGTGTAGTTTTTTTCTTAAGTCAAAGTATTCTTTTACTATAAGAATGTAATTTATGACCATTTTAGTAACTATTCTAACATTGCTTTATGAAAAATCCTATTTTGGCAAAGATGGCAATAAGTGGTGCTATCTATTCCTTGGGAGATTGGATTGCATAGGTTTGTATCTCAAACTCATTTGCATGTGGCAGAAATGCATACTTATAGCCATTTCATTCTACATTTAAATACATTGATGACACTCTAGACACAAAATAATGCTCATGTTGTTGACTTGGCAGTGCTATGAAGGCAAACCCATTTTTGAATTTGAATGAACCCAAATGTTCATATCTAGTCTCCTTGGATTTAGTCTTCATGGTTCTTTGTCTCATTATTACTATCATCCTAGTGAGGTAACACCTTTGCCTTCTTTCCTAGTCTCTTACAGTTCATACTTGTTTAATTTGAATAATTTTTGAGTTCCTTGCAAAAAGGGTATGAAAAACAAATATGGTTATACAGGCTCTATTTCCTTTACTTGAACTTGATGTTATGATTTATCATTTGAAATTTTATTATTTTGATGTTGAACTTGAAGCATATGATGATACAATGGTATGATCATGATGTTATGATTACAATTTTATGGTTTTTTGTTGTTTATATGATATGATGTGACATTCTAATCTGGATTCATTCTTATAGCCTATATCCATTCATAATGTTTCTCCAAATCATCCCTTTGTTGTTGCATCTTTGCTATCAATTTGTCTGCCATCTTCTATTGAGAGTATGGAGATAAGTAAGATCAAGGTTCATGGACTTCTGGAGCTTACTTTTTCCATGTGGACCTTGTGTGAGTAGACATGCAAAATTTGAAGAAGGATTTAGATGAGCTATACTCTAAACCAATGCATTTCTGAAGTGGATATTTGGCTATGATATCATGACAACCAAAACTCGTTGGTGCAGGAGCACCCACTCCACCATCATGTAATCAAGGAGTTCACTAAGGTCATTAGGACCTCTAACCATGCTTAGGAACATTATTTTTGTCTTTGGATCACATTGTAAGACCATAGTTCCAGGATTGGCAATTTATAAGCCCCTGGCTAGCTATTGGTCATAAATGATCCCATATCTTAGGAATAGGTATTAGCATGGTTATTTTTCATTTTTTTCATGTTTAGATCCATTAGGGATCACAAAATAAAGTCTTGGACCAAGTTTGGTCACTAGGGGCATTACAATGCACAAAATGCAAAGTTGGTCAAAAAGTTGCTTGACAACTTTAGAGCAACTTTTTAAAAAGTTGTTAAACATTCAAAATCTCTTCCCCAAATGGCTAGTCAGTTCAAACCAACCTTGTAACCATATTAGATAATTATTGATAATAAGGCCCAATCTATTTTCCAAAAACTCAATGTTAATTGGATCTCTGTACTTGTAGACTGGCCTTTTCTGCCTGTAACTTGGTAATCTATTGGTGGATGTTCCACACAATTCTAGAATAGGAATAGATTGGATCTATGTGCCTCACATTTTCTTCATAAACCATGTTGTTCACTGCATCTCTCTCATCTCCATTGGAATTCCTTCCAGCATTTTTATCATATTACTCGCTCCAAATACTCTGTGAGCCTCTATATACGCAACCTCTTTACTTATGTATGGAACAAAGAAAATGTAGTGTTCTTTGTTAATATAAGCTCTAAATTTGTAGTGTTCTTATTTGTTTTGGTTAATTTTATCTTAGGAAAAAGTTCTTATCTTCGCCTTTAGATTTATAGTGGAGGTGTGGTGAGGCCACTAATATATTTTGGTCCTTGTATGTAGACAAAAATATACATGGGGAGGCAATTGAATTAGTCTTTGTTATCCATATGTATGGCATTGTTTTTATTTGATTCTATCCACAAAGTTACTATGTTCCAAACTTGGTGGTAGGCAAGAGTTAATATTCTTAGTGATTGATTGCATTTTAATATTATGTCATGGATGCTTTTGCCAAGGAATTGATCAACAAGTAGCCAAATAAGGGGTTATAGTTATATATCATGCACATCTTCCTCCTTCCCATTTTTTTGTATAAAATAAACCATGTGATGTATAGAACAATGGTGTGGAGGTAGAAATGTGCACGATACCCTGAGTCTCACATTGAGCAATTATGCTTTAGAACCAAATTTTGTGTAGTTTAGAAGGCTCCTATGAGAGCAAAGCTTTTGCAATAATTGGCATAGCCCATCTAAATTTCTACCAAGCATTGGTCTCAATTTAGATGAACATGTCTTCCCTTTGCCATCGAATGTATGGTACCACCATAGAAAATTAAAGGGTGTTGATCAAAATTTCAACCAACAAAGGTCGAACATTTTGATGATGGTTGGTCAATTCTGCCATCCATGGTATGGCACCACAATATAAGATTGTAAGGGTAAGAAAAACAAAGGTCACAAATTTTGATGAAGGTTGGTCATTTTTGTAGTTGAAGGTTTGGCTTCACTATTGAAAAACTCAAGGGGTGTTGGTCGAAATGTCAACCAAAAAAGGACACAAATGAGGAAATAAGAGTTCAAGCTAGACTAAGAAAATTGACGAACCTCTCATCGGTAAGTTGATCGTTTTAAAGTCAAAATTTTGACGAATAATGACTGTGATGAAAAATTGACTAAAAAATATCGACGATAGTTTTAGTCATCTATTCGACCAATTGTAGTCTAAATTTTGACCTTTTCTCATTGAAATTTAGGGCTAAATTTACTAGTGGCTCCCTCCAATCTTCCAAACCCTAAGAGTATCTAAATCTAGAGAATGGGTGAACACCCCACTAGTTTGTCCAAATATCCCTAAAAAGGCTTCCACTATCTATTTTGGCAAGAACACCAAGCCACTCCCTCTTACAAACTTGTCTGCCCCTTAAGTTGTTATTTTTGACTTAGTGGAAACATGTGGAAGAACTCATGTGACAACTCCATTTTCGAATTGGTGGACAAATGCATTGGTAAAGGGGCCCCCTAGGGTATCTAAGCACTAACATGGTCAAAATTAGGCCCCTAACATGTTATACTAACATATAGGTAGCTTATTTTCACACAAAGGACACTTTGGGACCACCTAATGACCATTCAAAACCCTAGTCAAGTCTAAATTCGAATTTCCCTTTGATAATGACTCATCATATCCCTTGTCAAGTGGGTTTGCTTAATCTTTAACAAGGTAATTAATTTAAGGGTCAAATGCTACCATGGCCAAAACCCTAGGTGGCATGTCATTAACACACAAAAATATACAAGTGTCAAGTGACACATTAAAGCACATTACACATCATCATGACACATCCCTAATTCATCTTTGAGATTCAAATTTCCTTCCAATAAGGATTGTATATGTTGAGTGTTGTTCTTTATGATTTTTTTCCTTCCAAATTACTAATAATCATTTCATCAATTTCAATTAACCAATTTGGTGTTCTAGGACCTTCATTTTGGTTATAATTAGGAGATATGTAATGTTGCTATGCATTTTCATTTTTTACATGGTCAATCATGGCATTCATATTATGAACTAGTAAATTTTCATTCTCTAAATTTTCAATCCTGACATTGTCATTATCAATTGGTACATTTTCATTCCCCAATTGAACATATTCATTATTTGTCTCTATAATTTCACCTTCAATGAATACATTGTCAACTTGTTTGACATAAACACACCTTATCTCTTCCTTCGATGATTTACCTTATCTCTTTCCCTATAATTTTGCTATGCATTTTCATTTTTGACATGTTCAATCATGGCATTCATATTATGAGCTCATAAATTTTCATTCTCCAAATTTTCAATCCTGACATTATCATTATAAATTGGTACATTTGCATTCCCCAATTGAACATATTCATTTTTTGTCTCTATAATTCCACCTTCAATGAATACATTGTCAACTTGATTGGCATTCACACACCTTGTCTCTTCCTTCAATGATTTACCCTATCTTTTTCTCTATATGTTGCAATATCTTCATTCGACACCTTCCTTTTGCATTTAGCCTTTCAATGATTACTACTCCCCATTCAGACAATAATATCAGACATCTTATCAAATTTCATAGCCACTTTTTCAAACTATGGGCCCCAAACAAAGTTTTTTGTACAAAAACATTTTTGAACTTGTGAAAAAGCCAAAAAACAATTGATTATTGGGTCTACGGTGATAGATAATATTTTGTTAAAAGTTTTCTAGTAAATTGATTTAGGTACCCAATCCCATATCAGGTATTCGATCCCAAATTGGATACCCGATATGACATTGGGTACCCAAAATCCGTGCCCAAAATTTGGAGGGAAATCAAGTGGGGACAATTATATATAGTATTGATAATCATATATATTATTTACTTGAGAACAAATATATATTATTATTATTATATAATAATATAGTATTTATAATTAGATAAATGATTTATTATATAATCATATATATGATTGAGAATAATTATATAAATATATACAATTTACTTGTTATATATATATATATATGTGTGTGTGTGTGTGTGTGTATATATATATATACATGTGTATATAGATATATACATGTGTATATAGATATATACATGTGTATATAGATATATACATGTGTATATACATATATACATGTGTATATAGATATATACATGTGTATATACATATATACATATATACATGTGTATATACATATATACATATGTATATACATATGTATATATGTATATAAATATATACAATTTACTTGTTATATATATATATATATATAGATATATATATATGTATATAGATATATATATATATATATATATATGTATATACATATATACATATGTATATATATGTATATATGTATAATATATATATATATATATACATATATATATATATTATACATATATACATATATATATGTATATATATGTATACATATATATATATGTATATATGTATAATATATATATATATATGTATATATGTATATACATATGTATATATGTATATACATATATATATATATATAATTTTGTAATTACAAAATATTAATTACAAAATTATATATATATATATATATATATATGTATATACATATATATATATATATGTATATACATATATATAATTTTGTAATTAATCGTATGGGTCACGGGGGTTGTAGGCTAGCCTATGACCCCTTCGACCCATTTCATCATGACATGTCTCCCTAGGGGTCCTAGAACTCCTAGGGACATATCGTAATCAATCGTATGGGTTGAATGGGGTCATGGGCTAATCTACAAACCCCTTTGCCCCATTTTATCATGCCCTAGAGGTCCTAGAACCCCTAAGAACATATCATAATCAATCGTATAGGTCAAATGGGGTCGTAGGCTAACCTACAAACCCCTTCAACCTATTTGATCATGACATGTGTCCTTAGGGGTCCTAAGACCCCTAGGGATATATCATAATCGATCATATGGGTTGAAGGGGGTTGTAGGCTAACCTATGACCCATTTCATCAAGACACGTGTCTTTGGGGGTCCTAGGACCCCTAGGGACATATTGTAATCAATTATATGGATTGAAGGGGGTCATAGGCTAACCTATGACCCCCTTCAAACCATTTCATCATGACATATGTTCTTAGGGGTCCTAGGACCCCTAGGGACATATCATAATCAATCATATGGGTTGAATGGCATCATAGGCTAACCTACAACCCCCTTCGACCCATTTTATAATGACATGTGTCCCAAGGGTTCTTAGGACCCAAAGGGACATATTGTAATTGATTGTATGGGTCAAATGGGATCATGGGCTAACCTATGAACCCCTTCTACCCATTTCATCATGACATGTGTCCCAAGGAGTCCTAGGAACCCTAGGGACATATCGTAATTGATTGTATGGGTTGAATGGGGTTGTGGGCTAACCTATAACCCCCTTTGATCCATTTCATCATGACACGTGTCCTTTGGGGTCCTATGACCCCTAGGGACATATTGTAATTGATCATATGGGTTGAATGGGGTCATGGGCTAACCTACGATCCCCTTCGACCCATTTCATCATGACATGTGTCCCTAGGGTTCCTAGGACCCCTAAGGACATATCGCAATCGATCATATGGGTTGAATGGGGTCAAAGGTTTGAATGGGTTTGTAGGCTAACTTGCAACCCCCTTCGACCCATTTCATCATGACATGTGTCCTTGGGGGCCTAAGACCACTTGAGACATATCGTAATCAATAGTATGGGTCAAAGAGGGTCGTAGGCTAACCTATAACTCCCTTCAATCCATTTGATTTTAACATGTGTCCCTAAGGGTCCTAGGATCTGTAGGGACATATCATAATTGATTTTGTGGGTTGAATGGGGTCATAGGCTAGCCTACGACCCATTTCATCATGACCTATGTCCCTATGGGACCTAGGACCCTTAAGGACATATCACATTTGATCATATGGGTCATAAGGTAACCTACAACTCCCTTCGATACATTTCATGATGACATGTGTCCCTAGGGGTCCTAGGACCCCTAGGGACATATCATAATCGATCGTATGGGTCAAAGGGGGTTGTAGTATAACCTACAACCCCCTTTGACCCATTTGATCACAACATGTGTCCCTAGAGATTCTAGGACCCGAACCCCTAAGAACATATCATAATCAATTGAATGGGTCGAAGAGGGTTATAGGCTAATCTATGACCCCCTTTGACCCATTTCATCATGACATCTATTTGGGACATATATTGATCGATCGTATGGTTTGAACAGGCTTATAGGCTAACCTATGACCCCCTTCAACCCATTTCATCATGATATGTATCCCTAGGACTCCTAGGACCCCTATGTACATTTTGTAATCTATCGTATGGGTCAAAGGGGGTCGTAGGCTAACCTATGACTCCCTTCAACTCATTTCATCGCAAGATGTGTCCTTGGGGGTCCTAGGAACCCTAGGGACATTTTGTAATAAATTATATAGGTTGAAGGTAACCTATGACCCCTACGACCCCTTCAACCCATATCAACACAACATATGTCCCTAGTGTTCCTAGGACACCTTGGGAAATATTGTAATTTAATAAATTATATAATACTAGATGTAATAATTTCTTAGGTAAGAGCCTACAAGATAATGGTAAATTGTGAGCCTCTTATCAAAGAGGTCTTGGGTTTGAATCTACTCGCAGTCGCACTTAATAAATAATATTAATAATTAATTACAACACATAATAAGTAATCTTGGCTTTGGCCTCTTACCCATCACAAAAAAAAAATTCTAATACTATGTTAAAATATATATTATAGTAGTATATTTAATAATATAATTTTTAATATTATATATATATATATATATAATAATCATAATATATAGATAATATTTATAATACTATAGATAATATAGAATACTATATAATAATATATAGTACTATGATCCTAATCATATTTAATACCATATATAATATTATAACAATAAATTTATTATATATAATATATATTAATAATAAAACAAAAAATAATAATATTCAAATGTAAAACATATTTAAATATGTTTGTAAGCCTTTTGTTTTAGAATGTACAATTGGTCCCCACTATCTTAAATTTAAAATTTTGTATTTTGTCGCCAAATTTTGGGTACCTAAATTTATATCGGTAATCGATTTCATATTAGGTACTTGATGAGGCTTGGCATTTACCAAAACTATTTGGTCAAGTCAAAAAACATGTATGAGCCATGATTTCCTGATATTCAGACTTCGACTAGCCATCTGACAATATTTTTTTATATCCAAATTCAATGAAATAAAAAGGGTTTTTTAAGAATACTCTCAAGATTCCATCAATATAATTGCTATCAAATTATGAGTTTGATAAGTATTTATTCATTAATTTCTAGTGAATATGTCTATAACGTGTTGATTGACATATTGATTGAAAAATAGTTATAGCTTTCAAATTGTATAACATTTTTGAAATCCAAAAGTTGTGTCACATTCTATGCTTCACCTAGTATAAGAAAAAAATAAAATTAATTAATTTTATAAAGTTTTCAATTAGTTAAGGTGGTCAGACTCAAGATTTTTTTTCTTCTGAAAAGTTATAGTAGAAAATTCATATTTAATTATTTATTTGGAATAAAAATACCCAAAAATATGCATCATATTTGGGCATGAGTCTACTTTTTGTATCTATAATAATATTAAAACATATTATCATTTATTTTAATTAAGGTGGTCAGACATGCACCTAATTTTTATTTCACCTTCAAATATTTGTAGTACTGCATTAAAATCCAAAACTTTGACCAATCAAATTATTTTTTCTTGATAAGGTCTAGTAGTTTAGAAACTACATTCAATTTCATATAGATTATTTTCTTACAACTTTTTAATAAAAAGTCCATAACTACTTTAAAATTATGTGTCAAGTTGACATAACCTTGATTTGATGGTTTTTCACTACCACTTAAGGACATAGCTTGGTTGACCATGATCCTTCACATACTCATATTCCTAAATCTCTAGAAAGTTTTTCCATATTAAGAGGACCTCACATCTTTCAAACTTTTGGTCCATAATTAGAAACTATGATTGACCTGTGTTACCTTTTATAAAGAAATGGGATATCAGAATGCAACAGTTCAACATTAAAGACAAACAAAAATGGTATTTGTGTTTAGAATATGAAGATGATGTAAACTAATGAAATGTGTAGAATTGGATGTATTTTATGCCTGTAATTTTTATAATTTTTTTGAGTAAGAATTTATTCATTTTATTTTATTTTGAATTCCCTTTTTTAACTGTAAAAAATATAAGGTGTAGTTCCCATCGAACAGGTATATGTAAATCATATTTTTTCATTTTGATTTGAAAATATCTTATAGATGACATGTATAACTAGTGAATATAAAAATAAATAATTATTTTTAATGTATATTTTCTTTGTTATAAGTACTTAAGTTTGACCTTATCAAAATCCAACAATTTTTTCCTCCTGTCAAAACTTCCCTATCAAATTTATACCTTCTTGGAAAAAAAATTTACATATTCGTGAAGAGGATTCTCTCCTCTAGAGATAAATATGATTTTTTAATTGTTTTGATACGATTTACTATTTTTTTTTCTTTTTTTAGGGAGCATCTTTTGATATGTTGAAATATTGACTTATAATATTTTGAGGTTATAACATATTATAACTAATCAAAATACTCAAAAATTTATATAATGATGATATTGAATCTAAGATCTATAAAAGGATATTTTAATTTTTGAAAAAAAAAAAGTTTTGATAGAGAAATGAGATTTGACCAAAATAGGTTTTGGTATCCTAAATGGTGACACAGATCTATGCTTTTACCAAATAATATATTTTATTTAAATGAAAAGTATTTAATATGTTTTTGATTAGATAAACAAGTTTTACAAGGACCCTGAAACCCAAGAGTTAGAACAAAAACAAGACTGATAATAAATGTTAAAAGCCTAGCCAAAAAAGAAGAAGTCTAAAGGCTGATAATAAGCACTAGGCGCAGCCGAATCCACAAAGGCCAAAGGAAAGGCCAAATAGTTATATTAAAAAACAAAAAAAGCAATAGCCAGGACAAAAAGCTAGACAAAAAGGAATAGCTAGAACCAAAGAAAAGAGCTAATCCTCATTCTTTCTTTTGAGCTCCTGGGCAACCTCGTAGGCCATCTGGTTCTCCTTGGCATCTTGTTGATGAGTCTTGTGTACATCCTGGTCCAGACTAGTGTAAGTGATACCCATGGTAGTTTCATCATCAGATCTAGATTTTCCCCTATATTTTCCTTCCTCACCCCCTTGCATACCTCTATCTTTAATCCAATTAGTTAATGATAGAATGTTGTCATTAATTGAGTTGAGTAGTGAGATCATCTGACTCGACAGATTGTGATTGTAATTTTCCAGGTTGTGGATCCTCCTTTCCACAGGCTAATTCTATCATCCTAGTCTATCCCCTTCTCAAGACTGATTAAATTCCTAGCTCCTTCCATTTGACCCACCTTCTCCTTGACCTCCTCCAGCTCATGAAAAAACCACTTGATTGACCTGAAATTGTCAATCATGTTGTTGTGGGCATTGTTCAAAAGGTTCATCCCAATTTCCCTAGCATTATTAGAGATTTCCACAATCGTAGGGTTAATTAGCTCTTCAAGTCGTGGCTCCTCCTGGTTGTCCACCAGAATCTGGGGATTCATCACTTCTCTGAAACTACCCATTTTCATTGTCCTCACATTAAAATTCCTGTAGGCTTTCCTCCTATCTTTGGCCAGCACTTCGCCACCCCCCCCCCATCTCTAATACTATCCTTTATCTACTCATCTAGATGGGCTTGAGGATGGATAGGGGAGAGAGGTAGCTAAGATACATCTGATTTTCACTGCGACCTCTCATCCTCCATTCCCACCCACTTGTGTATCTTCCCACCCCGATCTTCCTTTTTTTCCTCCTGCTTCTCCTTATCCTCATCTTCAGTCTCCATGTCCTCCTCTTCATCACTGTAGTCTTTCTCTTCATTCCCAAGCATTTTCTGACCATGATCCCTAGGGCTTTTTCTACTAGGGATAATGGGAGATGGTGACTTCTTATCATGAGGCATAACATTTTTACCAGAGAAAGTTAACCCCCCTTCCTCAGAGCTAATGCTTTGAATTTCATCCAAGTCAGAGGAGTAGCTTGAGCTTCTATTTTCCTCTTTCCTAGCTTTTGAGGGGATGTTACTTATCATCTGAGCCTTAAAGTGCTTATAGATAAGCAATAACAGCCTCTCATGTAGAGAGAGGTTAGCAATGGGCTTCTTTTTGAAGCTAGACACCAACTTTCTCATGGAATTCAACAAATAGAAAGGAAATGAAACTTTACTATCATGCTGAAAATGATTCAAAAGAATGAAATGGTGGGTGCAAACATGATCAAACCTAGGGTCAAGAGTAATGTACTCGATGATGGCATGTAGAATATACCTCCATAGTTTCATTATGGAATCTAGATCATAGAACATATCACTCTTTTTCAAGGCATTCAACTCCTTAGTGTTGTCCACAAAGTCCTTCACTACATTGGCTGGGAGTTTTTGTCCCTAAAGAACTTAAAAACCTCCATCAGAATCTCAATAACAGCCAAAATCACCTCCTCTATTATCAAAAATGAAACCCCATTCACCTTGACTCTACCGTCCTTCCACGAGCTGACCATGTTGTTTGTCACATTTTGATCAAAACCATGTAGCTTCATGATATATCTTGTAATCCTGCCCTATTCCAGCTTCTCCTACACTTTGTCCCTACTTCTCCATTTTTCCATCTTGCCCACCAGTTCTTTTCTGCACCTTTCACCCACCATTTCAGCACTTTGCACTCCCACAATTCTCATAAGCACAACCCTTTATAACTTCACCACCTAATGGAAATATCTGTATCTAAGAAAAAATTCGAAGAAATTAACCTTACCATTGCACAGGTTGCATATGCAAAAAATGACCCATAAAGCAAGCCAAATAAACTGTAATAAATTCCACCTCTTGCACTTTCCAATACAACCTTTATGAATTGTACCCTTTCCCCAAAAGCCTTTCCTAGTCATAATTGCAAATTGATCTCCTCTATACTCCCTTGAATCTTATCTAGCTTGATCAGGCTCTTAACATTGACCGAAAAACTCTTTCCTAATTACCAAGTCAACTTTTGGTCAGATTTGACTCCTTTATTTGTGAACTTATCTACCACCAGGTTTGCTTTCCGAAAAACATGAGTGACGTGGACTCTATTAAATTTAACAAGAGTCTCATGTGTCTCTTCAATTAGATTTACAATCATCCATGAATAATGAGAGTTTCCATTTATACATTTAATAATGTTATTCAAGTCCCCTTCAAGCCAGAGATTAGAAACTCCAACTTCAAAAGCCAGTTTCACCACATGTCAAGCCACACTTGCTTCTGCAAAGTGATTAGTTTGGAAGCCCAGTGGGAGAGAGAAGGTCGCTACTCCCTCCCCAAACTCATTCCTTATTATGCCTCCACATCTCAAGGAGCCAGGATTTCCCTTGGAGGCCCCATCAAAATTGGCTTTATGCCATCCTTTAGGGGGGAGAAGCCACTTGGCTTCCTGTCTTTTTAACATTCTTTCTTTTTCCTTCTCAATTTTTCTTCCACCTGCCTCGATATCTCCCCCCTTCCTTACTAGGTAGTTTTCCTTTCTATTTTTATAATTCTTCTTCCTGAGCACTATGGTCAGCTCCTCTCTGTCTTTGAAGATTTTATTGTTCCTCTCCTTCCATATGCTCTAGTAGTAGTGAGGTAAGATCCAGGTACTTAATTCCTACAAGACAGACAAATTGAACAAATTTTTCCATTGGTTGAAAAAATCCAAGAGATTATCTAGCATGCACCAGCTAATCCCTAAGTCTTGGGTAAGGAAATCCAAAACCTCCCTTGAGTAGGAATAGTGAATGAACAAGTGATTGCCTATTTCCAGCTAGTTCTTACATTAAATACATCTACTTGGCAAAATCTGTCCTCTTTTTATGAGGTTATCCTGAGTGAGGATTTTATTCTATAGGGCCAGCCAATAAAATATATTGATTTTTGGTGTGAGGCTAGGGAGCCAAGCTCTCGACCATGGAGGATTCTCTTTTAAGCTCCAAAGAGCCATATAACATGAAGCAACAGAGTAGTATCCATTGGAGTCCACCAAGATCATTTCATCCCTCTTCTTGTTGAGAGCCATAGAATTTAACATTAACATGATTGGTTTTAGATCATCAAAGATTATGGATATATCTATCCAACCTTGGTCGTTCCTATAGTTGCTGACTTTCAGCCCAAAATGTTGAATACATTGATTCACCCAAACTTCATAGATAGGATTTTTCATAAGGGGACCTTGAATAAGCCAACTATCAGACCAGAACTGGATATCCTCCCCATTCCCCAATTTCCTAGAAACTTTTTCCTTAGCCAGGTCCCTAGCTTTCAGAAAAGTATTTAATATGTTAAGTTTATGTTCGTGACTTTTTAAAAAAATATTTCTTTTCTTTTAATAAAAAAATCCAAACAACTAGCTTAAAAACTCTTGAAATCCATTTTATGTGTTCACTCATTATGTTAAAGGTGCTTAATTCAAATTTTTGGCTCCATCCAATCCCCATTATTGTTTATTGTAATCTACTAGTTATATTGGTTGCCTTGATCTCATCTTGATGCTTCCTTCCAATTTTCTAAGTTTAATTTTTCAATTTATGGGGAGTAGTATGAAGGTTTTTTTAAAAAGTTGACCACATTCATGATAATGTCTTGAATTTTTTTCATTTTCATATTGATATTATGTTTTTTTTCTATTTTAATTTTGTTAATCATTGTCTTTTGAGTGAATCTATTTATATGATTTATTTTTTATAGGTTGGTAACTTTCATTTAGTATTTTTACTTCTTTTATTAGTATTTTAAAATATCAAATTCAATCCTTTCCAAATTGAAAATCTTGTTTATTTTTATAAAAAGTTGTTATTAGTTCCTACCTTTGGCAGGAAACTATAGGACTCGTTAGATACCACATTTTTTTAAAGATTATTTCTGTTTAAAATTTTAAAGATAGAAGTAGAAATAGGATCTACTAATGTTTGCAAATGATTTATTAATTTAAATGTATTTTATGAATTTCAAAATATAATTTTACTGAAATTGTATTGGGAAATGGGAAAAAGGCAATGAATAAAATATATTTACAAGGAAAAAATAGAACGGATGTGATCAATTGCCAATGCATACTTGCATTATTTATTACAGTGAATGAATGTTATAGCCAAAATAAAGATAAAAATAGAACATGTGTGACCAAAGGCCAACACATACCTGCATTATTTATTACCATGAATAATTGCAATGAATAAATGTTACAACTCAATGAATACTACGACTGCCTTAAATGTGAAATGTAAAAATGATAAGGCTAATGGAATGCAAGTTAATCTACCTCACAACAATTCTATGTTTCCTCTTCCTTTCTATAAATTCGTTCATGCATAGATTTGAGCGAGCAAAAATCTTCAAATTTTAGTTAGTTAAAAATTTCCTCTACTAAAAATTCTATTTTGTGTTCCTCCTATCAACTGTTAAATTTTATTTTTGAAATTCATTTTTCCTCTACTAAATTTCTTCAGTTAGTGTTCATTTGTGGGTTTTTAAGTTTTCTGTGAACTTCTCGTTCTTACATCTAAAGAAAAATTTGTGATAAGGAGAATAATGCGTAAGTTATTTCGATTGATTAAAATCTTTTGTAATTTCTCATCCCTAATTATAGTGGACTTTTCTGGGTTTTCTGATTTACATTTTTTAGAAGAATCTTGTCCCTTATTTTCCAACTAATGTTTGGACAAAACTAAGAAGAAACAAGTAAACCCTACCCAAAAAATCAAACAAACCAATCTTCCAAGTTGATAATGAGTTTATTGTTTCAATTAGGAAATCTTTCGCTCTTTCCGTCAATCCGCATCGAAACTTTCTATTGGGTGTCTTTATTTCTAATGATATATTGATTTTTGAGCATGTTAAGAACATCCTTTTTAACACATTTTCCATATTCATGAGTGGTGAAAACATTTTCTTATCCTTGCCTGCCAATATGTATTTCCTTGTGATTCTTGATTGCTTGCCAAATATTTTTTTCGATTGAAAACCACCTTCTTATATACCATTTTTATTTGGTCACCAAGGTGTATTACTTTGATAGGTGCATTATAAAGGGGCTTCTTGCTAGGTGTAATGCCTTGCCAAGGGATCCAAAAGAAATAACCTAAAGTTTTACTAAGTTTGCCAAACATTTTTTTTAAACAAGAAAGAATAATTAAAAACTCCAATGTCCATTTAAATAATATACATTTGTTCTGAATGCCTCTTGGAAAATGAAATTTAGAATGCTCAATCATCCACTATACATGTCATAGGGTATGAAAGGCTAAAAGAATATACATTTATAAAAATAGAATTTGCATCATCCCTATCGAATCCATGATACAAAGTACAGTACAATAAATGAAACCATCGATCATAAAGATATAACTATCCATCATAAAAAATAGATATAGAAAGAAAGGAAATGCAGACAAGGAAACTCCAACCATGGTATCAACAGATGAATCTCAATGGTAAGAGTAAAAAATCACTACCACCTGATTGCGTGGAACCTAAATGGCCCACTCCCACTGGACTGAGGAGATAGTCTCAAGTCCCAAATAGGATAACAAACCAAATATCAAAAGTACTCTCTAAGTCTAGGAAATCCTAAAATTAATCTAACTCAAAGGTTCCAAGATAGATCAACATTTAAACCCAGAGGTACACAAAGACACGTAGGAAACCTACTATGTAAGCATGCAAGTGTCATCACACCAATCACACTAGGGTTACCTTGGTAATCTCTCAAAACCTCGACCTCTAGTGATCCCTATGCGGCCACTAGTATCCTCTTGTATTGACAAGGCATACTACGGATGTAAGGTCACAACTAGGAGTTCTCTTTACTCCCATCCTAGTCTATACTAGCACTTGAGACATGGGCGAGAACATACAAAGACTCTTATTAGGTTCATTTTATTCCCATTTAGTGTAGTGTTTTCACTTATTAAATAACTTACAATTGGTTACCCTGGGAGCCACTTAGGGCCCTAACCCCCACTACAAGCCACTTCTCGATATTACATATATATAACCTAGCCTAGGCTCATAAAAGTATAAATCAAAGAATCATATAAAATCACCTCAGTCCTAAACAAGTGATTGGAAAGCATCAAAAGATAATCATAATAATCACATCAGTTCTCTACGAGCAACTGGAAAGCATCGCAAACATACTAATGATCAAAGACTCATAATAGTTAAGTCAAACATGTCACAACATGACATCACCAAGAACAAAGAAAACAAACACTTCAGTCCTATCAAAGCAATTGGAAAGCAATTCAAATATAATCGGTCGAGGACTCAAAAATGGTTAAATCAAGTAGGTCATACACTCACCTCAACATCTCACAAGAAAACTAGAAAGAAATAACAATCAATAGACCAACACATATCATAGAGCATACCAAACACATTACCATGGTTGGGTTAAAAAGATCAACATCAAAACATCAGCATGACATCACAAACACATAACCTCTAAGCCTCTGGTAACAACCTAAGACTGGTCAAAGCTAAATCAATCTAAAACCCCAAATCATAAGATACACCTCGCATATAGATCATATAATGTAGCTTACTCAATATGTTATGTTTTGAAGACATAAAGTTATAATTTTACTATAGGTTTCAAGTTTACATTTTCGTATAAATTGAACTAGGAAATAAAACCTCAATTTCACCTATTAATCATTCAAAACTTTCATTTCCAATTTATTTTAATAATAATTTAATTTATTTTTTTATTTTTTTATCGATAAATGGTCGTAGCCTTGATTAATTTTTATTAATTTAAAATTAAAAGTACAAACAATCGACCATTCTAACAGGCACTGGTAGGAAAGGATGGGGAAAGAAAACCTCCAGTCTTGTCCAGGACTGAAGTCCTATATTATACATCAGTAAAAGGGGCATACCCCAGTTTATTACATCATAATAAATTCAAGAGCCAATATCTTTATCTTTCAAGAGAAGCTCAAAAAAGAAATGAAAGGCTACCTTGTCTTTGTATACATGTCACCACAACCAACAAAATGTTAATGGTTAGTAGAAAAAGAAATTCCATCAAAACCTTAACATGAGGCCAGGAGGAGCCCATTCCATATTATGTCCAACAATGAGATTATAATGAGTTGAATAAATAATAGATTTACTTTTTTAATTATAGTAATTATTCAATTAGTTCTTAGCAATATTGATAACTAAATGATTTAAGTGTTTAGGATTAGGAATCATTGTTACTTAAAGTGATTAAGACATATTGATATCTTTAAATTGATAGGAGTTAAAATTGTGAATAGCTTAGCGAAATTAAAAATTTATTAATGAATTTGGGAGGAGCAAACCAAGGCATGACTAATGTTAAGGATCGGGGAACCAAAGTCAAATTGTTGAATTAATACAATGTGCCAGAATGGAGGAGAATCAAATAGGCTACGTGTTCCTAGTTCACAGTTTTTAGGTGAATGCTCAAAATTTAGAGCATGTATACACAAAACCAGGAAGAAAAATAGATAAGGAGAAGCCATAATAATAGAGCTTTAAGCTTCATATAAAGCTGAATTGTTAACAAAATCCAAAGACTAAAATGATAACCAGATTTTGAGGCTAAAATATAGTTATAAAACTATTATTCATTATATTTGTGTCGATATATACAGTAACAAAAGCATCATTGTTTAATATTGAAAGGGACACAAAATTAAAATGTTCCATGCATGCTACTATTTGGCCCAAAATTAAAGTGAGCTACCTATCTACATATGAGTACCCATGCCTATCACATAGCACTAGGAACCAAAATTTTGGGTCAAAGTATCATACAAAATGACCCAAAATACATATATTTATCAAATTTTCTTAAATACCATTATGATTTCCATGGCTTCATGCATAGTGGTGGCCTTTGAGCCTGGAGGAAATTCATAAGTTGACCTTCCCCTAGTAGTCTTGTCAAAGTTAGGCAAGCAAAATTCTACATCCTAGGTTTGAAAGGTCTGCATCTGGATGTATGTAAGTGTCATATGCCCTTAGATAGTTGGCGAGCCAGTCCCTACCTAGGTCTTCAACAATTCCCCTCCACCTTAATAGGAAGTTGATTCTTGACTCCATTCTTGGACATTCACAAAAGAACTGGACGTTATCCCTAATAACCAAGCATGGACGCCTCAGACTCCTACCAATTTCTGGGCTATTCACTTCAAACTCCATATAAGCCTTAAGGAGAGGGATTTGGAGCCTAGCACCTATATTGGCAACTGTGATTTCTAGCCCCACTAACCAGCAGGGGTAAAAAATGTTATGGGTAAGCCTGATGATGTCCCATTTTTCCACTCTAGCCCTAGCTAAGAAACCAACCCAAAGGCCTACGATGTCACTATTGGTCCTCTAGGAGTATTCATAACTAAATGTCCCCTTTCCTAATGCTTGACTAACTACAATTTGAGTCATATCATCTATTGGCCAAAGGAGCCAATTCTATCTCTCCTATTTAATCAACCCATAGAAGGCCATTGTACGATTTTTGTAAGCATGGAGGAGGCAAATATTGGAATCCATGAAGACCTAAAGCAAACCTCTATCTATGGCTCTATTGAAGGCAAATCACAAGCTAAATTAAAATGAGAATGCGCCCCCAAATTCACTTATAAATATGAGAGGGCAAAAATTCTAGATGTGTAATTATTGTGATGGCATTCAAATGATAATTAAGGTTCCACTTAAAATCATCATGTAGAGGATATTAAGACTCACAAGTAAGATTTCCCTTAAAGATGGGTACTCTGCCCAAATCATATGAAATCAATTCACATGTAGGAAGTAAAGTGAAAATGATTATTCCAATTGCAATGATAGATTAAGGATATGATTAAAAGTTAAGGTGTTAAAATCATCAGTTCCCAAATTGGCTAATTTATCAGCCTCCTTATTGCCCTCTCTATAAATATGTGAGAATCTTACTTCTTTGAATACTGAAAGTGTTTTGATTATAGTTTCTAATTTAGAATTTAAAACCCAATTTGGGGTTGCTCCCTTTCTGAGAGTGTTAATAATAATTTGGAATCCCCTTCAATCATAAGTTTATTAATTTTAAGTCTTATGCAAAGGTTGATTCCTTCTTCTACTGCTTCAAGTTCTAAAATGTTATTTGATGCCAAATCTAGAGATTTGGATCTTTCTGCTATCTAATTACCATATTCATCCCTTATGATACATCCAATTCCCACTTTACCTAGATTTCCTCTTGAAGCCCCATTTAAATTCAACATCTTCCATCCTAACAGGGGAGGTTCCCATTTATAGGGTTTTTTGGACAAGTCATTCTTCTTTTTGTAATAGAGGGGAGGGTTGATTAACAGTGGTCATCATTTTTTAATTTCTACATCCCATTCAGAGAAGGAACCTTCTTCTCTTGGTCTCTTCTTGAGATCACTATTCATTACTTCCGAAATTGCCACTTCTATTTTTCCATAAAGAGCTTTCTCAGTTAGACATTGATTTAGGAAAGTTTGATGATTTCATTCTTTCCAAATTTCCCATAGGGCAATAGTTGGGGAGATATTCCAAAGTTTACCACAGATTCTCTT
This sequence comes from Cupressus sempervirens, assembly GCA_028749045.1. Classification (NCBI taxonomy): domain Eukaryota; kingdom Viridiplantae; phylum Streptophyta; class Pinopsida; order Cupressales; family Cupressaceae; genus Cupressus; species Cupressus sempervirens. The sequence goes on along the minus strand of CM053789.1, from coordinate 654,199,417 downwards.
TGAGGCATCTTTAGGCCAGCCTAATAAGTGATCTATCCATTTGCCTGCTAATGGGGAGGTCCACACTAATTTACTTTGTAGCCACCTCCAACATTCCTGCATAAATTTACATGCATATAAGAGGTGTTTTGCATTTTCTTCTTCTTCTTTGCATAAAATACATCTTGACGGCCCTTCAAGTCTCATTTTCCTAATTCTATCTACTATTAATATTCTCTTTTGCATGGCAGCCTAGAGGAACATTCTTGCTTTAGGAAGACTTGATGGATCCCAAGATAAGTTCATGGGAGGATATTGACTTCCCATTTCTACAAATTAGTGATCATTCTATATCCTTCTTTAAATTAATATATCCCATCTTTATATGCAGCCCAAATTAACTTGTCCTCCCAATCTTTGATTGTAATAGTTTGCTTCTTTAGAATGTTTCCCAATCTCTCCTTATCTGACTAGTTAATGCTATGTTTAGGTAACACATTCCATTTCCATGTCTTGCCCATGTCTAAGTCAGATTCCTCTATGTAATCTTTCACCTTTTTTCCCCATAAAGTTTTAAGGAGTGATATGGTTTCTTAAGATATGTCTAGACTAATTAGAGGGGGATATCCATTCCAAGAATCTTCCTAGAACAAAGCTTCATCTCCTTTCCCTATGTCCCATGTAAGGTATTTGGAGATCAAACTTTGACTATTAATAAGGAAGTTCCAACCTATAGAGCCTTTGTGGGGGGTTTTGATTTTGAATACTAAAGTTTTGTCTAAAGGGTTAAGATATTTATTGAATAATATTTTAGCCCATTTCCTATCCCTTTCTTGATATAGTCTCCATACTTGTTTAGCACCTAGGGCTTTGTTCTACCATTCTAGATTTTTTATTCCTAATCCACCAAATTCTTTTAGTTTGCATATTTTACTCCAAGTTATTAAGGCTACTTTTTTCTTTTCCTCCAATCCTTTCCAAAAGAAGTTGCACAATTTATTTTCCAGTTTAGAGTTGATATTTTTAAGTAGATGTGAGTAAGAAAGTTGGTATGTTAGGATAGCTGCTAGGATTGCTTTGATCTTTCTAGTTCTCCTTGCCTTTGTTAACCATCTTCCTTTCCAAGATTTTGTTTGGTTATCAATTTTCTTGAGAATATGCTCCTAGCTTGGGTCAGTATGATTACTCTTATCAAGATATATCCCTAGGCATTTGAATGGGAACTTGCTTTTCCCGAATCCTAATTTGTGACAAATTTGATCTTCAATTTCTTTGGTAGTGTTTAAAAAGAAGATTTTTGATTTCTCGACATTAATCATTTGCCCTCATGCTTTTGTGTATGCCTCTAGGATTTGTTTCATATGGTTTGCCTCTTGTAGGGTGCTAATTATAGCAAGTATAGTGTGATCAGTGATTTTTTGGTGAGTGGTGTTTTCTACTCCATTCGTGACCCTTGCCTCTTTAATTTTAATTTCTACTTGTGCTATTTTAATTGCCCTTCCAAATGCCTCTACCATTATGATGAACATAAATGGGGAAATCAGATCTCCTTTTCTGATACCCTTTGAGATGTTAAAGAAACCTTCTGGAGTGCCATTGATGAGGATTGAGATTTTGGGTGTAGAGATACATTGAAAAATGATGTTGATCCATTGTTTAGAGAAGCCAAAGGCCTCTAAGGTTTTACATAGGAATCTCCAATCTACCTTATTGTGTGCTTTTTGAATATCTAGTTTAAGTAGCACACATGCTTCCTTATTTTTTATTGCCAAATGAATAGTTTCTTGTATAATGGAGATGCCATCTAATATAGATCTATCAGGGAAAAAGCCAGTTTTTTCTTTCGAGATGAGTTTTGGGAGGAATCTTTTGAGATGGTTAGCTAAAAATTTTGAGAACACATTATAGATAGTATTACAAAAAGAATAGGCCTGAAATCCCCAAGCACTATACTTTCTTTCTTTTTAGGGATGAGAGTGAGGAATGTGTGACTGATTTCAATTAGCATTGATCCTCTGTTGCATGTAGCTTCTAAGGCTTTCCACAACTCTTCTCCTAGAATATCCCAACATTGTTGGAAGAAGAAGGCTTGAAACCCATCTGGACCTGGTGATTTATCTAGGTTGATATTAAAAAGTGCAGATTTAATGTCTTGGAGGGTAAAGGGTTCATTAAGGAATTTATTATCCTCCTCTGTGATCAGTTTTGGAATTTGTTTTAGCATCTTATCTTGGGCTATTTTATTTGATGATCCAAAATTATTAAGCATATCACTAAAGTACTTGATGAAAATATCAGCAATTTCTTCTGGGTTTTCAGTTTGCTCCCCCACTAAATTCTTGATTTTTGATATATTAATGTAATTTCTATTATTGATAGTGTTGTTGTGGAAAAATTGTGTATTGTGATCCCCTTCTAGGAGCCATTTTTCTCTGGATTTTTATCTCCGGAATATTTCTTCTTTAGCCAAAATTTCTTCATTTTTTGAAAGGTATTCTTTTTCTAGCTGGTAAGATTCATTATTCATTCCTTTCTTGAGGATTTCTTTATTTAATCTACTCTTTTTTCCTTCAATTTCTATTTTTTCTTTAAAAATATTTTTAAAATGTAGGTTATTCCATTTTAAAATCTTTTGTTTTATATTTTTCAGTTTGGAGACAAAGCAAAACATTTTTGAACCCTCAAACTATTCCTCCTACCACCAATCTCTAATTTGATCCATAAAAGCTTTATCCATAAACTACATTTTCTTACATTTAAAGGGATTCCTACTAGGTTTGATCTATTCTTTGATTTCCATTTTTAGTGGGAAGTGATTTGATCCAGCCATAGGTAATATTTTTGCATTAATAAGTTTATCCATATTGGGTTCTCCTTTTAGAAGAAATCTATCCAATTGTTTTTCTATATAATAGAATCCTTTCCTTCGGTTACCAAGTATCAATGCCATTCTTTGTTTTGATATCCATAAGAGAGTCTTGCTAAATCTACTTTTTAAAATCTTCCATAGCTCTGTATACTTGATTTCTTCCTCCCTGTTTCTCTTCCTTGCTTAAGATCGTGTTAAAGTCTCCTCCTATAATGACTATTTCTTGGGGCATAGAGTTAATAAATGAGTTGACCTCATTCCAAACTACTAGCTTGTCTTCTGTTGATGATGGCTCATAAACATTAATTATTACTATCTACAAATTTGATTTTATACTGACAACTCTTACTCCCATCCAATTTGTTTGTGAGGAGAGTACTTCAATATCGATTTTTTGAGGATTCCATATTATTTCAAGTCCTCCTAAAGCTCCCTGTGACTACTGAAATTCTAATTTCCATTTCCCCAATTTCTGACTTAGCTTTATTCCTTCTTATTTATTTAGTTTAGTTTCTTGTAATAATGAAATATTTGAATCAAATAAGGTGAGATTATGCATTAATAAGTTTTTTTTTCTAGGGGCATTGAGGCCCCTAGCATTCCAGGTTGTTATCTTCATTGCTCCTTGGGAAGGATCTTCCCCTTCCAACTGTAAAGTATATCAGAAGTTTTAGTTTGATCCTTGAATTGCCTTGTTGCTTCTCTAAGTTCTTTTAGTGATTTCCTACTACACTTCTACTTTGATTTTCCATAGATTGGTGTTTTCATTCCTTCCTAATTCACTGCTATACCTATTCTTTCTAGATTTTTCTCTTCTAATACCTTTTCTGCAATAGCTGAGCCCTTACCCTCCTGATTTTCTTATGAGATGATTTCCTTTATCAATATTTTGTTGATTTGTTGGTCTTTGCAATTAATGGTTTGGATAGGCCTTGTTTCTTAGGCCTCCTTACTACTATCTTTATTGTTAGGGTTGCTCATTGCTTCATTCCACTAGTTTTGTTCTATGTCTACAGAGTGGAGTGTCTCTCTTAGAGCTGATCCAATATTATTTGTTTCTATTGCAAACATGTCTTTACCATTACTGGGAGCTTGCTAGAACTTGTAGCTTTTCTTTCTCCCTTTCTTTCTGATTGTTATATTGCTCCACTTGGCAGAGTCTACTGGTGGGATGATTACCTCTTGCTCTAGATTTTCCTTTTGTGTAGCTACTTCTAAACCTTGCTCTTCTCATCTTTTTAACCTTTGATCCTTGTACCTTGTTTCATCCAGTTCAATGTGATCATTTTCATCCTCCTACCTCTGATCCTTAATCTGATTTGAGCATACTCCTGATGTCTCCCCTATTTCTATAACTTTAATCTTCTTCCCTTTATGTTCCTTGTGAATTTCTTCTGCTGGTAGACTCTGATCTATTAAGTCATTTTGGATCAGGAGGGTTTCATGTATGAGCTTGTTTAATTTAATGATATTTGAGTCCATTTCTTCAATGACCTCTTTTTCCAATTAGTAGTCCCTACATTTCTTGAATTTATTTAGAGAATGTTGCTAGCTAATGTTATCCTTCCATTCTGTTCTCATCGATCTCTCCAATTCTTTTCCATTATCTACTGGTTCTTCTCTACTCTCCGTAATTCTTTTCTCAGGAATGTTTGCTATTGTTTCTTCATTTTGACCTTCTCTGAGGTTTGTAGGTTCTATGATAGCCTCTTTCTTCCTTTCTAATTTTTTGCTTGGGCTCTTTTTCATGATTGTATGCTCTTTGATGTTATTTTTAACATATGATTTTGAAAAGTTTGAGTCTAAAATTTTGAGAATTTATCCTGAATATTCCTTGAAGGTTAAGTTATATATGGATCTGTTTGTAATGATCTTCCTGCTGACTGGAAGATGTTGATCAATTTTAACCAAAACCCTCATTTTATTTATTCTATTTAAAGTGTCTTCAAAACCTATTACTATTCCTAATGAGTTACCATTTTTTTTAATATTGGTATAGTGGTCTCCTCCATTAATTCTAATGGAATTTCTATGTTCTCCACCCATTTGATAGTTTCAATATTTTTAATATGGTTTATATCAAAGTTTGGTTACCAGGTTAGGAGTTTAATATGATGTCCTTTGTAGAAAAGGAGATCTAATTTTAGAATTTCCTTTTTATCATGTGCATTCCAACATAGTATAAACCAAAACTTTTCTGCAAAAGAGTTGAAATTACTTACCTTGTTGCCCCAAAGCTTAGAGATGATGCATACCAACCTTGATCTTTTCCTTGGCGGACCATTCCAATACATGTAGATGCCCTTATCTTCATATTCCTTCCACCTTCCTTCGCTATATGAGTTGTTGATCATAATTTCTTCATAGTTTATGTTGTTGCCAGAGAAACTTTTTTTTCACCTTCATACTATTTTTTCTTTCAATCCTATCTGATCTATCTTCCTATGTAGTAGGATGTAAATTGATTTCTCCTTGTAGGGGGTTTTAATTCATAGGTTGTAGTCAAGATTTTTCTTTGGAGGAGCCGATGCATTTTTGGGTTTAGAAGGATTTTCCTGTGCCCACCCTAGGGGGATAGCATTTTCCTCAAAAATCCATCGTGGTCTTTCAAGCTGCTTCTTTTAATAGGAAATTTCTCTCGTTTTGGAGCTAGGGTTGGGCTTGGATTCTCACACATATTTGGTTTTGATATAGAAAGCTCTTTGTTTTTGTATTTTATCCTCCATTCCCTTTTGGTGATACCGAATTTGGGACCACTTTCTTCTTTTATGCATAGTCTACCATCTATCTTCTTTTTTGTGAGGTTGATTGTCATGAATTTCCTTATTTCATCTAGAGTGTTGTCTGAGACATGCTTCAAAGTTGTTTTTGCCCATGTCACAGAATTCACCTTGATTAAAATTTTGTTGTGAGAGGGCTTCAAATTAGTTATTGGTCACTAAAGGAGGCCACAAACTTGTCTTCTACTAGTATGCAATGACTCTCGAGTTAAGGTGACTAAACTTTGATTGGACTTTCACTTTTTTCATCATTTTCACAAAGCATAGCGATATTAAATATAATAATTTAATTAATTACTCTAATTAAAATATTATTAAAATTTAATAATCTTTGTTTTACTCTCCAAATACATAATAATAATAAAAATTTAAACCTTTTAATTAAATATTATTAAATTCTTTAAATACTTTTTTTAAATTATTAATAAGATAACCATTATTTTATTAATAATTTAATAAAAAACATTAATAACAAATTAGGTAATTTCCATTATCCAAATACTTAATTAAAGAAAAAATTTAATAAGATTAATTAATAATTATTATAAAATAATTACCATATTACAATTCATTAACTATGTAATAAATTATTAAACATTAACAATATTTATTAATAAATATATCAATAAATAATAATTTAAATTGAATAAATATAATTTAAAACTTAATAAAATTATAATTACAAAATAAAAACTAAATAATTTTTTTTAATAAATCATAACCCTTATAAAAAGGGTGTTGTTCATGGCATCCACTACCACAAAAACAATTACTACTATACATGGCAGTGTCTATCATGACAATAGTACCTACTACATGCGTCATGCCGCAAAGCTACCATGGCAGGAGGTGGGAATTGATGGCTTGCCTCCTGGCCATTTTTTTTTTTTAAATAAATGTTTTAATATAAAACCAATTCAACCAAGAACCCTCCCTTTTAAAAATTGTAATAAATATTTCTTTTAATTCATTTTTTGATATAAATCTTTTTTTTAATAAAATTTCATTAATATAAAATTTAATTATAACAATTTCCTTTTTGGTAAAACACACACACACACACACACACATATATAAACATAATTTTCACCCGTACCCTAATAGGAAGAATCCAATGAAGCAATCAAATTTTCATATTATTCCAACCCCTCCCCAAATAAAATTGAGACTCCTAAAATCTATAGAACGAGGTTTTTCCTTTAGTATATTTTAAATCTCTACAAACATAAAGATATTAACATGCATTCAATAATTCACAATATTGAAATGTTCATGAGTTCATCACTGAGAAATTCAGATTTACAATCTACAGTCACAAAGAAGATAGAATTATTTAAATAACATAATTAACTATGCAATTCAAAACATAAGAATCTACTTAGATTTTGATGCTAAAATCGCAACACCTAGAAGATTTGTGAGAGAATTTGCTTCTATCAAGAACTTCTCTCTGAAAATTTTCCCAAAATTCCCCTTTCAAAATTTGTGGTCCCTCGAAAATGAACCCCCAAGTTGTGATATGGATTTCTCTCCTAAAATTGGGGCACTAATTGTGCGATCGCCCAAGAGAACTCTCCACTCACTAGACTTTGACTTCTTATTAACTTTTCTTTATCTCTTCTTTATCTTTTCCATGCACATGTTTTAGAATTATTAAATAACTTTATTTAATTTTTACTTGACTTCTCTTTTAATTACTTTATTAATTTTCAATCTCATGCGCACTTTATGCAATTCAAATATCTTTATTAAATTCAATTTTTTTATCTTTTTAATTAATTTCTTATATTTTCATCTCATGCATATATCATGCAATCTAACAACTTTTGATAAATTAATATCGTTTTACTTCTTAATTTTCTTTCGAATGTTTAATTGATAAAATATTTATTAACTTAAATAATAATAATATTTTACATCTATTTTTAAATGAACTCTAAATATATTATTATTAAATTAAATTAATATTATCATATTCTAAAATTAAACTTATAACTTTTATCTTTAAATTTTTAATTATTTTCCCAATTAATTAAATATTAAAATATCATAATAATTTTCCATTAAATTAAATCATTAATTTAATATTTTTATTAGACTTAATTAAAAGAAAATTCACCAAAGACTCATAAAGTAAAATACTAAAACCCATAATAGGAAAAATGCATACAAAATCAAACTAAAAGGTTATAATCATGAATTAATGTCATTTGACACATTCAGAGGGTACTCAATTCAGATACTTGTCCTAATTATCTAGGACAAATGGCTTAAAGGTTTGGGATTTGGTATTGTTCTTCATAAAATTGAACACATCATCATTTGAGCAATGTTCTATTCCATTTTTGGCTTCTCTAATATTATATTTCAAAAAGTTAAAATGTCATATGTGAAAATTGTCAAGTTCTCGAGTTTTTGTTTCTCATGTGTAGTTTTGAGACTTTATATTAACCAACATGTTATGTATGTTGCAAGTGAAATAACAAAGCAGAGGGAATGTTGCACACTAAAAAAAACATCTAAATATTTTGGAGCCACTCAAATTGTATGAACGAACTTGGCTTTCAATTGAAGGTATTTCATTTTTCCATGTCTATAATTTGTCCATTCATACAATATATTTTAGAATGAAGTTATCATATTTCATTCTGGAGTTTTCTGCATTTATTCTCCAAAGTATTTTGCAGCTGCATGTATATTATGTGGTGATTGATCATAGAAAACATTTTCCATATTTTTGCATCCATATTTTGTAGCTATATCATTACATTGCTTCTAATTATTTTGTTTGTGTACAACCTTTTAAGTTCACTATATGAATATTGGTATTATATTATTTTAGAATCTTAGTTAGTTTATCGGTTGGATGCATCATACTTTCATATCATTATTTGCCAATTTTGTGTGTATTGGAAGTGAATGATATAGCCTATCATGGAAGTACTATTTTCTAATTTGGCATGAATGGAATTTGCATATCATTATTTGCCAATTTGGCATGATTGGAATTCACATATCATTATACACCATTTTGGCATTGTTTGATTCTACATATTTGATATTCATGTAATCTTGCCAATTGGCTACCAATTTCTTGTTGCTTATTTCCATTCTCATCATTGTATGATTTGTATGCTCACACCTTGCTCATGTTGGGAATTTGGTGATAAAAAAGATCTAGGATTTAAGTTTATTTTACCTCACTTTCCATTTCAAATCTGACTTCAAAGATTGAATGTTACTTCCCAACAGTGTACTTCTATTTTTTCTATTTCAAATTCTAGGATGATAGAAGAAAACTGATGACTTGACTTTAATGAGTACAATGTCTTCATTAAGGTATGCACACTCGTAATACTCTTCTTTTCTTTTGTTTTCATATTAATCATTGTTTCTATGTAATATTGACTTGGCTAATACAATCATATCACTGTACAGAGCTTTGACTATATCAAATGCTTTTGTCATACTGGAACTATTACAAACTTTTGATCTCAAATACCAATCAACGATTCAACATGAAATGCAACAATATATAGTATACAATCAAGTCTACTATAAAACGTGTATGCTATGTATGTTATTTTGAACAGTCACTCGTAACATTCAAGAAAAACATTTTAGCAAATATTAAATGTTTTTCAAGCCATATTTTAAATTAATATCTCTACGCTACCTGATTGTTATGTTTATAATAATAAAAATACATACTTTATAAGTTATATTCATAAATTATATCATACATAATATAGATATTAATTTTATATTCATAAATTATATCATACATAATATAGATATTAATTTTATGTTCTGATGAAAAAAATGAAGAAGTAAGGCACAACATACATTGTTCGATCTATGATGTGAATTTATGTTCTCTTTTGATGCAAAAAGGGTAATGCACAACTTGCATTGCTCAATGTATGATGTGAATATGGTGGGGCTTATGCAATTTTTCAAATTTATAAAACTCATCTTTTGCAGTCCATGAAATGGGCTTGAGCTAAACAGCACAACAAACCTACATATATACCTATCAAGGAAGTGCACTAATTTTAGTTAGAGAATGCATTTAATCATGTCTTCATCTTTTTAATGTTCATCACCTCATTGAAAGGCAACATCTATGGAACTTTTGCCACTTGTTAAAATACCACAACATTTCCAAGTTTAAAATATTTAAGTTTATTTGATTTAAAGAAAAGTTTGTATATTTCTTATCAAAAGATTTTTTTTTAAAAAATATTAAATGGGAATTATTAAATTTGTAGAGATTTAGAAATTTAATTTATTTTAAAGAGTTTGATTGATGGGTATATGCAAGGTCATAGTGTGGCAAAAAGTGGCGATGTGAAAAAAATAGAGTTTAAAAATGTCTAAAAGGATTTCAAAATCTGCTCTAACTTTTTTTCACCTATCAAGGTACCAAACCTAGAAAGTAAGGCCCAACCCTTATTGGGTATCCAATTTGATATCAGATACCTGATATTTGTCAGTGTTATTAAAAAAATGACAAAAGACAACCCACAGGTTGTTTTCACAGTCTTCACAATCTTACTTCATGAATAACCCACAGGTTGTCCTTTTTTTTTTTTTTTAAACAACAGATATCGGATATCTGATATAATATCAGATACCCAATATCTGTTGGTGTTAATTAAAAAAAAAAAGACAACTTGTGGGTTGTTTTCATAGGCTTATTTTGTGCTCTACAGCTCGAATATTGGGTTTTATATCAGATACAAGATATAAGGTAGGTTTTTTTTGTTTTTTAATCAATTTTAATATAAATTTAATAAATTTTATCATAAATTTGCTAGTTTTAGTTCAATTTGTTACAATTTAGAGTTTTTTGATAGAAACTGTTAAAATTTAGGTTTTTTTAATATAAATTATGTTTTGTAAATTAATCAGAATGGCTAATCAAAATGATGACCATGAGGCAAGGAATACTATTCCTCATAATCCCCCACCAAATGATCCAGTGCCCCTACAAAATTGTCCACCAAATGATCCTTTACTCCCTCAAAAACCTTCTCGAATCAAGGATTTCATAATTGAAAATCTCACCCAATTGAGGGCTTTGTGAAGAAAATATAATAATGTACTTGCATTGGCTCCTATGTTATCCATGTTAAACACCATAGTGGATAACATTGAAACCCTTACCAACCAAAAAAAATCCACTCTTTGTTGGTGTGAAGAAATGCATGAGATGTTTGATGATGGCTTGGAATATGATGAGGTTGCGACCCTCAATATAACGAAAAATGATTTGGTTGGCCTTTTTGCGAACCCAAAAACTAGTATACCTATTGACCGCAAAAAACCCAAACTATCGATTAAATGGTGCACAAATGACACCATACATGCAAACTTTTGGGATTGTTGGTGGATGGTTTTTGATATCCCTCCACATAACAATTTAGAGGTTCCATTTTATTTCCTTAGAAAATTATATGCAGAATTTGTGTTGAAACTCAAAGTGAACTATTGGAGCATGAAGCCCAACATGGGTTTAGGACTAGGAGCTCCTCAGGATAGACCCTCTTCTTAGTGGAAGAAATCTAGCACTTTTGTCCCCCCTACTGATGCCTCCCCCCCTCCTCAAGTGCAACATCCTGATATTATGGTAGAGGCTAGCTCTTAGATCATTAGAGCCATTCATAGACTGAGTAGCCTATTGATATCTTAGATTAGGTTAGTCTTCCCTCCCCGTGTTGATGATGTTGATGCTAGTTCATGATTGGCCAGCTCATCACATGTTTGTGTGCCTCACACTTGCATTACATGCAAGAATATTTTCCTAGGTACCATAGGTGATCTTCCTGAATATTATTTTGTATTAGACGAGGATACACCAGAGACATGTGTAGAGGCTATAGACCCTGATGCAAGAGAGGAGGGGAATGTAGAGGCATGGACTCATTCTATGTTGGTATGTGCATACATTTTTTTGTTACGATGTATGCGATTTAAATTTAATTTTTATAATAGATTAATTTTAATTTGTAAGCCATACTAACTTATACATGTATGTGATCTTCATTCATGTTTAGTTGATGACCAAGGAGGAGCTAAGATAGGTTGATGATGCCACACTCTTGGCCATTTTGTTTGGCCTTGAGACATCTACAGTACATTATGTTGTGTTCTCATATATGGTTGCTAATCTTTCTTTTATCTTGTAGGTACCACCTGTCCCTGGGGGACAAAGTGTGGGGGATGATCCAACACCCATTGACAAAGGAAAGGTGATTAAATGCTTTCTATTTGATTAAATATCAATGCATTCTTGTAAATTGTTTGTAGTAATGAAATTTAATTGCATTCTTTATTGTATATAGGGTGTGGCTACTAGGTATGAGCCCATACAGATTCTGCGTTGTAAACACTCAAGCATTTCCATTCGCACCGAGAGCCCCATTGTATGTATAAGTATCATTTATTTTTTATTTTCCTTATCTTTATAAATAAATTCAAAACTAATTTCCATGATATTAACAACTACTATTTTGTATCTCATAGGAGACTCCTAGTGCACATGAGGTTCAATGGGAGAGTTTTGTAGATTTGATGATGTAGCCACTATACCCTGAAGAGGAGCCTACACTAGTAAGTTGTAGTTTGAATTCATGATTAAATATGTTATAAATTTAGCATGCTATGAATTAAAATTTTATAGTTTAAGTTGTAGCTTCATCTAACAAACATATTTGAACATACACAGGCAACAATCAACGAGGTACAAGCATTGTTGAGGGCATACGAGAGGACTCCTGACTGGCATAGGAGGTCGATGAGAGAGGCATTTATTATGAAAGTTTAATACTATAAATCTTCATTAAAAATAGATCATTGTGCATTTGAGTAATTCAATGCTAGATACAAAGAATCATATAAATTTAGTAGTCTAACTTTTGGTTTTCCTTTTTTGTTTATGTAGGAGGCATCTGATCCACCTAGTGCAGTGAAGAGGCTACATTTTGATCATCCACTAGCACCCTAAGATAGTATAGTTTTCGTAGGATGTGTCATGAGACATTTTGAGATGGCATATGCCACATTGTTTACAGAAACATTGATATTATACACATTTTGATTGCATGATCAACCACATTTTGTATATGGATCTATGTATTTTGATATATATTTATGTACTTTGTCTATGGATACATGATCTTTGATATATATTTGTGTAATTTGTCTGTGGATACATGTATTTTGATATATATTTTTATCATTTATGTGCACAATGATATACATATTAATTTAGTATTTAGTATTGTTCAATTTATCGTGGGTCATGTGTATTGTTCATGTTTATGGAATATCATTAATTTTGATCATGTTTGTTATATTCAATTCAAATTCAATAATTTGTGAATAACATTTTAACAACCTTTATTATCAAATTTGGATGCAATGTTTAATTTGAAGTGCTATCATGACATAAACACACTTGTTAATCTCCTACATAATGTTCACACAACCCCAAATTTGATTTTAAACTCCACCTTCAACCTTGAAACTAACTCTTGGCTTCAAATCTAATCTCAACACACTTAAAGACTCCACTCCTCAACCATGGATTCTATTCCCAACCACAAACTCATTCCTAGACTCATAATCTTTGATAACTAGCACTTAACTTTGTTACTATCCTCATACTACAACTTTTCAATTTCAACATAACCTCAAAATATCTTAACTTAAGAGACATGATTGGATCAAACCTTTTTAACATGGTTCCCCAATACCATATCCATAGGAATAACATCTATACATTTCTCGCATTGATCAAATTACCCATACTGATCCACTTTAAAAAACTAGCTTCTTTAATGCATGTTATCATTTCACACCTTATATAGGTGTTTCCAACCTTGTATGGTCATGCTCAAAACCCTAAATGACTCTTTGCACTCACTTTCACTTTGCAAGAAAAAGTTATGGCTCATTTTCCTATAGCATTCAATAGTTTATTGATAGCCCTCATGAGCTGTGAGTTATGATCCTTAGAAGATCAACCTCGAAATGCACTTAGAGCACCTTGGAGTCTCCTTGGTACGGGGCGGCTATAAATGATGGATGGTCTCCATGGCTAGAACAAGGGTGCCACTAGGGTTCACCTGCCCATCTAGAGCTAATGGCCCTAGCGATTTGATGCCAAGATCAGTGGTTTCAAAGTTACATTGTGGTGCACCTATGAACTGAGGCACACTATGAGCTTTGGCATCAAGCAAGATCATTGTGCCAAATCCAAATGGAATGTGATCTCTTAAAAATAAGATAGGTTATTTTAGGCCTCAGCATCATTATCTTGTAGCATTCAATGGATCATTGATAGCCCTCATGAGCTCTGAGTTATGACCCTCGAAAGATCGACCTTGAAACACACTTAGAGCACCTTGGAGACTTATCGATATGAGGTGGTTGTGAATGATGGAGGGTCTCCATGGCTAGAACAAGGGTGTCACTGGGATTCACTCACCTATCTAGAGCTAATGGCACTGACAATTCAATGCCAAGATTAGGGGTTTCAAAGTTACATTGTGGTGCACCTACGAACTGAGGCACACTATGAGTTTTGACATCATTTGAGATCAATGTGTTGAATCCAAATAGAAGGTGATCTCTCAAAAATTAGATACGTTATTTTAGGCTTCAACATCACCATTCTATAGCATTCAACAATTCATTGATAGCCCTCATGAGCTCCAAGTTACGGCCCTTAGAAGATTGACCTCGAAATGCACTTAGAGCACCTTGGAGACTCCTCAGTACAGGGTGGCCGTGGACAATGGAGGGTCTCCATAGATGGAACAAGGGTGTCACTAGGGTTCACCCGCCCATTTAGAGCTAATAGAATTAATGATTCAATGCCAAGATCAATGATTTCAAAGTTACGCTATGGTGCACCTATGAATTGAGGCACACTGCGAGTTTTGGCATCAAGTGAGACCAATGTGTCGAATCCAAACAGAAGGTGATCTCTCAAAAATGAGATAGGTTATTTTAGGCCTTGGAATCACTTTCTTGTAACATTATATAGTTCATTGATAGCCCTCATGAGCTCTGAGTTACAGCCTTTGAAAGATCAACCTCGAAACACACTTAAAGCACCTTAGAGACTCCTCGGTACGAAGTGGCTGCAAACTATGGATGGTCTTTGTATCTAGAAAAAGGGTGTCCCTAGTGTTCACCCACCCATCTAGAGCTAATTGCTCTAATGATTCAATGCCAAGATCAACGGTTTCAAAGTTACACTGTGGTGATCCTATGAACTGACGCACACTACGAGTTTTTCAATCGAGTGAGATCATTGTGCCAAATCCAAATGGAACATGATCTCTCAAAAATGAGATAGGTTATTTTATGCCTCAACATCACCATCTTGTAGTATTTAGTGTTTCATCGATGGCCCTCATGAGCTCTAAGTTATGACCCTCAGAAGATCGACCTCAAAATGTACTTGAAGCACATTGGAGACTTCTTAGTATGAAGTGGCCATGGATGATGGATGGTCTCCATAGCCAAAACAAGGGTATCACTAGGGTTCACCCACCCACTTAGAGCTAATGGCATTGACAATTCAATTCCAAAATTAGTAGTTTCAAAGCTACGTTGTAGTGATCCTTTAAAGTCGTAGAATGTTATTTTTATTGATTTGAGAACAAGTACAATGTGTTTCTTCAATCTATCTCCTTCTTTGAATGCTCAGAGCCTATATAGGCTATTTACAACTGATTCAACCAACCTATGGAAAATTCTAGCTATTAGGGGTTACATTTGACAAAGTTGTCAAGAAAATTGGAAAAGTTGCTAAGCAACTTTTTGCAATTTTTGCGCTAAGACAAGTTTTATTGCAAATGGACTCTACGAACTCCTAAGGACCCTACTAATGTTCCAAACACCTAGACTTGCCTAGAAAACATGGAATTTACTAAAAATCCACTTTATTGGACTAATTGATGGCCAAGGCTTATAGTTGCACCATGGCATTTTGTGTCCATTACAAATGTGGATGGTCACAAGGAGATCATTAGATCTATCCCTAGACCTTATTACATCAAGAAAAGAAAAAATATTAGGTGCTCTGCACCAGTGTTCCATTTATTGACCTAGGGACATATTATATTTATTTTTATGGGTCAAAAGGGGTCATAGGATGACTTATGCCCCCTTTCAACATATTTTATTACAACATATGTCTCTAGGGGCCCTAGGACTGCTAGGGACATATTAGAATCATTTATATGGGTCAAAAGGGGCCATAGAATGACATATGACCGCTTTCAACACATTCCATGATGACATATGTCTCTGGGGGTCCTAGCACTCCTAGGGACATATTCTAATCATTTATATGGGTTGACAGGGGCCATAGGATGACCTATGACCCTTTTCGACACATTCCATAATGACATATGTCTCTAGGGGCCCTAGGACCCCCAAGAACATATTAGAATCATTTATATTGATCAATAGGGGCCATAGGATGACCTATGACCCATTTTGACACATTTTATTACAATATATGTCTCTAGGGGTCCTAGGACCCCTAAAGATATATTATAATAGTTTATATGAGTCAAAAGGGGCCATAGGATGACCTATGACACCTTTCAACACATTCAATGATGACATATGTCTCTAGGGGTCCTACGACCCCTAGGGACATATTAGAATTATTTATATGGGTGGAAAGGGGCCATAGGATGACTTATGACCCCTTTCAACACATTTTATTATAGCATATGTCTGTAGGGGTCCTAGGACACCGAGGGACATAATATAATCATTTATATGGATCGAAAGGGGTCATAGGATGACCTATGACCTCTTTCAACACATTTTATTACAACATATGTTTCTAGGGGTCTTGGGACCCCTAAGGACATATTATAACCATTTATATGGGTTAAAAAGGGTCCTAAGATGACCTATGACCCCTTTCAACACATTCCATGATGACATATGTCTTTAGGGATCCTAGGACCCCTACGAACATATTATAATCGTTTATATGGTTTGAAAGGGGCCATAAGATGACCTATGACCCCTTTTGACACATTTTATTACAACATATGTCTCTAGGGGTCCTATGACCCTCAGGGACATATTATAATCATTTATATCGATCGAATGGGGCCACAGGATGACCTATGACCCCTTTTGACACATTCCATGATGACATATGTCTCTAGGAGTCCTAGGACCCCTAGGGACATATTATAATTGTGTATATGAGTCAAAGGGGCAATAGGATGACCTATGACCCCTTTCAACATAGTCCATGATGACATATGTCTTTAGGGGTCCTAGGACACTTAAGGACATATTATAATCATTTATATGCGTCAAAAGGGGCCATAGGATGACCTATGACCCCTTTCGACACATTTTATTAAAACATATATCTCTAAGGGTCCTAGAGCTCTTATGGACATTATAATTGTTTATATGGGTTGAAAGGGGCCATAGGATGACCTATGAACCCTTTCGACACATTTTACTACAACATGTCTCTAGGGGTCCTAGGAGCCCTAGGGACATATTATAATTGTTTATATGGGTCGAAAGGGGCCAAAAGATGACTTATGACCCCTTTCGACACATTCCATGATGACATATGTCTCTAGGGGTCCTATGACCCCTAGGGACATATTATAATTGTTTATACAGGTTGAAAGGTTTTTGACACATTCCATGATGACATTTGTCTCTAGGGGTCCTAGGACCCCTAGGGACATATTATAATCATTTATATGGGTCAAAATTTTGACACATTTTATTACAACATATGCCTCTAGGGGTCCTAAGACCCCTAGGGATATATTATAATTGTTTATATGAGCCAAAAGGGGTCATAGGTCATCCTATGACCCCTTTCAACACATTTTATTATAACATATGTCTCTAGTGGCCCTAGGACCCCTAGGGACATATTTGAATAATTCATAAGGGACATATCTCAATAATTTATTTGAATAATAGGTCAAAAAAGGCCATAGGATGACCTATGACCTCTTTTGAAACATTTTATTACAACATATGTCTTTAGGGGCCCTAGGACCCCTACAGACATATTATAATTGTTTATATGAGTCAAAAGGGTTCATAGGATGACCCATGACACCTTTCTACACATTGTATTACAACATATGTCTCTAGGGGCCATATGACACCTAGGGACATGTTATAATCATTTATATGGCTCAAAAGGGGCCATAGGATAACCTATGACCCCTTTCGATAAATTTTATTACAACATATGTTTCTAGGGGTCCTACGATGCTAGGGACATATTATAATCATTTATATGGGTTGAAAAGGGCCATAGAATGACCTATGATCCCTTTCGACACATTTCATGATGACATATGTCTCTAGGAGTCCTAAGACCCCTAGGGATATATTAGAATCATTTATATGGGTCGAAAGGGGCCATAGGATGACCTATGACCCCTTTTGCCACATTTTATTATAACATATCTCTCTAGGGGACCTAGGACCCCTAGGGACATATTATAATTGTTTATATGAGTCAAAAGTCGACACATTTTATTACAACATATGTCTCTAGGGGCCCTAGGACCTTTAGGGTTATATTAGAATCATTTATATGGGTTGAAAGGGGTCATAGGATGACCAATGACCCCTTTCAACACATTTCACGATGACATATGTCTTTAGGGGTCCTAAAACCCCTATGAACATATTAGAATCATTTATATGGATCAAAAAGTTGACACATTTTATTACAAAATATGTCTCTAGGGGTCCTAGGACCCCTAGGGACATATTATAATTATTTATATGGGTCGAAAGGGGTCATAGGATAGCCTATTACCCCTTTCAACATATTTTATTACAACATATGTCTCTAGGGGCCCTAGGACCCTTAGGGATATATTAGAATTGTTTATATGGATCAGAAGGGGCCATAGGATGACCTATGACCCTTTTTGACACATTCCATGATGACATATGTTTCTAGGGGTCCCAGGATGCTTAGGGACATATCAGAATCATTTATATGGGTCGAAAGGTACCATAGGATAACCTATGACCCCTTTCAAGACATTCCATGATGACATATGTCTCTAGGGGTCCTAGGACCTCGGAACATATTATAATCATTTATATGGGTCGAAAGAGGCCACAAGATGACCTATGAGCCCTTTCGACACATTCCATGACAACATATGTCTCTACGGGTCCTAAGACCCCTAGCGACATATTATAATGATTTATATGGGTCGAAAGGGTCCATAGGATGACCTATGACCCCTTTTGACACATTCCATGATGACGTATGTCCCTAGAGACATATTATAATCATTTATATGGGTTGAATCCTTTCAACACATTCCATGATGACATATATCTCTAGAGGTCCTATGACCCCTAGGGACATATTATAATCATTTATATGGGGTGAAAGAGGCCATAGAATGACCTATGACCTCTTGCAACACATTTTATTACAACATATATCTCCATGGGTCCTAAGACCCCTACGGACATATTATAATCATTTATATAGGTCGAAAGGGGCCATAAGATGACCTATGACCCCTTTCGACACATTCCATGATGACATATGTCTCTAGGTATCTGAGGACCCCTAGGGACGTATTATAATCATTTACATGGGTCGAAAGGGGCCATAGGATGACTTTTGACCCCTTTTAACATATTCCATGATGATATATGTCTGTAGGGTTCTTAGGACCCCTAAGGTCATATTATAATCATTTATATGGGTCAAAAGGGGCCATAGGATGACCTATGAACCCTTTCGACACATTTTATTACAAAATATGTCTATAGAGGTCCTAGGACCCCTAGGGACATATTATAATATTTTATATGAGTTGAAAGGGGTCATAGGATTACCTATGGCCCCTTTTGAAACATTTTACCACAACATATGTCTCTAGGGGCCCTAGGACCCCCAGGGACATATTAAAATCATTTATATGGGCCAAAAGGGGCCATAGGATGACCTATGACCCCTTTCAACACATTTTATTACAACATATGTCTCTAGGGGTCCTAGGACCCCTAAGGACATATTATAATTATTTTTAAGGGTCAAAAGGTGTCATAGGATTACCTATGACCCCTTTTGACACATTTTATTACATCATATGTCTCTAGGGACCCTAGGACCCCTAGGGACATATTATAATTGTTTATATAGATAGAAAGGGGCCATAGGATGACTTATGACCCCTTTCGACACATTTTATTACAACATATGTCACTAGGGGTCTTAGGACCCCTAGGGACATATTATAATCATTTATATGGGTCAAAAGGGGCCATAGATGACCTATGACCTGTTTCAGCACATTTTATGATGACATATGTCTCTAGGGGTCCTAGGACTCATAAAAACATATTAGAACTATTTATATGGATCAAAAGAGGCCATAGGATGACCTATGACCCCTTTCAACACATTTTATTACAACATATGTCTCTAAGGGTCCTAGGACCCGTAGGGACATATTATAATTATTTATAGGGGTCAAAATGACACATTGTATTACAACATATGTCTCTAGGGGCCCTAGGACCCCTACAGACATATTAGAATTATTTATATAGGTCAAAAGGGGTCATAAGATTACCTATGACCCCTTTTGACACATTCCATGATGACATATGTCTCTAGGGATGCTAGGACCCCTAGGGACATGTTAGAATCATTTATATGGGATAAAAGGGGACACATTTTATTACAACATATGTGTCTAGGAGTCCTAGGACCCCTAGGGACATATTATAATTGTTTATATGCGTTGAAAGGGGTCATATGATGACCTATGACCCCTTTTGACACATTTTATTACAACATATGTCACTAGGGGCCCTAGGACCCTTAAGGACATATTAGAATCATTTAAATGGGTCGAAAGGGGCAATAGGATGACCTATGACCCCTTTTGACACATTCCATGATGACATATGTCTGTAGGGGTCCTAGGACCCCTAGGGACAAATTAGAATTATTTATATGGGTTGAAAGGGATCATAGGATGACCTATGACCCCTTTCGACACATTCCATGATGACATATGTTGTTAGGGGTCCTAGGACCCCTAGGGACATATTAGAATCATTAATATGGGTCGCAAGAGGCCATAGGATGACCTATGACCCCGTTCAAAATATTTTATTACAACATATGTCTCTAGGGGTCCTAGGACCCCTAGGGACATATTATAATTGTTTATATGGGTTGACAGGGGTCATAAGTCATCCTCTTACCCCTTTCGACACATTCCATGATGACATATGCCTCTAGGGGTCCTAGGACCCCTAAGGACATATTACAATTATTTATATGGGTTGAAAGGGGCCATAGGATGACCTATGACCCCTCTCTGAGAATTTCATCACAACCTATGTTCAGACGCATTTGATTGGTTCCAATGTGTCAAGAGGGGTCATAGGTTAAGCTATCGCCCCTCTCAACACATTTCATGACAATGTAAGTCCCTAGAACCCCTAGGACCCCTAGGGACCCATTGGGAATGTATTGAAAGGGGTCACTAGGGGCCCTAGAGACATATGTTGTCATGAAATGCATCGAAAGGAGTCATAGGTTAACCTATGACCCCTTTCGATGTATTTTATGACAATATTATATATAATAATATTATAATCTTTTATATTTTAATATAATAATAATATATTATTAGATTATATAACAATAATAATCATATATGTTACTAGATTATAGATTTAATAATAATAATAACCATATATATTATTATATATAATAATAGTCATATAATATTACTATATATATTTAATAATAATAATAATAATATTTATCATATATATTACTATATTATATTTAGATATAATTATTATTATTATATTTATAACTATATTATATTTAATAATAGCAATCATACATATTACTATAATATAATAATAATTACAATCATATATAATAATAATAATATCAATGTCCATGGCTAACTATCTGGGGAGATATGTAGGGGACTTGGTTTAAAAAGGAGTTATTAAAGGTCTTCGACCTTCCTCTCATCCCCTTACTTGTTATCATGGTTAGTTTGTAGATGATACTATTTTTATGGGTAAATATGAAGTTATTGAAGCGAGGAACCTCAAGAAAACCCTTAATTTGTACTCCTCAACCTCGAGTCAATTGATTAATTGGAATAAAAGTGTTGTGTTTTTTATTAATACTCCTATCCTTAGACAAAAAAAAATTGCCAGAATGCTTGGATGCTGTATAGGATCTTTTCCTTCTATTTATTTGGGTCTTCCTCTTGGTCTAAAGGTTCCTAATTCCTTCTGGGAAGATCTCATTATGAATTTTAATAAGAAGTTGGAGGGCTGGAAAGGAAATTTTTTGAGCCAAGCAGGTAAAATTACTCTTCTTAAATCTTGTCTTCAAAGTATTCCTACTTATTCTTTGAGTCTTTTTAGAATCCCAGTCAAATTTGCAGATACTATTGATAAAATTCAGAGGAATTTCTGATGGACTGGCATTGAGGATGAGAACAAAATGGCTCTTATTGCATGGGATCAAATTTGTAAACCTATCAGAGATGGTGGATTGGGGATCAGGTCTATAAGAATTATGAAGAGAGCTCTTTTGGCAAAACAAGTTTGGAGAACTTATCATGATGATAAGGAATGGAGCACTATATGGAAGCATAAATACCTTTTTAATGCTAATTCTTTAGCTGATTTCCTTTCAACTCTAGATGTTCTTTCTCCATCTACTATATGGGGAGCTATTTAGGGAACAAAGAACATTCTTAGTAAGGGTTGTTCTTGGAAAATTGGAAATGGGCAAAAAGTGATATTTTGGGAAGATGTTTGGTTGTTGGATCATCCTTTGATTGATGACTTTCAAGATACCACTCAAATAGACAGATGTAAGCAAATGTTTGGCATTTTAGTGGGACATTATTGGCATTATAACACTTGGGTGAATTTGATTGATGTTGACCAAAGTTTTAATAATATATAGCTAAGTTTGAATACTTTTTCTCTATATCCTAACCATGAGGATGAGATGATATGGAATGTTGATCCTAGTGGTCAATTTAAAGTCTCTTCTTTGTTTACTTCAAAAGAGAAAGGTATCCAACCTCTATGGTCTCAAGCCTGGATAAAGGCTCTTATTCCTAAAATAAATATCTTCTATTGGACTTTGCTTCAAAGAAAAATCCTCACTCAAGATAATCTACAAAAAAGAGGCATTAATGTAGTCAACAGATGCATTCTATGTAAAGATGGATTCGAAGACAGAAATCACTTGTTCTTGAATTGCTCTTATAGTCAACAAGTGTGGAATATTGTTCTCACCTTCTGGAACATAACTTGGGTCCATCAAAGTAATGTTAAACTTTGTTTTAAAAGTTGGAGGTGTCCTTCAAAGGATTTTGATATGGATTTTCTTTGGAAAATTACTCTTCCTCATCTCTGGTGGGGTATCTAGAAAGAAAGAAATAACAAATTTTTTAGAAATAAAGATCTACTAGGATGGGTGCTTGGACAAAATATTTTTAGAGCCATAAAGGAAAATTTTAAGTCTCAAAGGAAAAGTAATCAAACTTTCCAAATATATAATCTGATACAATCACAAGGCTCTCATTTGCAAAAAGATAACCGAAGATTGACTACCAGATGGATGGCTCCTCCTATTGGCTGGATCAAAGGAAACTTTGATGATGCTGCTAAGGGTAATCTGAGTAGAGCAAGGTGTGAAGGAGTCTTAAGAGATCATAGAGGTAATATAATTGACATCATAGTTATCCCTATAAGTAATTCTAACAACCACATAACAGAAGGTACTACTACTCTATATACTATAAGATTAGTAGCTAAAACTAGTTATCTTTACCTCTGGTTTGAAGGTGATTCATTAAACATTATAAATATGCTTAATAATAAAAACACAATAACTTGGTTGATTGAGGCTAGTGTGATGGAGGTTAAAACTTTATTAAATAAATTTGAAAAAGTTACTATAACCCACACTTACTACAAAGGCAATGGGGTGGCAGACTGGGTTGCCAACTATGTGGTTCAAATGGGTCATAAGATGATGTGGAATGGTGATCTCAGCAAAAATGTGGATCTTAAAGCCCTCATTAATTATGATAGTACTCACACGATAGTGGGAAAGATATGTCAAGATTTAGAAAATTAATGATTTTTGTAAATAGGCATATAGTTGTTAGAATTCCTTCGTCGATGAAGTACATTTATGCGGTTGTAATCTTGGCAATTCATGTATCTAGCATAAAGTGGGTTTTAGTTGGTTTAACGAACAATCTCTATATGCTTAAACCATATGCTTTTCACCTTTTGCTGAATTTGGTTTGGTATATCTTTTTGAATTATTTGAAAATGGGAGGAGAGCCATGAAAATAGGAACCCCCAAATTGCAAAGCTTGGAAGGAAAAAGAGAATGTTTTGAAGATTCTGCAAAAGGGGAAGGTGGCTAATTTCTTGGAGCATCTTCATGGGTTTAAACCCCATGTTACCATGGTCTTCTTCAAAAATTGGATAGAGGACAGGGTTACCCTGCATGGCATCATTGTGCAATTGACAGAGAATTTCATAGTGAAGATTACGAGTTTACCCATGGAAGGCATTAAGTTTAGCAAACAAAAAAGCATCTCAAATGTTGTGTTCAAGAAATTTCCCAAAATATAAGTAGAGGGAAAAAACTTGGAGAAAAATGGGGATTTCTATGAACTGGACCAAATCAAGACCATATGGCAGGATGTACTTTCCTATACTCCTGAGTATTTTATCCCTGATGGTAGAAATAAACAAGTGCATAAGTTCCATTTTGTCTTCCTTAATCATTTTAGGCATAAGGATAGACTTTCCTTTCCTTTTTATTTGAGATTCTCTCTTCTTCAAAGCCTGCAAGCTCATAGGAAAAAGGAGTCACGTCCTATATTGCATGAAGGGTTGATTCTTCTCATTGAAGGTCACTGTAAAAATATGGCCACTATTTCTTCTCCTTCGGTAGATAAAAAGAAGGGTTTTTCCATTGAAACCCACTGTAGAAAGAGTAAGGGTGAGGAAATTGTTAAGGGTAAGAGGAGTCTGAAACATGAAACCCAACAATCTCCTTAGAATATTGTGGAAGAGGCCACCAAATCTGAGAACTCAGAA
Source organism: Cupressus sempervirens (assembly GCA_028749045.1). Taxonomy (NCBI): domain Eukaryota; kingdom Viridiplantae; phylum Streptophyta; class Pinopsida; order Cupressales; family Cupressaceae; genus Cupressus; species Cupressus sempervirens. Next base: position 654,174,595 of record CM053789.1, on the reverse strand, counting down.
ACTAAAGAGGACAAAAACCTCAAGGAAGAAGAAAATACAAATGAGGGAGATTTTAGCTCCAACTTGGAAGGCTACTTAGATAGAAAGGAAAAATGTAGGAAGGAGGATGAGGAAGAAAATAGTGAGGAGAATATTGAGATGCGTAATATTGGTAATGAGGGTAACCAGATTGACCATTCAAAAGAAGTAAGGGATGATAAAGAGGAGATGGAGTAGGCTAAGGAAGACCCCATAAATATGAGGGAGGAGGAATGGATTGAAAAGGTGGTGTCTCCTATTAGATTCAATGTGGAGGAGGATTAAAATGGCTCTCCTCATAGAGATTCTATGCTCTCCTTTTTGCACATTGCAAAACTAAAAGTTGATACCATACTGCAAGCTGACTTATGGTTGTATAACGAGTTAATGAGTCTCAAAAAGAACATGGAAAATATATAGCAAAACCAGGATATGGACCGTGGTAAGCTCAACCAGATAGAAATTTAGGTGGGAAACATACCAATCAAACTTAAAGACTATGAACAAAACCTTTGGTTGATTATCAAAGAGAGCGGTAATAAATGGAACAGGTTACATCTAGTATCTGTACTGCTGCTACAAGTCTTGGAAAGCGTACCAATGAAGAAATTATGTCACTAGGGAGCCCTAGTAAGAGAACCAAGAAATTTTTTAAGAAGAGAGCTATGGAGGGTGGTGGTGGTTCAACTACTGATTCCATTCAAGATACTGTGGAGATTGGAAAAGAAGTGGTCAAATTTATCAAAGAGCTACAATAGCAGGTCTTTCTGGTCTTTGGTCTCTAATTTTTGTTCTTGTCCCAATCTTATTTACTGGTTCTGGTAAATGGTTTATGTTTATGGTTATGATATCTAGTTTTTAATTAGTTGTTTAAACTAGGTTCCAGGTCCTTGTAAAACCTAGGTTCATTTTTTGGATTTTTTTTGTGGTTTTAGGTCCTTGTAAAAGCTAATTTTGATACTGTTTAAATTGTAGGTTCCAGGTCCTCTTAAAACATGGTTGTGCTTCATGATTTATCTTTTTTTCTTTTGTTAAAGGGTTTTGGGCCCCTTCAAAACTTGTTTTTACCGTAATATAAAAATAATATCAATGTCCACACTTCCCCCAAATAAATTTCCCTCTAAAACACTCTAAAGTTTCCCTCTCAAATTTATTTCCTCTCAAATTTTCCTCCAAAACTTCCATTGAAAAATCACAAGCTTGATCAGATACCCGATTTCAAATCGGGTATCCGATTTGATTTCGCATATCCAATTAGGCTTGGTATTTACCAAGCCTAATTGGTCAACCCAAAAAACATGTTTGAGATGGGTTTCACTAACCCTGAGACTTCAGGTAGCCATCTGATAATGTTATTTTCATCGAAATTGAATGAATTGAAAAGGGTTTTTTTATAACACTCTTTAGATTCCATCGATAAATTGCTATCAAATTATGAGTTTGATAAGTATTTATTAGTTAATTTTCAATGAAGATGATTGTAAAGTGTTGATTGACATACTGATTGAAAAGTAGCTATAACTTTCAAATGGTATAACATTTTTTAAATCCAAAAGTTGCGTCACATTCTATGCTTCACCTTGTATAAGAAAAATAAAATAAAAATTAAATTTGGTAAAGTTTTCTATTAGTTAAGGTGGTAAGACATGGGATTTTTTTCTTCGAAAATTTTTTAGTAGAAAATTCATATTGAATTATTTATTTGGAATAAAAATACCCAAAAATATGTGTCACATTCGGGCATGAGTCTATTTTTTATATTTATAATTATATTAAAAAAATATTATCATTTGATTTTGATTTAGGTGGTTAGACATACACCTATTTTTTATGTTTGCCCTGTAATTTTTGTTGTACTGCATTAAAATCCAAACTTTTGACCAATCAATTATTGTTTTCTCTAAATAAGGCCTAGTAGTTTAGAAACTACATTCAATTTCCTACAAATTATTTTCTTATAACTTTTTGATATAAAGTCCAGAACCACTTTAAAATTATCTGTCAAGTTGACATAACCTTGATTTGTTGGTTTTTCACTGAAGGCCATAGTTTGGTTGACCATGATCCTACACATACCCTAATTTTTATTAACAAAAAATTACATTTCATTTTTTATTTTCAAAAATTATAATTCTTTAAGTAAAAACATTTTTAAATTTATTTTATTAATTATACACATATTTATGTTGTTGGATTTGTTTAAGAATACATCTTTCTTATAAATAAGAATTGATTATCCTTTCAATTTGTGAAATGAAATACTCAAATAGACTACATGCTTAATTAATTATATTATAACAAAAAATTCACATTATTTACGATATTGAAATTAACATCATGTATAATTAAACTTCATTTTTACATAATGTTCTTCACATTTCATAAAACCTTTATTAAGAGTTAAATTCTTGTATTATAAAAAAAGAACTTCATATCTCCTTATTTTAAATTCACACATTTTTTACAAGAAAATCTTTCTACCAAAAGATGGTATTTATATGGAGTTTTCCTCCATTTTGATCCATTTGTTCCACTTTGAAAGGATGATATTTATATGGAGTTTCCCTCCATTTGGTATTATTTGCTCCACTTTGAAAGATGGTATTTATATGGAGTTTTCCTCCATTTTGACCTATTTGTTCCTCATGAAGAGGATGCTATATTTGGAATTTTTCTCCAATTTTAATTTATTTGACCCATCTTGAAGGCACTATACTCTTATTTGAAGGCAATATTTTGTTAATACTCATAATCCTTCCATTTTCTACCTTGCATAAAACATGTTGGAAGATGTTAATGAATATGATAATGCTAATATGAAAAACATGTCTCTCATATTTCTTTATTTAATATGCTAATTTGATAATGTTCTGCATACCTCATTGCTTAGATCATGAGTCATGTAGGTTAGAGATTAGCTACCTATTAAATTGTAGTGAGATGAATCATTAGTGGATTGTCTATATCCACATGATTGATGCAACGTTGATGTAGGTTTCATTAGTTGGCCTTGTCCGTGGTCATTTGTGCCTTAGTATATTCCTTTCATGAGAGATTTGATAAATACATTCATACCTAACTTGTTCTTTGAGTCTATGATTTATCTTGATATCAAATTAACTCCATTGCTTTGTGGTGACAGGTCACATTTTTATCTCTCTATTCGAGTTTTTCTCTATGATATTTTCCTTATACATATAACATTTCAAAAGAATTTCTAACTTGAATATATAATAAAGTTCTCCTTGTGGATAGTTGTCTTATTTCTTATTTCTATTTTTTAGGTAATCATTCAAGGCACATTCAAGACATCATTATTTGTTGCACCTCAAATCCACTTGAAGATGTAACACATTCAAAGGACCTATCCACTTCTCTTGGCTCTACAATGAGCACAATTGAAGATATTTCAAAGATCAAGTTGTATTATTGTAAATGGTTTTTGATATCCCTTGTTGTAATTCCCCCAAGTAAAGATTTTATTCTATTTTATTTTATTTTGGGGCGGGTAGTGGTGGTGGTGTTAGAATTAGTAATCTTTCCTTGGTTTTATTTATCTATTAAATGGGATAAACCAAGGTATCCCTTATGTTGTTTTTCCTCTATTCCACATGTGATGATATGTTATTTTCTTGTCCTCTTGTCCATATGTGAGGACAAATCATTTTTGTAATTTCTTTATTAAGGAAAATAGTTTATTCCTCCTTAAAAGGATTATGACACTTGTTATGCACACACTTATGAATGTGGCAATCATTCACATGGGAGTTACTAAATAACTCCTCCTCTCATCTCTATATAAGAGATGCTCCTCTCTCATTGTTTTGAACACACAATAACTATGTAGTTCTTGCAATGAGCCTATGGCTCCCTTTTCTCTCTTCCTTTCTCTATTTTCTCCATTCTTTGGGAATTTGCCTCATTCATATAATTCACAAGGGATTTTCTTTTTTTTTCGCCTTTCAAAATCTCTTGTCTCCATTTTTTATGATCCTTAGAAAGCTCTCTTGGTTTAAGGTAAACTTCTTCATATCAAACTCTCTTGGATTATTTCATTAGATTTCATTTTGATTGATTTCTTTCAATTCTTGACTAAACATTATGGGGAGAAGTAGGATTCCATCTTTCCTCAAGAATAATTTTCCTTCAATGACTTAGTGAACAAAAGCATAGGTAAGAGCCCTTTTCAAATAGTGTGTTGCAGCCCAAATTCCTTAAATAATTAATAGAAACATAAGAGAGAAAGAACACAAAAATAAATATTAGAAGTCCAAATTCTTCTTTATTATTCTTCTCAATCCTCCTCCTACAATGAGAGAAATTATAGTTTTAAATACAAATCCAAAATTACTATTTTTGGCAATTTTTCATAAAACTATTTTTTTCCATTTTTGGTAATTTTAGAAGATTTTTTTCATGAAGCTTCCTAAAACTGAGATAAGATGATCTGAAAACTAACATTCAGAATTGGAAGTAATATTTGGAGGTTATTAATAAAAACAAACTTTCTAAAAAATTAAGAAAAACATTAAAAGCTTTAAAAACTACTAAAAGCTCCTGCTTAGAAAGCCACTAAAAGCACTTGGATCATTCTCCTCTAGTTGAAAGAATGTATCTCTTGCAAGTTTTTTTTGTAGAAATTTTCCTTCCTTGTACCAAACATTGGTTTTATTGACTCAGAGGAATGCAAGTTTGTTCCTTTTCCCCAATCTTCCATTTTTTTGACATTTTATCATTCACCTTTACAATTGTCACAAGATCCCTCTTCCTCTTATTTTTCTTAACCCATATTCTACTCAACATCTTCTCAGCCTTTAAAATCCAAAATTCTATTTCTTCTGTATAAACCTTTGCACCATAATCTTTTATGTCTTCAACACATAATATATCAACATATTCTCCATTACCACAATTTTCATAATATCCTTGAAAATATATATATTCCAAATTAAAAAACATATCTGAAGCATCATCATTAGAAACCTTCTTACAAATATGCACTTCCACTTTCTCATTCTGAACATAAGATTCAAATACTTGAGAATGATAGGAAGACTTTTCTATGGATATGTTTGTCATGTCTTCTTCAGTGCTTGATGTTGAAACAATCATAAGTATACTTTCCATTTCATTTTCTACCTCTTCCTCTTGCAATATTTTATTTTTCCTTTCCTTCATTTTCCTCTTCTGGAAAATATTTTTAAAAGGCCATGTGATCTTCTTCTTGACTGATAGGTACCATTTTTGCATTTCTAATTCTATTAGCTTTCTTAATTGTTGCCAACTTTCTTGTAATTCTCTTAACATTTCTTTCAACTCTAATCGTATCATCTCTTCCTCCTTCCTCTTCCTCTCTTCCTCTTTTATTTTATTTTCTTCTCTCCTCTTATGCAAATACTTCATCAATAAATCTAGTTCTTCAAACAAATCCATTAACCTTGCTTGTTCTTTGCCTTTACCTCAACCAAGGTATTTTATCTTCTCTACCTAGTCTTCAGGAAACTACTTCCTCTTCTCAACCTACATAAACATAACTCAAAACCACACAACCACAAAAATCTCCTTTTCCTAGAACTTATGTGCTCTGATACCAGATGATGCAGCCTAAATTCCTTAAATAATTAATAGAAACATAAGAGCAAAAGAACATTTGAACAATACTGTGAGCCACTCTGCAATCTTGCGCTCTTTTTTATTTTGAATTTTGAATTATGGTGGGTCCTAAGCCTTCGAATTTGCCACTGTTCCAAGACCTGCAACTCATGCTTGTGGTTTGCAAGGACTTGGAGGACTTCTAGGATGGTTGTGGGTCCATTGGGGTTGAAGAGTTGACTTGTGCTAACATTGTTGCTTTGGGTAGTGGAAGCACTATTGATTGTATGCTACAAGGTGGCCTAAAGCTGGATGATGGATCATTGTCAGGGTGGAAGAATGTGTTGGTTGGCACCTCGAAGGCTAGTTTCCATACAGAGAATCCCAAGATCACCCATGGTCAGGAGGGTCCTCTGATATCCTTCCCTAACAAACTTTGTGTTGTTGGCAGATTTAATGCATTTCGTCTCACTATTGAGATAATACACAAATGGGTAAGTCAAAAATGGAAGGTCAAAGGAAGCATAAGTGTTTCTTTTATGCCTCATGGTTTCCTTTGTTTCAAATTTACCACGGGGAAGGATTTCAACTCGATTCTCTTTTGTACTTGGTATTATGGGAAGCATTGTCTTGCCCTAACAAAATGGCATCTGGGCTTTGATGCTAGTGTGGAGTTGAACAAACTTGCCCCAATTTGGGTTAGGTTACTTGGTATCCCCCTTGAATTTTGGGATGAGAAGATCTTAAGGTGGGTGGGGAATTCTTTTGGTCATTTTTTCACGATAGATAAAGTGATTTTGCAAAAAACATGGTTGGTTTATGCAAGGTTTTGTGTGAATGTAGCCCTGAATAGAGCACTCCCCACTATAGTCACGTTGAGGACTAAATGGGGTGAGAAAATTTAGCTTATGGAATATGAGAATGCTGGACTATTATGCCAAAGATGTGGTCAATTTGGACACCTTATCATGGATTGTAAAGCCCAAATGCAGAAAGACAAATAGAAAGAGGGCTCTCTAGGGATTGTTATTGAGTCCTTGGGTGAATCTTCAAAGATTTCTAAAAAGGTGATGGAGACTCCTCCTAGGGCTACTCCCACTATGCTTCCCACTTTGGAAAAAAGCTGGGGGAGGGGTAGTTTTGGAGGACAAGATGAATTTGGAGGAATACCCTTTCAAAAGGGATTTAGAGGAACTACTATGCTCACCTAAGGATGGGCCTATGGCTGGTGTGTTACTGGAGGAAGGTGAAATAGATGTGACCCACCCTCTCCCATGTTCCTTAATAACCCAGAAGGATGACAGCCAATGGGAAATTCTATCTATAGGTTGTGACAATATGGTAAAAGTATGTACCCCTTTGAGGATGGTTAAAGCCTCCCCATCAGAGATTGCTACAAGAGTAATGGAAGGTATTGAGAAGGTGTAAAAGGAGCTTATCACTACCTCCTAACAGGGAATGGGAAGTCCAGAAGAAGAAGAGGAGGGGGGGGAGGGGGGGGAACTAGATGTTGGTACCTCTGGGATAGCTGGAAGACTGTCTAGTAGAGCAACCAGGACAAAGCAAACAGCTAGGGATGTGGCTAGTGGTAAGAAAATTACACTGGAGACAGTTACCAGAGGTAAGAAATGAAATTCCTTTCTTGGAATATGAGGGGGTTAAATAATCCCCAGAAGCAATATGCTCTGAAACAATTTATTTTTCAAGAAAAAATTGACTATGTCTTAATACAGGAGACTAAAATGTCTTGTGCTAGTTTTGATAAAATAGCTAGTTATATTTGGCCAGGGGCTGGGTATTTACATATGGATGCTGATGGAGCTTTTGGGGGCATTGCCACCATGTGGAATATAAACTCTATGAAGGATATTGAGGTCTGGAAGGAAATTTTTTTATCATTACTAACTTCTAGTCTAGCAGCCAATGTTGGGGGTTGATCAATATCTATGCCTCTAATAGCAGACTTGGGAGGAAGGAAACGTATGATAAAATACCTAGGATTGCTGAAACTATAAAAAATGAGTAGTTGATGTGTATGGGGGATTTCAACACCCCCCTTTACCATTCAGAGAAGATAGGTGGTAATAGAGAATGTCTAGAAAGTTTGCAAGACCTCAATGACTTCATGAGTAGGTTGGACTTTATGGATGTGGAGTTGAGAGAAAACCCGTATACTTGGACTAATAATAGGAAAGGGAAGGACCTTATTCAGGTCAATCTGGATAGATTATTGGTGATAGGGAACTGGGATACACTGGGGAATTCCCACCTTGAGAACCTCACTAGAATAGTATCAGACCAGTCCCCTATATTATTCCATTGGGAGGATAGTTTTAAAGGTGGACAGAAACCTTTCAGATATGAAATAATATGGCAGTCTCACCTAGAATTCAAAGAGTGAGTTCAAGATTGGTGGAATATAAGGATAGATGGCACTACAATGTACTGACTTACCCAAAAATTGGATAATATTAGGAGGAATGTCAGGGTCTGGGCTAAGAGTTCATTTGGTGACTTATTCAAAGTTAAAGGTGAAGTGGAGGAAAAGCTAAAAAAACTCCAAGGAGAAATTTTAGGAGGGACCAACTTGGAAGGTGCAACTTAGGAAGAGGAGTATAGAAAGAAGTGGAAGGATATCCTACCGATGGAGGAAATTTTTTGGAAACAAAGATCAAGAATTCGATGGCTTAAGGAAGGGGATAAGAACACTATTTTCTTTCACAAGTCAGCCTCTAACCATAAAAGAAGAAACAAAATCAATAGGTTGAATGATGAAGGGGGAAGGGTCTTAAAAGAGTAGGAGGAGATGGGAAGACATGTTGTGGAACACTATAGTAGAGCTTTTGTTAAAGACAATTTTGTTGGGAACCCAGTAGTTAGAAGAAGCTTGATTAATTTGGTCCCACAGATACTTGGTGTTGAGGAGAATAACTAGATACTTGGTAATATCACTGAGGAGTAGGTGAAAAGTGTAGTATTTTCTATGAAAGCTTATAAGGCTCAGGGCCAAGATGGCTTTTCTCTGGCATTTTTCTAGCAATTCTGGGAGGTGGTTAAATTGGAAGTGATTTCAACCACTAGGGATTTTTTCAGAACTGGTAAGTTGCTAAGGAGGATTAACAAGACCTTTATTGCTTTAGTTCCTAAAATCCCTACTCCTTTGAGCCTACTTGACTTTAGACCTATAAGCTTATGTAATACTATTTATAAGATCTTTGCCAAAGTTTTGGTGAACAAAATTAAGCCTTTCTTGGAAAGAATAATTGGTAGCCCTCAAAAAGGATTTTTTCTAGGAAGATAGATATTGGATGTGGCTATAACCACACATGAGGTTATTCATTCTATCGAGAAAAATAGAAAATTGGGGATGGCATTCAAATTGGATATTTCCAAAGCTTATGATAAGTTCAATTGGGAAGTCCTTCAAGATGTACTGGAAAAAGTGGGATTTAACAATAAGATTATAAACTTGATCATGATGATGGTTGGCTCAGTGCAATATTCTATCCTACTTAATGGTTCCCCCTGGGGCGACTTTTTTGCGGAGAAAGGTTTAAGATAGGGTGATCTACTTTCTCCCTACCTCTTTATTATGGTTGCTAAAGTCTTAGGGAGGTCGTTCTATAAATTAGTGAGTATGGGCTATGTCAAAGGGGTTAAACCTACTACTACTACTGAAATTGAGGTCATTCAATAGCTTGTTGATGACACTTTCCTATTTGGAGAATCTTCAGTAATGGAGGCAGAAGCTTGGAAGATGATACTACATAATTATGAAGAAAATTCAGGGCAACGAGTGAATTACCACAAAAGTAAAATTTATTTCTTTAATAATGAAGCCTCATACAAAGGAAGATAAGGAACATTCTGGAATGCAAATTAGCTAGCCTCCCAGATATTTATCTTGGATTACCACTTACTTCTAAGGAAGTGACTAATGACTTCTGGAACACAATAGTGGAGAGAATTCAGAGGAAGCTTGTAGGGTGGAAAGGGAAGATTTTAAGCAATGCTATAAAATAACAACTACTCTCTACTACTCTTTAGGGAATCCCTATTTAGTTCCTATCCATTTTCAAAATTAATCAAAACATGGTAGAGAAAATTGAGAGAATACAAAGGAATTTCCTTTGGTCAGGGACAGAGGAGAAAAATAAATTGAGTTTAGTTAATTGGGAGGAGGTGTGTAAACCAAAGATTAAGGTTCAAAGTTACCTCCGTGGTCAGTGAAGATGGTGGATGGGATGCCAAAGTGGCAAACAATGTGGTACAAGATGAACTTGGAGACCTGAACTCCTGCAGCTGAGACTAGGGGGACTGCTTCCACCCATTTAGTGAAATAGTCTGTAGCTGTTATTATCCATTTATGTTCATCAGATGAGAGAGGTGTGATAGTTCCAACTAGATCAACGCCCCAACATGCAAAGGGCCAAGGTGGTGCAATAGGCTATAGATCTTGTGTTGGAGTGTGCACAAGATTGGCGTGCTGCTGACATGGGAGACATTTTTTGACAAAGTCACAAGAGTCTTCTTCGATGGTAGGCCAATAGTAGCTTTCTCTAAGGATTTGTTGCACTAGGACAATACCACTCGTGTGGGCACCACAAAGTTTGGAGTGTACTTCTTTTAATTCCATCGTGGCCTCATTTTGGTCTAAACACCTAGAGAGAGTATCGTGATAACCCCGACAATATTGGGTTCATGTGAGGTGAGGGGATATGATACCATCTTTAAGGTAAGCATGGATTTCATGGTACCAAGGGGATTGAGGACCAACCAAGATGCAAACATGATTTCAATCCTCATTTGCATAGGCAGGTGTGAGGAGCTGCTCGACTAAAAACTCATATTGCATAGCCGCTTGGGGAATTTCCAAGAGCGAGCTGATAGTAGCCATGGCGTCTGCTGCTTTATTCTACATTTGAGGCACTTGTATAAACTAAAGCTTTGTAAAATGTTGGGTTAGCTGATCAACTAGCTCTTTGTAGGGTAATAGCTTTTCATCTTTGGTTTGATATTCATTCAGGACTTGCTTAATGATGAGCTAAGAATCGCCAAAGATTTGTAACTCAGTGATGTTCCATTCTATGGCTATCTTTAATCCTGCTATGAGAGCCTCATATTCAGCTATATTGTTGGTGCTAGGGAATTGTAGCTTAAAAGATTTTGGAATGTAATCTCCTTGAGGTGTGACCAACAATATTCCTACCCCTAATCCATGAGATGTGTATGAGCCATCAAAATAAAGTTTCCATGGGGGTTGTTCTTCAATTAGACAGATATGTTCATCTAGAAATTATGTGATCAAAGGATATGTATCTACTAGAGGTGCATCAGTGAGGTGATCTGCTATAGCTTGCCCTTTGATTGCCTTTCTGTCCACATACTGGATGTCAAATTCGTTAAGGAGCATAACCCATTTGGCCAAATGGCCTGTAAGTGCTATTCTAGAGAGCATATACTTGAGAGGATCAATTTTGGATACTAGCTGGACGGTATGACTTAGCATGTAGTGGCAAAGATTTTGAGTTGAGAGAACAACTACCAAACAAGCTTTTTCCATAGGAGTGTAATTGAGTTCATAACCAACTAGGGTTCTACTAATATAGTAGATGGATCTTTCTCTGCCATAGTCAATCATGCTATGCTAGAAGTGCCCCTAGAGCAATAGGCATTGTTAATATGTACAAGATGAAGGGATGACCAGGAACTGGTGGAACCAAGATAGGGGGATTGGCGAGATACTGCTTGAGCTGATCGAAGCTGAGTTGACATAAAGAATCCCACTTGAAGTTATCATCTTTCTATAGTAGATGTGCAAATGGCATACACTTATTTGCAATCTGGGAGATGAAGTGACAGACAGATTGAAGCTTTCCCTGAAGAGTACGAAGCTGTCGTAGTGTCTGGGGAGGAGGCATGTCTAAGATAGCCTTAACCTTCTTGGGGTCGATCTCTATACCTCATTTAAAAACTATAAAGCCTAGAAGCTTGCCAGATGTGACCCCAAAGACACATTTCTTGGGATTCAGCATGAGATGATATTTGGCTAACCTATCAAAGACTTTCTCCAGGTCAGCAAGATGATCCATAAAAGTGTGAGATTTAACCAAGATATCATCCACATAATCCTCCAAAATGCTATGGATAAGATCATGGAAAATGGCTGTCATAGCTCTTTGATAGGTAGCCCCAACATTCTTTAGGCCAAAAGGCATTATGTTGTAGCAAAACATTCCCCAAGGGTTAGTGAATGTTGTCTTATGTTGATCCTCTTTTGCAATCTTGATTTGATTATACCTAGAAAATCCATCCATGAGGGACAAAATTTCATGTCCAGCTGTAAGGTTTACAATCATATCTATGTTGGGTAAGGGAAAATCATCTTTTGGACAAGCTTTGTTAAGATCTCTGAAATCATTGTAGATTCTAATGTCACCAGAAGGCTTAGTGATGAGGACCATGTTGGAGATCCACTCTAAGTAGTTGATAGGTCGGATAACCTTAGCAACTAACATTCTTTCTAATTCAGCTTTGACTAGTAATGCCACCTTGGGGTGCATTTTTCTAAGCTTTTGTCTGATGGGCATGATCTTTGGATCGACTACAAGATGATGAACTAAAAGCTTTGGATCAAGTCCTGGCATGTCCTGATATGACCATGCAAATTAGCCAATGTTCTCTCTTAAGACCTCAACGAGGAGATCAGCTTGGTCTTACGATAGGGATGCAGCAATGTGAACAAGTCTGGGGATCTCTAAAGAACTGATGTTGACTTCTCTAGTATCCTCAATTAGAATATAAGACACCTCTGGTCGATTATCTTGAGGAGGCAATGCTAAATCCTCATGTTTTGCTCGTGACTCTAGATTTTCTTGTTGAGGGTCTCTCTTCACTGCCTTAGCTAGTCTCGAATTTGCCTTACTTCCAGTTTTGGGTGTATCGAAATTAGGTTGGAGATTTTCTCCAAAATACCCCTTGAGATCTAGCTTATAGAATCTAGCTTTTTTTTCTTGTGAGGAGTTTCAACTCCCATGAATCCTAGAAGCACTTCCTTTGATGTGAACTCATCAATGTGTATGATGCTTGGTTGGTCCCAATCTATGAGTTTAGGGTGAGCGAGTGGTAGGTTGATGAAATGGATGGATAGTTCTTGGAGAACAGAGTCTCCCAAGGAGATTTGGTCTGGGATATTGTCGTAGGCTCTCTTTTCAACTTCCTCTAGAATGTCTTCGATTTCTACAAGATCACAGTGGATGTTCAAAAAAGCATGACCGTCCGTATTGGTGCCCCCAATTGTGGGTATGCCAAAGCCTAAACCTAACTTCTTTTCCCATTTGTGTGCTTCGATGAGACACTGCATTTTCCTCTGGTCCTAGACCACCACCTTGATAGTTCCATTTTTCAGTGATGAACTTATGTGCTTGGGGATACTTCTGGCTAAAGTGATCAAGGCATGCTTGATTTCTTGGAGGTGCATCCTTATGTAACCAATTGTTGATATCTAGAGTGAGCTCCTCATGAAGAGGGATTCTCAGTGATACAAAGGTTGTTGGGCCAAGCTATGTGTATTGAGGAGGTGGAGTCTCCTTGGCTCTATGATATGTGGGTCATCCATGGGTGTGTGGATCAATTGGCAATGCACCAACTGCAAATGCATCAGACAAGCTATACTCTCCAAAACCTTTGTTGTTGATCTTTAGGGTAGATAGGGTGGAGGTGAGGATGGTTTTTGGGTCATTACAGGTGTTGGATGAACTGGTGATGGATTGGCCAATTTTGATGCCAGAGCAATGGTTTGTATATGAGGCTTCAACTGCATTGCAATAAGCAAAGGGTTTTGGATCAGCATGGATGGTCACTTCAATTCCCTAATGTAGAAATTTGAGGCACTGATGATATGTGGATGGAGTGGCCTTCATGGCATGGATCCATGGGCATCCAAGGAGGATGTTAAATGGTAGGTTTAGATCAACAACATGGCAAATTGTTTCCTGGATGACTGGCCCAACCTTGATGGGTAGCAAATCTGTTCCCTCTGTGGTTCTCTCCAAATTATCATAAGCTTTAATGGTGATAACCTCATTGATGATATCTGCCTTAGGATACCCAGCTTTTTTTATGAATTTTAGGGTGCAAATATTCAAGGCTGATCCATTATCTATCATTACTCTTTTTTCGACAAAATTGGATACCATAATGGCTATGTGAAGTGGAAGGGTGTGATCTGGCTTGACCACGGGTATGTTAGTGGGCTTGAATGATAAGGCACATGAGGATGAAAGGTGTCCAACAAGATTACAAAAATTAGTCGCATTGATATCCAAAGAGACATGGGATTCTATGAGAGCACTATCAAGGATGTCTTTGTACACAGGACTAGTGTGGAGAAGGTCTAAAATGGAGATTTGGGCTGGCATGTTCCCAAGGTGTCCCAAGATATTGTACTAGCTTTTTGATGGAGCTGATGATGTTGCTAGGGTTGATAGTGTTGATGGGACTAATGGGGCTGGGATGTTCAATCACACTCTTCGAGTGGTGACTGCACACTCATTGTTTGGGCCTTGGATATTGATAGCATTGACAGAATGGTCTTTCTCGGATATACAACCTATGAGGCTACCATAGTCTATGTAGGATGAAGTGTGGTCATTGTTCTTCACATGTTGTTGGTTTGGCTGGCAGTTTTTGGTGTTGTTGTTGTTGGTTTGGATGGGTGCTTTTCCAAGATTTTGGTTGTTGTGAGGAGGAAAAGCATTTTGATAGATCTGCAAGCCTGCATTGGGAGAGGTTTGTGCTCCAAGTGTGATTTCTTTCCGATCAATGAGGTCTTGCACATAATCTTTTAGCTTCATGCATGTAAGGGTGGTGTGTCCTTTCACCCTATGAAACTTGCAATACTCATTGTCTCTATACCATGCAACTTTGGATTGGCCTGGGTCGATTTTCTGGGTAGGAGGAAATTTGATGAGGTTTTCCTTGACTTATTTCTCAAAAATGACATCCAATGGCTCACCAAGGGGTGTATAGTTTCGAGGTGCAGGTTAGAACTTGGGCTTTGGTCTTGTAGCTACATTGATGGCATTAGCTTGATTATTAGACCCTTGAAAGTTGGGCTTTGGATTGTGGCTTTGAAAGATTTGTTGATTCTATTGTTGGTTGTTGATAGCTTGTTGATTGTTTGGTTGATAAGGTGGGTTGGACTAATTTTTGGAAGGACCAACAATATTCACATGTCTGGTGTCAATGACCCCATCTGTTGCAACGTGCTTGTTTTTGTTCCAATACCTAGACTTGTCATTTGAATGTGTTTTATTTTGGTTGGCTTCCTTGTAAATCTTGACCACACCATCTTTAATGAGTCCTTGCTCAAGGATCATTCATTTTTCTTTGATATCTTTGTAGGTCTACAAATAGTTCATGGTCATGTGGTGAGCTAAGCTAGGATGGGCATTATCAATAAAAAATTTCACCAAATGGCGCTCTGGCAGGGTGCAAGATATGTGGATGGTAAGGGTTTGCCATCTTTGTAGATATTCACCAAGACTTTCTCCACCTTTTTTCTTGGTGTGGACAAGATCAACCACTGATAATTCTATCTCAACAAGATGGGCATATTGGGCTACAAATGCCTCAGACAATTCAGCAAAGTTTTTGATTGTGCCATATGGATTCTATAAAACCATTCAAGAGCTGGTCCGACCAAACTTTTGGGGAAGAGGTGCAAAAGGTAGACGTCATTGTATGCCACTTCTTGGAAGTGCATATAAAATTCTTTGATATGTGTGACAGGGTCTCGTTTTCCTCTAAATTTGTCAAACTTGGGTATCTCAAAGTGTTTGGGAAATGGTGTCATGCTAATGGCTCTGTCAAATTTTTTCCAGCCAAGATTTTGGCTTTGTTTCTATTATTAGGTTCGTGATCATTTTCCTCTCTGATACAATAGCAAGTGAAAATGATAACGATCCGCCAAACGTGTCGAAATGATAGAAAAAATCCCTTGAGATTACGAAAACCAAGAAACTTATTATGGCTTGTGCCAACATCCAATCTTTCTTTATTAAACATGATAACAGTTAGATTGACCCATACTTCCGTGGATTTTCTCTAGCTCAATTAGTGACTTAGCCTCCATTGGAAAATCTTTTTCGGAATGCCAAGTCATCTCTTTGTCTGCTCCCACCCCTTTGTTAGCGAACCAGTCAGCAACTGGGTTTGCCTCTCTAAACGCATGAGTGACGTGGACCTTCTCAAATTTTGTGAGGGTGGCACGTGTCTCATCAATTATATTTGCAATCGACCACAAGGGGGGGGAGATTCCATTAATATTGTTAATTATGTTTTTGGAGTCCCCTTCAAGCCAAAGTTTGGAAACGCCAGCTTCAAAAGCCAGCTTGACCACACTGCACGCGGCTCTAGCTTCAGCCAAATGATTGGTCTAGGTTCCAAGGGGGAGAGAAAAGGCTGCAATCCCCTCCCCAAAACTATTTCTTATAATTCCACCGCTTCTAGAGGGGCCAATATTTCCCTTAGAAGAACCATTGAAGTTGGATTTTGACCATCCTTCCGGGGGTAGAATCCATCTGGCATCCTGTCTTTTGGGATTCCTATCTTTTTCTTTAACCTTCTTCTTGTCCCCTATATCAACTTCCCCCTCCTTCATCACTTGAAGGTTTTCTTTTATGTTTTTCAAAATCTTCCTTCCCAGAATTATTGTCGGCTCCTCTCTGTCCCTAAAAATTTTGTTGTTCCTTTCCTTCCAGATGCGCCAGCAGAAGTGAGGTAAAAACTAGGCATAATTATCCTGCCAGCCTGCAATTTTACAAAGGCTTTTCCAATGACTAAAAAAGTTGATAAGGTTATCTAGCCAGCACTAGAGAATCTCCATTTTCTTATTAAGAGAACTCCACACCTCCCTAGCAAAGTCACATTGAATGAAGATATGATTTCTCGACTCAAACTGGTTTTTACAGAGCGGGCATTTGTTGGGCATAACATGGCCTCTCTTCATGAGATTATCTTGCGTTAGGATTTTGTTCTAAAGGGCCAGCCAATAAAATATGTTGATCTTTGGAGTTAGGCAGGTGAGCTAGGCATCTGCCCAAGGGGGTTTCTCCTTTAAACCCCAGAGAGAGTTGTAGCCAGAAGCAACAGAATAACTTCCATTGGGATTATCCCTCCAGACCAGCTCATCCTTATTATTACTAGGGATCAAAGAGTTAAGCATAGTCATTATTGGTTTCAAATCCTCAGAAATGAGGGAAAGGTCTCTCCATTCCTGACCAACCCTATAATTTCTTACTTTAAACCCATATAGCTCCGTGCATTCTTGCCCCCATCTCTCAAATACTGGGTTGTTAGAAAGTGGGCCTTGACATAACCACCTATCAGACCAAAACTGAATATCCTCCCCATTGGCTAGTTTCCAAGAGACCCTCACCTTAGCCAGGTCCCTGGCCTTCAGGATACCATTCCAAATAGTCAACCGTTTAGGGATGTCCTCATTGAACAAAGTAAAATGAAGAGAGGGTCTTCTGAGGTATTTATTTTCTAGAATGTCTCTCCATTCACCAGTGTTATTGAAGATTCGCCAGATTTGTTTTGCAAGAAGTGCCTTATTGAGATGGGTAAGATTTCTGATGCCCAGACCACCATACCTCTTGGGGAGGTAGACCTTCTCCCAGGCAACAAGAGGGTACCTTTTCTTTCCTTCAAGTCCGGTCCATAGAAAGTCTCTTTAGATTTTCTCCATTTTCTCTGCAAATTTCACAGGAATTCCAAAAAGGCTCAGAGCATAAATGGGAAGGTTTTGAAGAGTGGATTTGATCAGTAAACATTTCCTAGCCTAGCTAAGAGAGGCACCTTTCCATCCAACCATCTTCTTGTTGAATCTATCCAGAATACCATTCCAGAAAGAGTCAGGGGGAGAGGAGCCCAAGGGGAGCCCTAGATAGGATGAAGGGAGAGAGCCCACCCCACAACCAAGGATTCTGGCAATTTTCCTTTGTCTGACTTTAGGGGTGTTAACAAAGAAGGTCGAGCTTTTGTTCCAGTTAATCAGCTGTCCAGTCCCTCTGGAGTAAGTATCAAGAACCTCTTTCAAAGTCTTAGCTTCTTTCATAGAAGCTCCCCCCCCCCCCCCCCCATTATAGTGTCATCCACAAATTGTTGGTGAGTGAAGGGGACATTTCTCGAAGAAGGCTTAATCCCTTTAAGACTTCCTTTAGACTTTTTATGTTCAATAAGCCTTCCAATGCATTCAGCTAAAATAATGAAGAGGATAGGAGAGAGGGGGTCTCCCTACCTGAGACCTCTAGAAGGTTTAAAGAAATCAGAGGGGGTTCCATTAATCAAAACAGAAAGAGAGGAGGTAGACACCAATTGAGAAATGAGTTTACACACTTTATTGTCAAAACCAAAGGCCTGAAGGACCTTCCCAAGAAAGGACTAGTCCACCCGATCATAGGCTTTTGAAAGATCCAGTTTGAGCAACATACCTTCCCACTTGGAAGCTTCTAAAGAATGAATAACCTCATGAACCATCAGCACCGAGTCCAAGATTTTTCTCCCAGGAACAAAGCCAGATTGTTGCTGCGATATGATCAGATGCAGGATTTTAAGCATTCTGGAAGTGAGAACTTTAGAGATGATCTTGTAGAAAGAGTTGCACAAACTGATAGGCCTGAACTTTTCGAAAGAGTCAGCCCCTGGGGATTTAGGGATGAGAACCAAGAAGGTAGAATTTATCTCCTTAAGAATACTTCTAGCTCCAAAAAACTCTTTAACTACCTTAACCACATCCCCCATGACCACCGGCCAGGGAAACCCATCCGGACTAGGAGATTTGTCACCAGGTAGGGAGAAAAGGGCCTCTCTAACTTCCAAAGCATTAGGAATAGCATAGAGAAGTTTATTTTGGTGGGGTTGAATAATCTAAGGAATACAAGAGATGATATCCTCTTGGTCCACCTTGGAAATCAGGGGGTCCTTGGAGAGAAGAGAAGAGAAGAAGGAGACTGCTTTAGCTAAGATAGCTGGATCTTCAGACAACAACACCTGCCCCTTCCTGATTCCAGAGATCCTGTTGTTAGCCCTATGTTTTAGGGTGGAGAGATGAAAGAACTTTTTGTTTCGATCTCCATCCTTAAGCCATGTGATTCAAGATTTTTGCCTCTAGAACTTTTCCTCCCTGTTGATGATGTTATGAAGATCTGACAAGATCAATAGCTCAGCCTCCCTGTTACTCTCATTATATCCTTCCTTCTATATACTATCTTGGATAATAGATAGATTGTCTGAAAACTCCTCCTTGTCATGGAAAATATGGCCAAAATCAGACTTGTTCCAAATTTTTACCATCCTCTTCACATTGCTGAGCTTTCTGGTGACTCTAAACATGGTTGAGCCATCAACACCAATCCCCCACCATCTTTTGACATTATCCAATAGGTTGGGGTGAGTAGTCCAAATTTTCTCAAACCTAAAAGGGCAATTTCTCCTGGCCTCAAGAGGGGACACTGAAAGAGAAATGGGGGAGTGGTCAGAACCAACTTTAGGAAGAAGAGATAATCTACAGCTAAAAGAGTGCAACCAATTCGGGGAGATTACAGCTCTGTCCAATCTGACCTGAATACAGTCCTGACCAGCTCTCTTGTTAGACCAGGTAAAGGTACCCCTCGAGAGCTCCAAATCCATTAGGGCATGGTCATTGATGAAATTGGAAAGATCCTGCTTACTTTCCCAATCCGGGGGCAATCCTCCCATCTTCTCCTTGTCCTCCAACAGAGAGTTGAAGTCTCCCAGGATTATGCCTTTCTTAATGTCACTGGCTTGCACCAACTTTCCAACTTTGACCCAGTAATTTTTTCTATCTCTCTTGTTGTTGGGAGAATAAATGTTCACTAAAAACTAGAAATCATTAGTTTGCAAATGTTGAACTCTACAGAAGAGGATGTTATCCTCATCATACCCAAGCACAATATTGAAATGTCTATTAATGAATAATAGCAGCAGCCCTCCAGATGCTCCTTCTGAGTTTGAGGCAATTCCATTCATGTTGTTGTTGAATCTAATATTTTCAAAATTTTCTTTCTTCATTTTCGTTTCTTGAATAAGAAATATATCAGGCCTTTGATCCCTTATCATATTCCTTACAACTTCTTGCTTGTGGATTCCATTGAGTCCACGAATATTCCATGAGAGGATCTTCATGCTTTAATTGATGAGTAGGCTTCCTGGATGGTGCACTACATTCCATCCATGATGTTTCTTCTTGCTTCCTCCTTCCTGATTTCATTCTTTTTTTTCCTTCCCACCGGGTTGGTTTTATGACCAAGATCTGCCTTGGCCTTGTTTCTAGTTGAAGCAAGAGAGGCAGGAGAGGGGTCCCGGCTATTCTTCTTCTTTCTTCTTCTGACTTCTATCCAAGGTGGCTCTTCTTCTTCTTTACATAAATCAAACAAAGCATCTAGCCTGGCCAGTTGTTTCGATGTTGAAGCAGACAGCCGTTCTAAGATTATATTCACTATCACAGGGGGTTCCCTACTAACTGGGTTTGTGGAGTTTTGAGACATTGGTTCTCCTTCCTTTTGTTCCTCCATAGAGTCTAGGACAAAGGAAAGGTTTGAAACAACCTCCTCAGAACTCTCAGGGATTTGAGACTCCATAATACTTGCCTCTTCGAGATTATCCTTGGTTTCCTTCATATGGGAAGGGTTGGTTTTGTCCTCAGTTGTCTCTTTCCCTTCTCCTTCTAGTGCTTCCACTACAACCTAGAGGTCTCGAGGTTCAACATGGAGATCAGGAATAGAATCATTAGCTTTTCCTTCAGCCTCTCCATTTTTCTTGACTTGCATTTCTTTCTTCTTCCAAATGTTTTTGGGAACATGAGCAGCTTTCTTCCCACCTTGAGGGCGGGCCTTTCCCCCCATTCCCTTTCCTTTGAATAGTGGGCAGAATCCAACCTCGTGGTCTTCCTTCTTACAATGGAAGCATGCAAAAGGCACACTTTCATAGTCAATCTTTTAACTTCTGCTTCCCAATCGAGATTAAAATTCTATAACTTGAGGCATATCATGTCCTTCGGTCACTCCTACACATATCCTTGCATAGGTAAGTCTCTTCTTAGCTATTGTTACAGGATCAATGGAAAGAAGCTCTCCAAAAGACCTGGCAATGCCATCAAAGACGTCCTCATGCCAGTATTCCATGGGTAATTTTGGGAGTCTAATCCAAATTGGAGCTTGGGATAGGAAATCATTATTCAAGTCTAGATTGGAAGACCATTTTTGCAAGATTAAAGTAGATCTCCCCAGAGACCAGTTCCCTGCACACAGGATTCTGGAAAAGTCTTTCGAACAAGAAAACTCAAAAGTCATGAAACCTTTAGCCATTTTTGTCACCTCTACATGCCCCTTTAAATCCCATTTGTTTCTGGTAAAAACCCTCACAACATCAATGTTAGGCCTTGGCCCTATAAATTTTCCAACCAGAGTATTCGCCATACTGAGGATATTGTGGTCTATAATTTCTCGAGGAACTTCCAGAGGAAAGATACCCTTCTCCTTGTCTGATTTATCAATGACTTTTGGGAATGTCGACTTACCTAATGGTTTGACTCCAAATAGGTTCGACCAGTGCCCCCAGGCCCCAAGCGACCCACCACTCAAGTGAAGGGGAGGAATCTTCTCACCTGGGTGAGGTAGAAACTTCTGTGGGTCCCCATCCTTTGAGGCGTTCACATCATTCACCTCTGATTCCTACCCTATAGCTGCAGATTGCCCCCCAATGCCCGTGTTCTCCCGATTCTTGCCTAGCTACTAATTCAAAATCCTAATCCCACTTGCTCCACATACTCCACTCCCCATTTTGCTCCACTGTAGGAGTTGATTAAGGTAATGGATTAGTTGGTGGTGGAGGTGGTGGGAATTGAAAGCTCAAAAATGGAACTGATGGGGTTTGATAGCTTGGTGGCTGGATTTGAAAGCTTGGTAGAGTGGTGGCAGGAGCTTGGGTCACTTGAGAGCTTGGCAGAACAATGGTAGTAGCTTGTGGGGTTTGATAGCTTTTTGGAGTGAGGGCAGTAGCTTGTGGATTTGTGGCTGATGGCACTGAGCTCCAAGGACCTAGTGGAAATGATGGAATTGTGCTCTGAGCTGAGGTAAACAAGTTGGGGGTGATGAAAGGTTGATTACTTGGCCCCATGGGTGGCATCTCAGTTGTATATTGTTGAGGCTGGCCAAAGATGCTAGCACTGATTTCGGAGATGGATGGATATGGAAGGCTGGGTTGGAGAGCAGTAGCAGCAATAGTGAAGGGAGTGAATGATGAGGTGTTTTGGGCGAAGGGGGTTTGGGATGGAGTGGTATGGACCAATGATGGAGTGGTGGTAGCTGGATTGGCTTGCGGAATGGAGATTTCAACTTGAGTGGAGGCTGGTATCTTTGGGTCTATTGGATCATATGAGGTAGGTTGAGGCTCTTCTTTTGGTAAATGCAAAGGATGATTTGGATCATAAGAGCCTATGGGTGGTGGCAACTGCCCAAATAGAGGGTGAGAAGGATCTAATAAGGGAGGAGGTCTTCCAAAATTGAAGGCTCCTACATTGTCCCTCTGAAAGTTTGCCATGATTTTTTTTTTGTTCTTGTCTATAATGGCATTCACCAATACTATATTTCCTAGTTGGTTCATGAAAGCTTCAATGTCAGTAGGTGATGGTATAGCGTTCTCTGGGCTGAAGGATGGTTGAGTGCTCAAGGGGAGTGATGTTGTCTGATCCAAATGATAGGGCTCCATTGTTTCTTTCTTCTTCTTGGCTAAGCAAGCGATGGGTGGCATGAAAATGTTCCTAGGGATGAGGTGCAACAATGTTGATGGATGCAAAGGGGGGAGGCTTTTCTATGAAAATGATTTCCTAGGCTGAGGCAAAGCTATATGACAAACCTAAGGAAGACTGGGTTGGGGATTCTAACTTCAAAGCTATGTTGCCAAAGCACAAAAGGTTTGCTTTCCTATGTGCAAGCTTTGTGGCGATTGTGCCAACTTAAGGATAGATTGATGATCCCTTAGGAAAAACATGAGATTGACCACTTATGGATCCCAACCTTTAGCTCAAGGTGATGAGGGATGACAAGTGACAAGGCTAGATTACCCTAGACAAATCTCTGTCAGAGGGATAACCTTGGTGAGACTAGTGGATTTGCAAGATGATAGGAAAAGAAAGTTCTGGCAATATGAATACAATTTTGAAGGCTTGGATGTGAACTTTTTGATTTTTGGCTAGATGGTTTGGTTCTAAGGCAAGGAACTAGATGAGATGGATGAGCTAAAATGCTTAAAGGGATTGCCTAGAATGGCTAGATTTCCTACAAAGATGACTCTAAAGTGAAACTTATGCAAGAAGATGTGGAGAAACAAGGGGGCCTAATCATAGAAATCATGCCTAGTTGGTAAGACATAAGAAAGGTTAACTCATGGATGTTTGCTAAATCTGATAATGTGATCTAACCAGGTGTCTTGAAGGGCTTCATCGGTAGCTTTGTCTTCTGCTTTGTGGTGTTTGGTAATTCGAAGGCTTGGTGTTACTTCCTTTCTCCTAAAAGCTAATACAAGATTTTTGATCCGAATCTTATGCACCCAAGATGGCCTCAAAAGACGACAAGGGGAGAGAAGACTTGGATGATCTTGGGCTAAAAGACAGAGTTCTTTTCCAACTGACACTTTAAGTTTTCTGATCTAGACTTTTTGAAAACACATGTGATTTAAGATGCAAAGGTTCAATTTCAATTTGAAATGTGCCAACAAAAGAGAAGTGATCAAAGAATGAATACACCAAGAATATTTAGGGTCAACAAAAAGTAAACTCGCACGCCCGAAGGTCCTCTACATCAAGTATTGATTGATTTTCTTTAAGGCATTCAAGATTGAGTGTGAGTTTGTTTTAAGCCCAAAACAAAGATGTGTGTAAAGCTCGATTTCAAGTGCACGCCTAGAGGCCCTCCACGTCAAGATTTGTTCAATTTTTATGCCCAAATGAAGTGTTAGCGAGACTAATGTGCATTCAAGAAATTTTCTATCTTAGAAAAACCAATAAAAACTCAAGTGAGTGGAATTTGAGTTTTGTGGAGCACTTAACACCTTCTTAGGTAGACCCATCCCCATATATGGCACTAATATTGCAACCAATGTTTAGAATGATGGGTGATTAAAGAGGGTGAGTCCAACAACAAATTCACTCAAAGTGTCTTTATTTGTTTTTATAACTTAGAAAGTTTCTAAAATGTGGATTCTTTTTATGCCCCAAAAGATGATTATTTGATCTATGGCATTCAAGATTGGATTTTTTGTTTTAATTATGCATTAATAAAAACAAACTTGATTTTAATCCATGGCACTTAAGAGTGATTTTAGCAACATGCATTCAAAAGACAAGTGATTAAACATTCAAGTTTTTTCCTTTGAGCATTCAAGATTGAGATTTTGCATGTTGTTTTAAGAACTTTGAAGTGCTTTGTTTTCACCTTAGATCATTCAAGATTGTTTTGGACTCAAAAGTGAAAATGACTCTTTGGACTTTGATTTTCATTCAAGATTTTGTGTTCTAGTTTGCATGTTTTAAGCCTAAAAAAATGGTATTCCTAGATCGTTTTGATGCATGAAAAATCGAGGAAACATTCAAGATTTTGCAACAAGACATTTGTTTGGAACAAATAACAAAGCTTTTAGGACAATTTTGGCAACCATTTAGGACTCTTAGTTTTTATGAGATTTTTAAAAGAACTTTAAAATATTTGCAAATGAGGTTCATTTTATCCTTTATTGATGCTTTGAGTTTGATTTAGATTTAAGTGTGCACTTAGTGTTGATTTTGAACCTTTTGAAATGGAAACTTGAAGTTCTTTTTAAATTTCCAAAAAAGAAGTGTTCCTAACTTTGCATGAATGCATCTAAAACTTTGATGTTGCAAGGATGCAAATGATTGGTTTGGTTTAGTTTCACTTGTTAAAAGATTTTATTTTTATTTTTTGCAAATTTTTAGTTTTTTAATGGATTTAAGTATGATTTGGGTGTTCATTTTAACCACTTAAAAAAAAGTGTGTATGATTTTGCTTCCTTAAAAAAAAAAAGGACAAGATCCCTCAAGAACAAGAAGAAGTAGTAGATGGAATAGAAGAAGAATATAGACAAGAAGAGGAAGAAGAATTCCAAGTGCTCTGTCCACCTATAAGCTTGAAAAATCTACAAACACTATGAGATAGAATATGAGTTCCTTTGTCTTCTTCATGCTCATGTGGACCTGCAAAACCAATTTATACAATCCTACCAATCACAAAAATGAGAAAAATTAGCCAAAATTAGCAAATGACATACAAAACTTGACTAAAAAAGCTAATGAAGATGACCCATGCGGGGTCCCATTGGGCGTGCCAAAATGTATATGCTACTTTAGTATGTTAGAAACACTAAATTAAAACAATAAAAAAGCATTTGCATACTAATTTAACATAACTTCAAGAGAGACAAAGTGAAGTCCTCAAATGAGAATATGAGCCATGGATAGGCTCTCTCAATGAGGATGATCACTTGATGTAGAGGTGTGTCTAATAGCTAAGATGGCTTGATTATTTATGTATGCTCAAATGCTCAAATAGGCTTCAATGGAGAATTTTTGATAGATTTTGGTGAATGGATTTGATGTAAAAATGGCTTCTCAAAATGGCATTATGGCTTTACTTTCTAGATTGTGTTGCTTTTGCAAAGGGGAAGGATCCAATTTATAGGCAAGAGGCTTGAGAGATGGAGGGCTAAGATGTAAGGAAACGAGAAAGCTTATGGAGGGCTCAGATTGAATGAGAGGAGAGCACATGGATTGTGCTTCCTTACAGCCAATCAAGGAGTGACACATGTCATAGGGTGAGAGGATGGAGGAAAGGGCAAGGATGAGTCAACAAAGGAGGCTCAAGGGATAATATCTTCATAAAGACCCTTCATAAGTTCTTTGTAAGAGATATTTGAAGGTCATTTATGTTGGAGGGTGAAGAATTTTGACTTGGGTTGGATTAGGAAGGTTTTAAGCTTGCTTAGGATTGTGCAAATGATTAGAGGATGGATTAGGATGGTTTAGGATTAGCTTAGGGATAGGCAAGTGGATGGCGATAAATGAGGGTGGGTGAAGGAGGAGATATTTGTTAACTTTGGCTTGGGTTAGAAAGTCTTAACCCATGTTTAGAGAATGTGACAAGGTTAGGAGGGGATTAGGATTAGGATTAAAGATAAGGATTGACATCTTCTAGAAGAGTCTAGGCTTTGGATGAGGATGAAGACTTTCTAGAAGAGTCTAGAACTTCCTAGGATGAGGATAAAAAAGGTTTTTTAGAAAATAAATAAAGTTTTATTTATTTCAAGGGTTTGGGTTGAGGAGATATTTATTAAAACATTTTTAATAAACATGAGGATTAATATTTAATCTCAATTAAATATTTTGAGTTGGGATTAGGGATAGGAAATGATGGCATTAGCCTTTAATTGAAATTAAAGAAGGATTAGAAGATTTTGGAAGAGGTTAGTGGTCTTAAGGAAATTGGCCAAGTTTTGGGCAAAAAATAAATTATTAATTTATTTTGGGATTTTGGGTCAATTTATTAATTAAATAATTAATAAATAAGGAAATAATGTTTAAATAAGATTTAAACATTTTTAGGAGGGATTCCTTAATTAAATATTTTTAATTAAGATAAAGAGATTTAATGGCATAAAAAATTAATTAATTAATTAATGATGATGTCATCAGGGACTTTTTTCAGAAAATAAAAATATTTTATTTTCTAAAGGATTTTTAGGTGTCTACAGGTTGCGTGTAAGAAGGCTTCAGGACCTTAACAAAGATCTCCTTACGAAAATTAGATGGAGACTAGCAGAAGAAAATACTAATTAGGGCAATATCATGAAAGCCAAATATTTCTCTAATACCTCTTTGAAGTGGAATCTATTTAGCAATGCCCTTCTTGAAGGTTCAAAAATATGGTAGAATATTGTTAGAAATAGAGGTTTATTAAGAGAAGGTTTGAGGTGGATTGTGGGGAATGGTTTCAATATCAGATTTTGGGAAGATAGGTGGATGGAGGGGAAACCACTGGTCTTCAGTAAATTCAGTAGATTAATGGAATTACTTTAAAATGAGGTGGGGGGTAAATTCAGAGACTATATTGATCAAGAGAGGAGGTAGAAGAAGCTTTATAAGGAAGATTACTCCCAAGAGGATATTCTTCTCCTTGAGGAATTGGAAGAGTTGATAAAGGAACAGAGACTCCCCCTATTACCTCAAGAGGACACTACAACTTGGGACTTAACTCCAAGTGGTAAATTCACTATCAAATCAGCATACACATTCAAGTTTAGTAAGGACCCCTGCCCAACATTGTGGCACAAGGTATGGATTACTAACCTTATTCCTAAGATTAGTTTCTTTTGGTGGATGGCTCAACATGGTAAAATCTTAACTTTGGACAACTTTAAAAGAAGGGGTTTTTATATAACAAATTGTTGCTATCTTTGTAAAGAAAAGGAAGAAAGTATTTCCCACATTTTCTTAGAATGTCATTATGCTTTAGGGATTTGGACTAAGGTCTGGGAAAGATTTGGCTTGGACTAGGTTATGCAAGATAATCTGGGATAGTTAGTGGAGGATTGGTGTTGTCCCTTTTATCACCCTAGATTAGTTTTTCTATGGAAAATTGTTCCACCATATGTTTGATGGGATATGGAAATAAAAAAATAATAGATTATTTAGGGAGGAGAGTAAACCAGAGGATGTGGTTTTTGAAATAATGGACAAATTGTTGAAGGAAAATTTAAGAGTGGCTAAATGTGAAATGCCAAAGGAGGAACCAACTAGAAATGAAGGCCTAGTTGCTGAAAGATGGGGTTGTCATGAGGATTTTTACTTCTTTGATAACTCAAAAATGATGATGAGACAGCAGACGAGATGAAGACCCCCCACCCTAACGCACTATAAACTAAACTTCAATGGTGTTGCAAATGGAAGAATAGGAGTGATGAGAGGAGTGCTATAGGACAAAAATGATGATGTGCTATTGGTGTATGCAGGAAAGGTGGGAAATGGAAGCAATAATTTGGTAGAAGCCATGGTGTTGTTATGGGGCCTTCAGCTAACTAGGGAAATGCAAATTAAGGAGTTAAGAGTTGAGGGGGACTCCAAATTAATTATTGACTTAGTTAAGGGAGTGGCTAGACCAGGTTGGAATATTAGAAACACCATTATCGATATCAAGCAAGTCTTGAGCAGAATGGAAAATGTCCACCTACAACATATCTATAGGGAAGGAAATAAGGAAGCAAATGTGACGGCTACCATGGGGCTTAATGCAATGGCAATCACGTGTTGGAGGAATTGGGTTGATGTTGTAATTTGATTAAAAAATATTGTTGTATAAAAGATATTGTTGCTACAAAATATGTTCAATCATTATTTTGTCACTGAAGTCAAACTTGCTATTTGTTGGAATGGCAATTGCTTATAAGATCCAAGTCTTAGGATAAACCACAGACAGAAATAAAAACTACATGCAAATATAACCAATAACAGAAAATAATAGATCACATAGAAATGTACACAAGGCACCAAGATTTAACGTGGTTCACCCAATCCCTGGGCTACATCCACCAAACAGCAAGTCCGATCTTATTACAATCCAGTGATTACAATCCGTAATCCCTTACAGCTCAATACCACCGCAAGAACCAATTTTGCATCACAACATAATGAAAAAATACCCAAACCTAAACCCTTTTATAAAAGTATTAAACCACTTTAGGGTTATAACATGTCGGCCATAATTAGCCATAACTTTAGTTGTGAATCTATGAATGGAAAATAGTACCAAAATGATTGGTGAATAGTACCCCAAAAAAAAAAATTGGGGCAATGCCCCGAACCCCACTAATTATGAAGTATGTACAGTACTTTCCTGATCAATCACCACAATCTAACAATCTCCCACTTGGGGACTGATCAGGCTCCACACTAAACAACAATCTCCCACTTGGAGACTAATCTTGTAGTAATACCACTACCACATGGGGCTCCCACTGGATCAAAACCATCCTAGACTCTGTTGTTCTTTTATTCATGTTTAGTCTAAAAGACCAACCGAAGCTGAAGAAGAGTTCATCTTCTCCCTTGTTACAACCTTTGTCAACATATCTGTTGGACTTTCATTAGTATGTATCTTCTCCAACTTTAACTATCCATCCTCCAAAACTAACTGAATGAAATGGCACCACAACTGTATGTGTTTGGTCTTAGAATGCAGAGCTGAATTCTTAGCAAGATGAATGGCACTCTGACTATCTATGAACAAATAATTATCCTTTTGGGGATGTCCCAATTCTTCCAAGAAGAACTGAAGCCATATCATCTCCTTGGCTGCCTCTATAGTAGCAACATACTCTGCCTCTGTAGTGGATAGAGCATTAATCCTTTGTAACCTAGAAACCCAGCTCACAGCTACCCCACCAACAGTAAAGACATAACCTATAGTACTCTGCCTGGTATCAATATCCCCTGCCAAATTTGAGTCAACATAACCCTATAAATCAGTAGTAGATCCCCCAAAGTGTAAACACTTATTGGATGTTCCTCTCAAATATCAGAGAATCCACTTGATAGCATTCCAATGCTCAAATCCTGGATGACTCATATACATGCTAACGACTCCCACTGCATGTGTAATATTTGGCCTAGTGCATACCATAGCATACATCAAGCTTCCTATAGCTAAAGCATAGGGTACCTTGGACATCTTATCCTCCTTTTCCTATGTCTTGGGACACATCTCCTTAGTCAATTTCAAATGACCAGGTAAAGGTGTGCTGACAGCTTTAGCATTCTCCATAGAGAAACATTGCAACACCTTCTCAACATAATTAGCTTGAGATAGCATCAATGTTCTGTTCTTCCTATCTCTACAAATCTTCATACCAAGGATTTATTTTGCTGCCCACGAATCCTTCATAGCAAATGCATGCGCTAATTGGCATTTCAGCCCCTTAATATGATCCATGTTAGACCCAGCTACAAGAATATCATCAACATATAGACATAAAATAATGTAGCTATCATCATCCAACCTCTTAAAATAAACACAATAATCTGAATGACACCTGTTATAGCCATGCTCATGCATAAACTTGTCAAGTTTTAGATACCATTGCCAAGGTGCTTGAATCAAGCCATATAAACTTTTCTTCAATTTGCACACTAAGTTCTCCTTATCTTTGACCTCAAATCCCTGTGGCAAGGCCATATATATTTCTTCATCCAAATGACCATAAAGAAAGGCTATTTTAACATCCAACTGCTCTGAATGCAAATCTTCAGTAGCCACAAGACTTAAAACAGTACAGATAGAAGTCATTTTAACAATAGGAGAAAATATCTCATCAAAATCAATTCCCTTTTTCTGTGCAAATCCTTTTACAACTTATTCTGTAAAGCCTTTTTACCTACAGGCAACTTGCATAGATCCCATATCTTATTCTGTAGCAAAAAGTCCATTTCATCTTTCATTTTAGACTCCCACTGAATCTTAGTATCCACCTGCACAACTTCATCATAACTTTCAGGTTCACCAACATCAGTAAGTAAAATAGAA
Source organism: Cupressus sempervirens (assembly GCA_028749045.1). Taxonomy (NCBI): domain Eukaryota; kingdom Viridiplantae; phylum Streptophyta; class Pinopsida; order Cupressales; family Cupressaceae; genus Cupressus; species Cupressus sempervirens. The sequence continues at coordinate 654,144,314 of CM053789.1, read as the reverse complement.
TACAAAGAGGGAGAAAATCTTTGTGGAGGTCTAATTTGCCTCATTGACCATCTAACATTCACTAGTGTGTGTGGTATTTGTTGTTTCAGTTGTTGCACATCATGAAGAATGGCTAGAACATCAGCTTTTGGAGTATCATCCAGCACTACATAATCATCTTCTTTCTTCTCATGTTGCTGCAACAGATTTTTGTACAACACTTTCTCATTGAATATGACATCCCAACTTCTAAAAATTTTAAGATTTTCAAAATCCCAAAGCCTATAACCAAATTTATTAATGCCATGTCCAACAAAGACACATTTCTTTTATTTAGCTTCTAGCTTGGTTCTATTTTCAGAGTCTATATGAGCAAAAGCTTCACAACCGAAGGTCTTGAGAAAAGACTAACTCACCTTCTTACCAGTCCATGCTTCCTCTAGAATACCACAGCCCAAAGGAGTAGAGGAACCTCTATTAATCAAATATACTATAGTATTGATAGCCTCCACCCACATGTGTAAGGGTAACCCAGCATGTAACCTCATGCTCCTTGCACGCTCCATTATAGTCCTGTTCATGCGTTCAGCCATTCCATTTTCCTGTGGAGTCCTTGGAATAGTTTTTTGTCTACGAATATCATTAGTGAAGCAATAATCTTCAAATTCATGACTATAATACTCACCACCATTATCAGATTTGAGACATTTTAATTTCTTACCAGTCTCATTTTCAACCAAGCATTTCCATTTCTTAAAAGTTTGAAATACATCAAATTCTTGTCCAAGGAAATAAACCCATACTTTTCTAGTTGCATCATCAATAAATGTAACATAATAATGAGAGCCACCAAGGGAAGATACCTGAGCTGGTCCCCATACATATGTATGCACAAGCTCTAATTTCTCTTTTTTGATTTCCTTCCCAGCTTTACAAAACTCACTCTCTTTTCTTTTCCATACACACAACTTTCACAAAAATCCATATTAACACATTTCAGACCTGGTAAAAATTTCTTTGAATGAAGTACTTTCATACTTTTCTCACTCATGTGCCCAAGTCTATTGTGCCACAACATTGTATCAGAATCTACAACAACTATTTGTTCTACCTGCTCAACTATAGCAATTGTTCCTGAACATTCATTTTTCTCTAAAACAATCAAAGTAGTAGGAACAATATGACCTGTACAAAGATATAAGGTGCCTACTTTCACACCTTTTTCTACTACAAGGGAACCTTTTGAAACCTTCCAATTTTTATCATTAAAAGTAACAACACAACCCTCATCACTGAGTTGCTCGGCTGAAATTAAATTTCTACTCAGCCTTGGAACATGTCTTACCTAATGTAGTAGCCAATGATTCCCATTCTGCAACTTTATCTTAATTTTTCCCTTTCCAACAATCTAACATGGTTCATTATCTCCCAAATAAACAAGCCCAAAATCCCCTTGGATATAATCAATGAAATAACCTCTATGAGGTGTAGAATGAAATGAAGCACCAGAATCTAAAACCCATGAATCATCAACACTTTCTAAAGATAGAAGTAAAGCATCCTCTTCGGATTTGTTACTTACCACATTTGCCTCCTTGTCTCCATCTGATTTATCTCCTTCATTTTTCTTTCGATTTCAAGAATCTTTATTTTTGTGCCCTAGTTTTCCATAGTACCAGCAATCATTTGGTTCTCTCGATTGAGACCTCCTCCCCTTTGACTTTCCTCTTGATTTCCCATGATTTCTAGAGTTACTTCCTCTTTCAGTCGTTCTGCCCCTGCTTTGTGCATTCAAAGCACTTCCTGATGTAGATCCACCTGAGGATTTCCTACAAGTTTCCTCACTCAAAACAACACCAATCACATCATCATATTTTAGGGTACTAGATCCAGGAACAAAATTACTCACCGCCATAACCAAGCCATTCCAGCTTTTAGGCAAAGAACACAAAACCAAGAGAGCCCTAATTTCTTCATCAAAATTGATACCCACAGAAGTTAACTAACTAGTAATAGTATTAAACTCATTTAAATGATCTGCCACAAATCCAGCTTCTGCCATTTTCATATTAAATAAACACTTCATGAGAAATACCTTGTTTGAAGCAGAGGGCTTTTCATACAATGTCACTAGGGTTTTCATTAAATCTTCTGTCGTCTTTGCTTTTGTAATATTAAATGCCATCGATGGTTCCAAGCATAACCGAATCCTTTTGAGTGCCTTTCTATCCAAAAGATCTCATTCAGCCTCTGACATAGTTCCCTGATTCTTGGCTTTGCCTTCCAACAGCTTCCATAAATCCTTCTAATATAGATAGTCTTCCATTTGCATCTTCCATAACTAGAAGTTCTGCCCATTAAACCTGTCAACCCTCAACTTACCCTCATCTGCCATCGCTCCCACTCAACCGTGAGACTCCTACTTAACCATGAGACTTTCCTATAGAGGATAACTAAAAGAAAACCTCACTCTTATACCACTTGTTAGGATAAACCATAGATAGAAATAAAAACTACATGCAAATATAACCAATAACATAAAATAATAGATCACACAGAAATGTACACAAGGCACCAAGATTTAACATGGTTCACCTAATCCCTGGGCTACATCCACAAAATAGCAAGTTTGATCTTATTACAATCCAGTGATTACAACCTGATTACAATCTGTAATCCCTTATAGCTCAATACCGCCACAAGAACCAATTTCGCATCACAACTTAATGAAAAAATACCCAACCCAAAACCCTTTTATAAAAGTATTAAACCGCTTTAGGGTTATAAAATGTCAGTCATAATTAGCCATAACTTTAGTGGTGAATCTACGAATGGCCAATAGTACCAAAACGATTGGAAAATAGTACCAAAAAAAAAATTTGGGGTGAAGCGCCAAACCCCACTAATTATGAAGTATGTACAATACTTTCCTGATCAGTCACCACAATCTAACACCAAGCACTATCACTTAGTTGATTTATGAAGAATCATTAAGATGTAACAAAAGCACCTAAGGGAAAGGTTGAGTTATGGTTTTGGAATGAAGTGAAAAGATTAGTTAAGGCAATGATAAAGTGATGTATTGACAATATACTTGAAGATGAAGAGGTTGGCTATACTTAGAAACTGTAGAAGAAGAAGTCATAATAAGACTGTCTGCAAAGCTTGATTAAATTCATCAGAGGGAGCTGAGCAAACTAGATCAAGTGTTGAGTAAATATCAAGTGCCGAGTGAAGATCAAGTGCTGAGTGAAGATCAAGACCCGAGTGAAGATCAAGTGCCGAGTAAAGATCAAGTGTCGAGATGTGTTCATGTGCCGAGCATTAGAAAGTCAAAAGTGTCAAGGTACTACATTATTTGAAAAGTCAAAGATTCGCCATATTTGAGCCAACATGTTTGTTATCTAGAATTTTTTGAACCAGAAAGAAGATAAGAATGATGAGCTGATGGCACAGAACACTATGTAAAACATTGTTTTTGGTGAATACAACTGGATTCTAGATGAAGTTTCTAGATAAAAACAAGATATGGGACTGATAAATTATATCCTACCTAATATTTTGAAACCCTAAAGTTGGAGAGGGAGAATTGAGCAAGAAAATTATTTTAGATTTATAGTTAAGGATTCATAAGGTCACAAAACTAAGAGGTTGGTCAAGTATGAATGCATGAAGTGCTAAAGAAGGAGCTAAGGAGGAAGAGAGCACATAAACCCTGTTTTGATAGGTGACCATAGAGATGATTGCATTGGTATAATGAGAAAGAAGACTCAAGGAGATGAAGCTTGAGAGGAAGACAAGGTATCAGAGTCGCAGTGATTAAAGCCAAGCAAAGGATTGAGCTGAAGTATGATCTGAAATCTACAAGATATGTTGTGATTTGTATTAGATCAAAAGCCCTTATTGTTACTCTCTAGAAATTGTAATAGTTAGTATAAATCCTATGGACTTAGGTTGGTTTAATAGCCATGTTGTAAATCCCTTAACAGGGTAACATTCCAAGTGAATGTTCCAATGTCCTTTGACCAAGCCCATTCCTAACAGTATGGTGAAATCCTCTAACAAAGTCACATTTAATAGTGTGTTGTAAGCCTTTAATAGGGCATCAATTTAGATGAGTGAGAATTGAGTAGCATGTTACTAGTGGTTTTTCCCAAATTGGGTTTCCAAGTAAATCACAGTGTTATGTGTTGATCTTGATGTTTTATTCATACATGTTGATTTGTTCTAACTTGCTAAGATGGTTGTTTTAACCTTGGATGCATGAATAGTTTAATGGGCTCATTATAATTGGTGAAAAAATATTATTAGGGCATTTAGACCTTGGATAATTGATTCACCCCTCGCCCCCCTCTTAGTTATTCTAAAACAATCCCAACAATTGGTATTAGAGCACTACATCTGATTTAGTTTAAAGGAACTAGAAGCAGAAAAGATCAAAATGCCTAAGAGAGAAGTTCCCAAGCTCAACAAAGACAACTTTGTTGCATGGAAAATTTTGATGAAGCTGCATCTTAGATCCATAGGTGATTATGCCCAAAATTCAATTGTTACTAAACATGTTGATCCAACTAGTACTCTTACTACAAAAGATTTAAAAAACAAATAGGAACACAATCAGACAATGCTGGAGATTGCTTCTGCACTCAACTACGCTGAATTCAATGATATCAAAGGATGTAACACTACATTCAAGATGTGGAAAGCCCTGTTAGAAATTTATGGAGGAGATCAGAATGTCCAAAGAGAAAAAAGAGAAAGCCTCAGAGGAAAGTTTGATGACATGAAAATGGAAGAAAGTGAGAATGTTGCTCAGTATGCCTCTAGAATAAAGGAAGTGCTAAGTGCAATAAGATGTTTGAATGGTCAATTAGATGATGATACTATTAATAGTAAGTTCTTAAGAACCTTGCTCCCTATCTATGCTATTAGAGTATCAGCTATACAAGAGCTAAGATGTGTACCAAGAAACTTCTAAGTTTTGAAGGTATAGTGGGTAGACTTACTGCATTTGAGTTATCTAACTTTGATAACTACAGACCTAAGAATGTTGAATCTACTTTCAAGGCCAAGCTATCACTGAAAGACACTGAACAAGTGAAATCGAAGAAGGGAAGAAATATGAAATATGTATCCAGTGATAGTAGCACTGATGAGGAAGATGTGGAACAATTGGAAGCATTACTCGCTAGAAGATTTCATAGAGGCAAAAGAAAATTCAAGGGTAAGCTGCCTATCATTTTTTTTCAATTGCAATGAAGTAGGACATATTTCTGCAAGGTGTACATAGAAAAAGGAATACAAGGAAGGAAGCAAGTGCAAAAATAGAAGAGAAGATGATAAGAGAGATTACAAAGACAAAGGCAAGAATTGCTATATTGCTAAAGAGGATTCCGATGATAATGATGATGAAATTGTTTATGTGGCCATGAAGGACCTGTCTGATGAAGAAGATCCTATAGCATTGGTAACATGTATGAAAAAGAATGAAAAATGGATCATAGAAAGTGGGTGCTCACATCACATGACAGGAGACAAAGGTAAGTTTGTTAACTTTACTCAATATGATGGAAATAGTGTTAGATTTGGAAATGATGCTCCATGTCAAATCAAAGGAAAAGGCTCCATTAAGCTTACAGAGAAAATTTCATGTGATAATGCATACTATGTTGAAGGACTAAACTACAATTTGTTGAGTGTCTCGCAGTTAAGCAATGTAGGGTGCAAAGTAGAATTTGGAAACAAAACTACAAAAATCTATGATACTAATGGAAAATTGATAGGAAAAGGAGATCAAACAAGAAGTAATCTATTTTATCTTGATATGGAAAATGCTTCTTGTTTTGTTGCAAAATTTGATGATGTGTGGTTATGGCATAGAAGGCTATGTCATGTCAACTTTGATAATCTGATCAATATCAGTAAAATGAAGAAAGTTGGAGGTTTACCTAAACTAAAGAAGCCTGACAACATCATGTGCAAACAATATCAGCTAGGAAAGATGACTAAGTCAAGTTTCAAGAGTAAAAGCTATACATCTAAAGAAGTACTTGAGTTAGTCCATACTGATTTATGTGGTCCAATAGAAGTGCAAAGCTACAAAGGAGATAAATATATAATGTTGTTTGTTGATGACTATTCTAAGATGATGACTATTATGTTCTTAAAGCAAAAATCTGATGCTTTTCAAATGTTTAAGTGGTATGTGGCTAGAATTGAAAAGGAAACAAGAAAGAGTTTGAAATGCCTGAGATCAGACAGAGGTGGAGAATTCACATCAAATGAATTTGAGATATTTTGCAATGAAAAAGGAATACAAAGACAAATTTTAGCTCCTAGAACTCCCCCATAGAATGGAATTATTGAGAGAAGAAATAGATCTATGATTGACTGTGCCAAAACATTGATGATGGAAAAGACTGTTGCTCTAAAATATTGGAGAGAAGCTGTAAGTGTAGCTGTTCATACACTGAACTGAGTACAAGTCAAGAAAGGTACAAATGCAACACCTTTTAAATTATGGTATGGTCACTCACCCAATGTAAAACATTTCAAAGTATTTGGTTGCAAATGCTTTATCCTTAAAGATACTAGAAATGGAAAATTTGATGCAAAAAGTGATGAAGGCATATTCCTTGGTTACTCCACTAGAAGTAAAACATATAAATGTTTAAATACTAACACTAACAAAATTGTGGAAAGTGCAAATGTAAACTTTGATGAGCATACAAAAGTCCAAGTTGAAGAACCAAAGAGAATGGATGAATACAGAACCTTTGTGTATTTTTATGAAGGAATTCCTATTGACGAGGATGCTATCAATCAAATTGGGATTCAACAACAAGTTTCAATTTCAGCTGAGCCACAACTAGTGAATGTCGAGTTGCATTAGAAATTGAGTTGTAGAATGAAGAAAATGTACATTCTAACTCTGAAGTCAGTACAGATGAAAGATATGTAGAACTACCTGACAGAGATGTGCATAGTGACCCTAAATCTAAAAGATCAAACATGGAAACAAGGACAGAACCAAGATTATCCAAATATGTGAAGAGACATCACCCTGCCCAACAGATAATTGGTGACAAAGATGCAAGACCAATGACAAGGAATAGACTAAGAAATGAATTATGTCTGTTAAGAAAATTTGAACCTAAGATAGTGTATGATGCATTGCAAGATGGTGACTGGTATAAAGCTATGGAAGAAGAGATTGATCAAATAAAGAAGAACAAAACCTGGAGTTTGGTTTCCAGACCAACTGACAAGAATGTGATTGGCACCAAGTGGGTATTCAGAAACAAGCTAGATGAGAATGGTGAGATTACTAGAAACAAAGCCAGACTAGTATCTAAGGGTTATGCTTAAGAAGAAGGATTAGACTATGGGGAAACATTTGCCCCTATTGCTAGAATGGAAGGAGTAAGAACTTTACTTGCATATGCTACATATAAAGGTTTTTAAGTCTATCAGATGGATGTAAAGTCTGATTTTCTGAATGGTATACTGGAAGAGGAAGTCTATATTGAACAACTAGAGGGATTTGTTGATGAGAACAATAGGGATATGGTTTGTAAACTACATAAAGCACTCTGTGGTTTGAAAAAAGCACCCAGAGCATGGTATGAAAGACTTCACAAATATCTTGTCAATATAGGATTTGAGAAAATAGTTGACAACAACAATCTATATATCAAGGAAGAGAAACATAAAGATGTTTTGATATTTGAGATCTTTTTTGATGATATAATATTTGGAGGAAAAGATGCTCTATGCAAAGATTTCAATGATCAGATGAAACATGAATTTGAGATGTCAATGTTTAGAGGATCAAATTTTTCATTGGATTGCAAGTACATCAATTAAAACATGGTATATTTGTAACCCAATCAAAATATATCAAGGATATACTCAAAACATTTGGTTTAGATGAATCAAAACCAGTAAGTACACCAATGGCAACAGGACATAAGTTATCTAAGAATGATGATTCAGCTGAAGTAAATCAAAAAATGTACAGATCCATGATTGGAAATGATGCAGGAGCATCTTGCATGGAAAAATTATTGAGGAAAAAAAACAGTTGAAAAAAAAATTGAAAAAAAAAAAAAAAATTGTGGAGGAGAGAGAAAGTGATGAAAATTAGAGGAGAAATAATAAAAAAATGTAAAAGGGGAAAAAGGAGAAAAGAAAAGAAAAGAGGATTTCTATTTTCGAGGTGCATAGGTGGCATAATAGAAAAAAATAAAAATAAAAAATGGTTGTCATTCCATTTATCGAGGTGTGTGGGAAGAATTCTAGAAAGTTATGAATATTGTAGAAAGTTTTGGAAGTTGTAGAAGGTTGTGGAAGATGTAGAAGGTTGTGGAGGAATTCTAGAAGGTTGTGGATAAGTCATGCATGAGGTGGTAAGTGCCTATTTAAGCAAGGCATATGAGCATTTCTAAATCAAGCTCAAGGAGAAGCTTGAGGAATGGAAGCTCAAGGAGAAGCTTGAGAGGTGGAAGCTCAAGGAGAAGCTTGAGAAGGGGAAGCTTGAGGAGTAGAAGCTCAAGGAGAAGCTCGAGAAGGAGTAGCTTGGGAAGTAGAAGCTTGGAAAGCTTGGAAGGCTTCAAGGTGTGAAAGAGAAGTAGGAAGTGAAGAGTGAGTTTTCCTGAGTCTATGGACAGAGCGCCGAATGTGAGGCAGTAGTAGGATTGTGATGGACTTGTGAGTGTGTAGATAGAGCGTCGAATGTGAGGTAGTTTACACTTGGATCTTGGATAAGGTTGGAGAAGAGCTAGTGACTGCGGTTTAGAAACAAGGAGGTTTCTTGGTGGCTTGCGAGCACAAGTTGAGATCTCAGAGGTTTCTACCAGAGTGTGGATCTGGACTAGCTTGGGTTTGGATTGGATCTTGAGAGATCTTGCAAAAATGTTATTGTAATTACTATTAGATTTTCAAGTATAATAAAATTGTATTCATATTGTTGCATTCTTGGTTGTGAGTTGGTAAGGGTAGTGTGGCCCTTCGTCAGTGGTATGCAGAGCATACCCTTCGTCAAGTGGTATCAGAGCGTACTTCATCAAGTGGTATCAAAGCCCTATTGTCATCAGTGGTATCAAAGTAGGAGTTCTTGAGTGTACAAGCAGATCGTCAAAGTGTGAGGCAGTTTGTACCAGGACCTTGGTTGGGTGAAGTTTATCAGAGTGGGAGTTCCTGAGTGTACAAGTAGATCACTGAGGTGTGAGGCAGTTTGTACCAGGACCTTGGTTGGGTGAAGTTTATTAGAGTGGGAGTTCTTGAGCATGTAAACAGATCACCGAAGCTAAGGTAATTTGCACTAGGACCTTGGGAGGACATAAAGATTGATGGATGGGGAGATAGAAGACTAAACTTGTTGTGGCATGATCGTAGAGAGCTTGTGGATTGCAGATCTGTTGTCCTAGACTTGTGATGCAGTTCCTGATTGTCCGTGCAAGGTGGCAGGTTGTGATCTGACTTGCAAAAAATTTGGTTGTCACAAGGAGCGTGGGAAGGATTTGTTGTAGAGGGTTTATGAAGATCTTGGGAGATGGCTCCAAGAGGATTGGACCCTAAGATGATTGCAAAAATCCATGATATAGTGGAGAGGAATTTTTCTAAGATGATTTCTTGGTTGGATGCTAGATTGGCTAATCAAGCTAAGAAGGTCAAGGTGGAAGAGGATGGTTTTGCTGATTAGTTTGTGGAGCCTGATGCAGAACCTGTAGAGCAACTAGAGGTTGTTGCTAAAGATATTCCTAATGTTGTTGATGTTGGGACAGATGTTGGTTTTCATGATCAATTGGTTGAGTCTGACATGGAGATTGTGGAGCACTCGGCTGTAGATGTTCTAGTTGTTGTTGGCAGTGACTTGTATCTTGCAGAGCATCTTGTTGTGAGAAATGAGGTTGCTGGTGTTGAGAGTTTGGCATGTGTTGATGGGGATCTACATGTGGCTGTTGATGTGGGGTTTGTTGCTACGGGTATGAATTCACTAGTTTCTGATGTGAATGGGAGTTTGGTAATGAAGCATTATGTTCAGTTTGTTCTTGGGAATGAGCATGTTGATTGGATGGTTGAGATTCTGGTGTTTGATAGAGTAATGCAAATGTGGAAGATTTGCATGGTGGTTTTGTTGTCCCTATTGAGGTGGAAGCCTTTGGTGAAGATGAAGATGGTTGTAGACCTTTCTTTTTGGCATCAAAGTGTGGGACACACTTTTCTATCTACTGGGGGAGTCTGATGCAGGAGCATCTTGCATGGGAAAATTATTGGGGAAAAAAAATTGAAAAAAAAAATTGTGGAGGAGAGAGAAAGTGACAAAAATTAGAGGAGAAATAATAAAAAAATAAAAAAAGCGAAAAAGGAGAAAAGAAAAGAAGAGAGGATTTCTATTTTCGAGGTGCATAGGTGGCATAATAGAAAAAAAAAATGGTTGTCATTCCATTTATCGAGGTGTGTGGGAAGAATTCTAGAAAGTTATGAATATTGTAGAAAGTTTTGAAAGTTGTAGAAGGTTGTGGAAGATGTAGAAGGTTTTGGAGGAATTCTAGAAGGTTGTGGATAAGTCATGCATGAGGTGGTAAGTGCCTATTTAAGCAAGGCATATGAGCATTTCTAAATCAAGCTCAAGGAGAAGCTTGAGGAATGGAAGCTCAAGGAGAAGCTTGAGAGGTGGAAGCTCAAGGAGAAGCTTGAGAAGGGGAAACTTGAGGAGTAGAAGCTCAAGGAGAAGCTCGAGAAGCTCAAGAAGGAGTAGCTTGGGAAGTAGAAGCTTGGAAAGCTTGGAAGGCTTCAAGGTGTGAAAGAGAAGTAGGAAGTGAAGAGTGAGTTTTCCTGAGTCTGTGGATAGAGTGCCGAATGTGAGACAGTTTACAGTAGGATTGTGATGGACTTGTGAGTGTGTAGATAGAGCACCGAATGTGAGGCAATTTACACTTGGATCTTGGATAAGGTTGGAGAAGAGCTAGTGACTATGGTTTAGAAACAAGGAGGTTGCTTGGTGGCTTGCGAGCACAAGTTGAGATCTCAGAGGTTTCTACCAGAGTGTGGATCTGGACTAGCTTGGGTTTGGATTAGATCTTGAGAGATCTTGCAAAAATGTTATTGTAATTACTACTGGATTTTCAAGTATAATAAAATTGTATTCATATTGTTGCATTCTTGGTTGTGAGTTGGTAAGGGTAGTGTGGCCCTTCGTCAGTGGTATGTAGACCATACCCTTCATCAAGTGGTATCAGAGCCCTATCATCATCAGGAAAGCTACAATATGTTGTACACAATAGACTAGATATTGCTTTATCTGTTGGAATAGTGGCAAGATTTTTTGCAAACCCAAAAGAAAATCATCTTATGATTGTCAAGAGAATAATGAGGTATCTAAAATGTATAGAAGATTTTGGTTTGTACTACAAGAGGATTGAAAATTTTGATTTAAAGGCCTACACTAATGCAGATCAGGGAGGTAACATAGATGATAGAAAAAGCACCAGTGGAGGAGCACTTTTCTTAGGAAAAATATTAGTCACTTGGACTAGTAAAAGCAAAGTTGTACATCACAGTCCATAGCAGAAGCTGAGTATGTTGCTGCTACTATAAATTGTACAAATATTGTGTGGATCAAGAATCTGTTGAAAGGAATGAAGAAAGAAATAACTAAACCTGTGATACTTTATTGTGATAACATAAGTGCTATCAACATATCCAAGAACCCTATAATGCATGCCAAAACAAAACATATTGCAATCAAGTATCACTATGTAAGAGAATTGGTGGAAGACAAGCAAGTGAAGATGAAATATATCAATACAAAAGAACGAACTGATGACATCTTCACAAAACCATTACCTAAAGATGCATTTGAATATCTTAGAGGTAAGTTAGGGGTGATACCCCTAACCAAGGCTTCTTAAGTAACAACAAGACTGCCCTGCATCAAATAAGTTGATTGATCAAATGATATAAGTTGATGCAGTGGGTACTTACTTTAGGTTTAGCCTGAAGTAATCAAAATACTAACATTCCAAAAAAGTCACAAGCAAGATGGTAGAGGGAGATATTGGAAGTTCTTGTAAATGCTACAATTGTATGATAAGATGCTGAAATAATGTGTCTTTGGTATTGTTGTCAAAGAGGGAGAAATAGTAGAAACTGGTCAAAGCAAAGAAAGAGGGAGAAAGTAGAAAGAAGAGGAAACTAATCAAAGCAAAGAAAGAGGGAGAAATAGCTAAAATTGGTCAAATCCCTAAAATAGAGGAATAGCAGAAACTACTCAATTCATGAAGCAAAAAGGACAGGAGATATGAAAGGAAGGAGCAGTGGCAAACAAAGAACTCAAGATGACAGATCTCAAAAGGAGTAGCTTAGGAGATTCAGTAAAAAGATAGATCAGAAGGAATAAGATTAGAGGGAAAATACAAAAGTCAAAAAGTTTTCTTTTTGGCATTTGACTTACTATTTTAGCCTAGTTAGAATTTTGTTAACTTGGTTGATCAGTCAGTTTTGGTTTGGTTGATCAGTTTGGTTTGCCATCAATGCCAAAGAGGGAGATTGTTGTAATCTGATTGAAAAAGATCGTTGTATGAAAGATATTGTTGCTACAGAATATGTTCAATCATTATTTTGTCACTGATGTCAAACCTGCTATTTGCTGGAATGGAAATTGCTTATAAGATCCAAGCACTATCACTTAGTTGATTGATGAAGAATCAATAAGATGTAACAAAAGCACCTAAGGGAAAGGTTAAGTTATGGTTTTGGAATGAAGTGCAAAGATCAGTTAAGACAATGATAAAGTGATGTATTGACAATATACTTGAAGATGAAGAGGTTGGCTATACTTAGAAACTATAGAAGAAGAAGTCGTAATAAGACTATCTACAAAGCTTGATTAAATTCATTAGAGGGAGTTGAGCAAACTAGATCAAGTGCCGAGTAAAGATCAAGTGCCGAGTAAAGATCAAGTGCCAAGTAAAGATCAAGAGCCGAGTGAAGATCAAGTGATGAGTAAAGATCAAGTGTCGAATAAAGATCAAGTGTTGAGTTGTGTTCATGTGCCAAGCATCAGAAATTCAAAAGTGTCGAGCTACTACACTATTTGAAAAGACGAAGATTCGCTAGATCTGAGATGACATGGTTGTTAGCTAGAATTTTGTGAACTAGATAGAAGATAAGAATGATGATTTGGTGGCACAGAACACTATGTAAAATATTTTTTTTGGTGAATACAATTGGATTCTAGACAAAGTTTCTAGATAAAAACAAGATATGGGACAGATACATTGTATCCTACCTAATTTTTTGAAACCATAAAGTTGGAGAGGGAGAATCGAGCAAAAAAATTATTCCAAATTTCTATTTAAGGAGTCATAAGGTCACAAAGCTAAGAGGTTGGTCAAGTATGAAAGCATGAAGTGCTAAAGAAGGAGCTAAGGAGGAAGAGAGCACAGAAACTCTGTCTCGATAGGTGACCACAGAGATGATTGCATTGGTATAATGAGCAAGAAGACTCAAGGAGACAAAGCTTGAGAGGAAGACAAGCTGTCAGAGCCACAGTGATTGAAGCCAAGCAAAGGATTGAACTGAAGTATGATCTGAAATCTGCAAGATATGTTGTGAGTTGTATCATATCAAAAGCTTATTGTTACTCTCTAGCAATTGTAAGAGTTAGTATAAATCCTACGGACTTAGGTTGGTTTAATAGCCATGTTGTAAATCCCTTAACTGGGTAACCTTCCAAGTGAATGTTCCAAAGTCCTTTGACCAGGCCCATTCCTAACAGTATGATGAAATCCTCTAACAAGGTCACATTTAACAATGTGTTGTAAGCCTTTAACAGGGCATCACTTTAGAAGAGTGAGAATTGAGTAGCATGTTACTGGTGGTTTTTTCCAAATTGGATTTCCATGTAAATCATTGTGTCGCGTGTTGATCTTGCATGTTTTATTCCTACATGTTGATTCGTTGTAACTTGCTAAGATGGTTGTTTTAAGCTTGGATGCATGAGTAGTTTAATGGGCTCATTATAATTGGTGAAAAACTATTATTAGGGCATTTAGACCTTGGATAACTGATTCACCGCGCCCCCCCCCCCCCCCCCTCTCAGTTATTCTAAAATAATCCCAACAGTTGATCTCAACGAAGATATTAAGTCATTGATAATCATGGAAAGAGGGGAGAATAATATATGATGATGACTATAAATATTAAAAGTAGGGCCAAATTTGGCAACATGGTGATAATGTTTGCTAAATTTAACAATGGCTTATTGTAAATAAAGGGAAGACATGGTTGTAAAAATAGTAATCGGAGTGATTACGAATTAAGAGAGATGTCATTTCATAATTATGGTAACCCATTGCAAGTTTCAAATTACTTCCCAAATGGAAGCACGAAAGATATCACTAATCAGGATGTCAGAAAATGTCAGGGTGTGAAAATTACGATTTTATACATTCACGAATCCCATAATAATCTCGCATGGGATTTTGGAGCTCATCAAGCATGGGTCTGAAAATTTTATTTGCTTGTTGTTAAAGGGTTTAAGGCAGAGAGTAGTTGTAGAGAGATTGTTGTTGAGAAAGTTTAGATGCATATTACTAAAGAAGGGGAGCCAAAAATTGGTGAAATAGAGATGGGTGGGGACTTGAATAGGTTGGAACCCACAAAAATGGAGAATTTTAAAGATAGGATGGCCACCTAGTTTCTTCTAAAGGAAGGGGATTTTTTTCCCTACATGCAATCGATGGCGGGGTACGACGAGAACTGCACACTCCAATTTATTAATGGATGGAATGAGAGGAAGGTCACTATTAATGGAATCACCTTCCAAGTCACTAACAAAGTGATTGCCATGGCGACTAGCCTCTCAACGAAGGGGAAAAAATGGAGAAAGGTTACCTAAATTACTAATGAGGCCAGTATGAATAGCTTCTTCATGGAAGGTGAGAAGCTGATTCATTATAGAGGAGGGTTTAAAAGAGATAAGTTGCTCACCCCATGGGATGATGTGTGCCTAGTCCTTATGAGGTATCTGATGCTAGAGGGCAAGTTCGGTGTTTGTTATTACTATCATTTCCCTTTGTTAAACCATTTTAAGAATAGGGATTTCATTTCTATCCCCTTTTATCTCCTACATTCCCTTGAGGATATGGTTGCTGACGTTAGAGAAAAAAGGATTAAAGTTTTAAATTTTACCATAATTCATCAAGGTTTAATCTTCTGCCTCTATCAGTTTCACCTAGCCCTGTGCCCCCCTAGGGTGGTGGTGGTGGATAATTAGCACCACCGCCAGAATTGAGCCCCAAGCTCTAATACAAGCACTAAAATTCACACCCCACGGCCCTCCCCTAGTAGGGAAAATAAGAAAAAGAAAAAACCTGATACAATAGTAGAACAAAGGAGAAACAAGAAGACAAAAATTGAAAAACTAGTTGAGGTTGATGGAGGGGATTTGGAGGAGGAGACCGAGGATAAGGCTAGGAGGAGATTAGGTAGGCTTGCACAATCTCAAGCTAGGTGCAAAAAGAAATCCCTCAAATATCCAGTTGAGGAGGTTGAGGAAGATAGTTCAAAAAATAATAATGAAGGAAGGGAGAGGAAGATAATTCTAATTCCAAGAAGGATGAAGGAAAGGAGGAGGTGGAGAAATTTTTTAACTCAGGGGATAACTTGGTGGATAATGCTTAGATCCAGGTGTCTACTAGTAATGCTATGAATACGGAGATCACCCATGTGTCTACCAGCTTTTCCCTCAAACCCATTACCTTTTGTGAAGAGAGTAGCAAGATGGACACTTCCCCCATAACTATTTCATCCTTGGTTAAGGATAATTCTAAGGTTTCCTCACATGCAAGGGTTTTGCAGGATGAAATCCAGGTGCTAAGAGCTAAGGAGGAAGCTTTAAAGATGGAAGCAGAGACTAAGGAAGGGACTGAGGTGCTAGAGGAATGATATGCTAAATTGCAAAGGAGGGTTAAAACTTTGGAGGAGGGGTTTTTTACCTTCTCCAAATTTGGCCTCAAAGTCACACATGTTGTAGCCAACACCCTTCAATTGCTGGCACTGGAAAAGGAGGACATGACTATGGATATGCAGGACCACAAGTTGCTCTTCAAGTTCCTTGCTGATGACTAGGCCTAGATCCTGCTAGACGTGAAGGGGAAGGGGAAAAAAGAAAATTAAGTTTCTTAGTTTATTGGGATCCTTGGATCTAAGACTTTTTTATGTTTTACTGTTGGTTAAGGTTTTGTTGGTTTACAGTTGTAATTAAGACTTGGGATGGCCTGTTATGCCAATTTTGGTTAGGTTGATTTTCATAGTTTTCTAGTTTTCTCGACTTGGTTTTAGCTTAGTTGCTCTTAAACTCTGTTGGTTTTTGTAGACATTTGGAACTATGTTGATGTTTAGTTAGTCTTTTTTCTACTAGTGGTTTCTACTAGTAGTGTGTTGGTTACTAGCTTTTTGCTTGTATGGGTCGACCCCCTTGTTTTGGTCGCTTTTAATTTCAAAAACATAAGAGAGAAAGAACACAAAAATAAATATTAGAACTCCAAATTCTTCTTTATTATTCTTTCCAATAATCCTCCTCCTAAAATGAATGAAATTACAATTTTAAATACAAATCTAAAATTTCCATTTTTAGAAAATTTTGCATAAAACCATTTTTTGTCATTTTTGGTAATTTTTAAAACAACTCAAAAAAAGCTGATATTTTTCATGAAGCTTCCTAAAACTGAGATAAGATGAATTTCCAACTAAAATTTGAAATTGGAAGTAATATTTTGAGGTTATTAATAAAAACCAACTTTCTAAAAACTAAGAAAAACATTAAAAGCTTTTAGTGGCTTTCTAAGCAGGAGCTTGTAGTAGTTTTTTAAAGCTTTTAATATTTTTCTTAGTTTTTAGAAAGTTGGTTTTTATTAATAACCTCGAAATATTACTTCCAATTTTGAATGTTAGTTGGTAGTTCATCTTATCTTAGTTTTAGAAAGCTTCATGAAAAAATCTTCTTTTTTCAAGTTGTTTTAAAAATTCCCAAAAATGGCAAAAAATAGTTTTATGAAAAAATTGCCGAAAATGGTAATGTTTAAAACAACTCAAAAAATGCTGATTTTTTTCATGAAGCTTCCTAAAACTGAGATAAGATGAATTGCCAACTAACATTTGGAATTGGAAGTAATATTTCGAGGTTATTAATAAAAACCAACTTTCTAAAAACTATGCAAAACAATTAAAGCTTTAAAAAACTACTAAAAGTTCGTGCTTAGAAAGCCACTAAAAGCTCCTACATCATAGTGTATGGTCAAAATCCTAGTGGGGTTTTGGAGTTATGAGATCTTCCTCAAGATGGATAGATAAGTGTTCATGGAGAACAATTTGTAGATAGTATAAATGAGATACACGACCAAGTTATAAAACTCCTACAAAAGACTTTTGAAAAGTATAAAGAAATTATAGATAGAAGGAGAGATGTACATTTGTAGGTGGGAGACTTGGTATGGGCATACTTCAACAAAGAAAGATTGCCTAATTAAAGGAAAGTATTCCAAACTAATGATGAAGAAAGTATGCCCTTGCAAGGCGTTGAAGAAGCATGGCCTTAATGCCTATGAAATAGGACTCCCCTCATATCTTGGCATTTCACCTATATTTAATATTTCTGATCTAACCACCTATAAGGGAGATGTGAATGTAGGCTCAAAGGTGTAGGTTGAAGAATTAGAAGAAGTTGTTGCAGAAATTCTAGACCATGAGCCAAGGAGACCTAAAAGGATCTTGGACACAAAGATCATTAAAAAGACAAGGAATAACATAGACAAGAAATATTTGGTCAAGTGAGTAGGATACCCTAAAGAGGAATCCGTCTGGTAGGATGAAGCAGAAATGAAGAAGCATGACACAAGCTTGGAAGAACTAATCTCAAGAAGACTTGAGACCAAACCATTTGGGGAGTATGGTGTAGGGGCACCCCTCCTAAATGATGTAGGGTAGGTTAAAATGTCTTAACTTGTAACAAGGAGATCAATAGATCAATGTGCGAGCCCATTTTTGTATGACTATTTGACATAGGGTGTAAGTATAAACCTTGGGTCAAACTTGATGAAAGAGATATGATGTGATGTTTTTCATGGTTTAATATGGTCTTAGGATATAGGTAGTCAATTTTGTTCCCCATCAAGTCTTTATAATAAAGATTGTGGAAAAACATATAAAAATTGTAAATGTTGTCAATCTTGCAAAAAACAACATTGACAACTTTTGAGCAAAATTACCAAAATACTTTCCCAACAATAATTTGAATTTGAAAGTTAGTTGTAACCATTGTGAAAGGTTTTTGTAGCCCTATAATGGTCAAGGGAAAACATAATGATTGTTTGTAGAGGCTGAAGTAAAATCTTGAATGATAAAATAATGATTTTTGGTGTATTTCCTCTCTTTTTGTTCATTGTACAAAGTTGTACAAATTGGCATGTAATCAATGTGAACATGGTTAGATAGTGTTCTTTCCTATCTTTCATTTGCATTTGGTTTCATTGTCTAGTGTTGAGGAGTAAGGGAGAACTCTTAGTTATTTTGCAAGTGGTCACCAAACCCTCATTCCCATAAGAGTTTCAAATATAAATAGCCCTAACTTGACTTTCCATGGTTGGATTTGTACAGGCTTTTATTGAAAGAAAGTAGGGTCAATGTCCTCAAGGATTACAAAAGCATGTCATTGGAAAGAATTGTTTAATATTTTTAAGGTCGAGCCCTAGACGTAGCATCCCAATGTGCTTGGGTAGGAAACAATAGTAGATGTTGTTACAATGGACAAAATACAAGTGGGGGATCCAAAAGAAAGGTGGATTTGGAGTTAGGACATGTGCGGGAAGGTGTTTGATCAAGAAAACTAGTTTAAGCAATTCATTTTCTAGTAGTTGCTTTGTATTTTGAGCATAATTAGCTTGATTAGACCTGTCATGACAACCAGGGTTTGGAGGTCTACAAAGTGGGTCTAAAGTTGATCTTGTGGATTCTTATAGAACTTTGAAATGGGTGTCTAGAATGTATATTTGTCAATGGGTTTGAGGAAGGTTTTCAAAATTAAGTGCCTAAAACATCTTTAGGAGACCACGTTGTTTTAGGCATGTCCTCTAGCCAAGTAAGGGTTATGTGTATTGTGATATTTTGGGACTCAACCAATGTTTGATTCTCTATTCATTTGTCAATTTGAAGTTGTCCAAGGTGGTATTTGGTACTTGTTGGGTGCTTGAAGGTCAAATTCATGTTTTACCCTTAAGTAGGTAATTTGGTCCTAAAACCAAAAGTTGTCTTGAATGGAACTTTGCCTAAGTTGGTCACTTGAGTCCCTTAGGTCAATTTGATCCCTTGAACATGGAGATGGAATGATAAACAAACTAGTGTTTGAAGCAAAGGAGGAGTTTTGAGATGATCCTTTAAGAGTGAATTTGGTGAAAAGCCCATAACCACACTTTTTGCAATGCTCTTTGCATCACATTTCATCAACACTATGCGAAACTTGTTTTGAGCCTATAATTGTCCATGTGACATTCTTAGTTTTTTAACATGGATTATGCTTGCTTAAAATAGTGGCAATAAAAAAAAAAGGCACCCAACTCAACAAAAAAAAAAAAACCTCCAACACCAAGAAATGAAAAAAAAATTAATTAATTAATTAATTAAAATTATAGTTCAACAAATACTGTTGCATATCAAAACTACTAATCCAATATTTAAAATTCTCTAGTGAATATCGAAACACCATATGATTAATTTCCCTCTCAACAAGAATCAAAGAGTTGTGCACCATTGCAATAACTACTTTGTATTAAGCATTAAAAAGAGAAATCCTATCAAGAGGTAATTTTGCATTATAAAAGCAAAGAGCGAGTTACATTTGGGAGAAGACCTTGTATGTAAATACCATTTGTTTTTGCCTAAATTATAGTTTGTATGAAATCAGTGGAACCGTTCAGTACATTATTTTATTCAGATTCAGCCCTCATTTACTTCTCACATACGAACACAAATTGCCCATTCACCTTCGTATATTCCTCTAATTCTCAAATTAATTTAGCCCTCATTTAACTCATTATTTTATGGGAAGATACAGATTACTTCAAATTAAAATAATTTTGGTCCAAACCCAAACAAGTGATTGTAAAAAGGTGCAAAAAATAATAATGAAACTACCTGGGATAAATGAATTCTGTCTTTCAGAAATTAGTTTAAATTAAAATAATTTAACAATAGAATTCAATTTAACTAATGCATTTTCTTTATCAGTTTTGGAAAAAGATAGATAATTTTTTCTGTTATGATAATCTTTTGTGTGAAAGTAACTATCTAATTTTTCAACAAGACTAGGAATATCATTAAGATAATAAAATTCTTGTGGTTAAGAAATCACGAAAATGGCATAAAAGCAAATCTTTTTTTTTCAAAGTAAAAGTGGCAAGCCACTGTAAATTTATTAAAAATTGAACTGGTTCAAAATTCGGGAAGGAAAGAGTTAGAAAGGAAACCTCCCATCCTTGCTCAAATACAAAGAAAATCGCTACCGATTGATTTCAGCAAGAACAGAATCAGAAAGCAAATGATCCCAACAAGAACATAAAAAGCAAACTTGTACTGAAAAATAAATAAAAATTTGCAATTTATTAAACACAATAAGGTTACAAACAAGAACGAGCTCCCCTACATAGAAAATTATGTACCTAAGATTACAAACTATAGAAAATCAATTTCAAAACAATATAAGATCAATGGCAGAAACACCCACATGTAGAGCAGTGATTCAATAAGGACAAACCACTCAGACTGACCCAGCAATTACAAATATTAATTTAGCAATGAATGTACATGAAAGTAGCGGTGTAGCAATCACAAATATTTTATATTGATTGCATCTGTCATTTTAAAGTCCAATTTACTGTGGACAAATAAATAAAAGGTCTGTGATCTCTTACAGTCATGAATTTATTCGACAACTGAAGAATAATTAATGGCATTATATGCAATTGCAGAGGAAATTTAAAAAAAAATAGCACTAGTAGTGGAGTAGTGTTGCATAAAGATCATAATCATATTGGGGATCATGATCTGTGTGCTGCTTGGGAGAGCAAGAATTGGTAGTAGGGGCGAGTAAACATGTCCTCACCACATCACACAAGGTAAACATGAATTCACATGGAAAGCAAAACACTCCCAACATCGCGTGGATTATCATTTTTCAGATGGATTGGAATGGAATTGAATTGGAGAAATTTTAATGGCCTCCAGCAAATCAGCAATCTAAATAGAATCAAGACTTATGTAATCTTAATGTTCTTTCATAATATTCATCAATTCAATATTATCCATCTGATATCAGATGAATTAAATCTAAATCAATACCCATCATCAATTGATCTAATTTGAATGTTTGGTTTTTTATCCCTTTCTTTATCACTCAATTTTGGAATGCTTAGACTGGATGTTTTACATTAACTAACTTTATATCATCTTTTAGTGCCTAATACCAAAAAAAAAAAAAAAAATTCTAATTATTTGTGGGCCACTTTAAAATAATTTGAAAAATATCTTGTCGAAGAATATTTCATCAACCTTATCATTTATATTCAATCAATTGAACTATAATTCTATAACTAAAATTTTATTAAATATTTTAACTTTTCTAATTATCCTCAACCTTTAATCTTTTAACATAGAATATTTAACTTTTCTAAGTTTAGATTAATCTTCCTACATCTCAGTTATTTATTGACTAACATATCTATCATAAAAATAATTAATATGAACATGCTAACATATATCATTATAGAGACAACTATTTTATTTTATTTTTTTGCATTATTTTCTATATTATTTTTATTATTATAATAAAAAACTTATGAAATTTGATAAATAAAATAAGTTATGTATTTAAAGTAAATAAATAATATAAATTGATAAATAATATTTTATAAATATTAATTAATTTAAATTTAAATCATTTTTTTTTCACATTATTATTCTAATTTTGATTTCATCAATTTTTATTTTTCACATAAAAGGAATTCATACATGATAAGACTTGATTTTTTTTAAATAAATTCATAGATTAATTATTATTATTTGTTGAGATTAATTATTATTATGTGTTAATTCAATTAGATTCAAACCCAAGATCTCGCTGATGAGAGGCTTTTGTGTATATTCATTATAACTATTGTTATAATATTCAATTACATATAATTTATTAATCTAATTTTAAAATCAAACTAATTATTTATTATTAACTTAAGTTTAAATGATAAATTAAAAATTAATTTTTAAACAATACTAGAAAACAATATATATTTTAAAATTATTTATTTTAAATTATAACTGGCACTTGTATTACAATAAATTTAAGCAGATAGAAACATATGTTGTACAATATTGTATAAAATGTAATATTTTGACATTATTAATATGAAAGGTAAATTGGTCGTACATATTAAAACAATAATATTCTAATGGTTCCATTGGAAAAAAAGTTGAAAAGAATCTAAAACTTTTCTCTTCCAATGAATTTATTGAATATCCATCTATAATTGGTACTCAAATCTTCTAGATTCAATAAATTGGAAGAAGCAAATAAAAGTTCAATGTGTAACAGGCCCAAAGGATCTGAAACTAAAAATATAAAATGCTGAAACTATTGATTCAGATCATTCGGATACACATAGACTTGATACTGAAAATGATATTGAAACAATACTGAATAATATACTGAATGATATGAATCTTGATATATAATACTGAATCAATTACATTGATGTCTGGACATGTTTATATAGTTTTATTTTCCCTTACAACAACTGCTTACGGGAATAACTTCCCAGCAACTATATATTGAACTAATTTCATTTATCTAACCTAACACAAAAACTAACCTAATTAATGTAATAAACCTAACACAATGAACGGCTAATGCTATTCCAAACAACAAAATCCAAGGTTTGGGTTTCAGTCCCAAATCGCAGTCCAACTAGAAAATGATTTCACTTATTCAAACTAACTAAAAATTATACATAATATTTTTATTTTACAATCTATCATACACTTAAATTTTATTTTTTACAAACAATAACTCTTTATTTAAATATTTATAAACTATAATATGTAAAACTATGTGGGTGCTTGCAAGAAAATAGGGGAGTAGATGCAAAGACTACTCCAATTGCTATGAAAATAGGCTCTCCTATGCAGTTTTAAGTGTACATTTCATTAAGTTCTTACATATGTTCCCTGAATACAAACTTCTCAATAGTCATGCGGTTAACCGCAATAATAGCCCGCAGTCTGCATTCTGAGTACAAATTCATTCTTTTCTATTGAATAACAAAATCGAATTTGTTCATCTTATAAAAAAGATTTTAAACAAGAAACAGAAGAGATAACAGTAGAAGCTGGGTGAAAGAAATATTTAATAGATTCAGAAACAAATTCATAAATAATATAAGTTTTTCTTAAAAGAAAAAGTTTAATGAGTACAGTATAGATTTATTCCTGCATATCCAGTAATAAAACAAGCTCATAAACAATATAAAATCTTTTCAATGAGAACTTTTTAACAAGCAATTGAACAAATTATTTATGTTAAATTATAAAAATAGTATTTTTCATAATTTTAATGTATCCTTTGGTTTATTTACCTAAAAATCTCATCTTAATATTAAAATATTAAATTTGAAAATCTAACAATAAAGTTTTATATTAATTGATTGATAATATGAAATCAATTAATGTCATATAATATTTCTATACTTTTCTTAAGTGAGAGGTGACAAGATCTCAAATCTGTTGAAGATAAATCAATTTCATCATTTTACAGCTACTTTAGAAATTATTCAAAAAAAAAAAACTAAAATTAAAAAATAATAAGTTTTAATGGGTTGAAACCGATTTTATTAATATCTAGTTAAAACAACCCGATTATAATAGTATATTCGTATGGACAAATACTAATTATAAATCTTAATGATTCATGTGCACAAAACAAATATTTCTTTTATATTAATCTTATTTTTTCATAACTTTTCCACCTAGAACTCCCAATATTTTAGCTTAAAATATAGTTATACTTAAACTTCCTTCTTAATCTTACTAATGTGATTATGTTGACTATAATTTATTATTATTGTAATTATAAATTTTAATTGATTATTATTATTATTATTATGCAATCTAAATTTTATTGTTGATAAAAAAAATCTATATCATATTTATTTTCTCTATTATTTGATTATTTATAAGTTAATATTAATTTTTGATAAAATGTTATTTATCTCTCTGACTAATAAAAATACCACCTATTTGTCTATTGTAATAAATAATAATAATATCATGGATATCAAATATTGTTGAAATATCAAAATTCAGTTCTTCTTATGTAACCATACAGATAAAAAAAATTTAATAACCTTTTTAAAAAGATTGTTAAAAAGAGTTAAAAATGTAATATATATTTAATGTAATGAAGAGATCTTCCAAAAGAGCTTGTGCTTGAGTTGCATAACCGTGCTTGCTTCTAGACTCCTTTATGAGAGGCCTAAATGCTTGCTTCCTTTGTAGAAAGGAAGGCCATGTCAAAAAAGATTTCTTGTTGGCGAAAATAAAAGTTAATTTTATCCCTAAGACCTACCCTAATCCTATTCATTCTTCACCCCTCGCAATGCAATATAAATTTTGATTGAAGATGTGTAAATGTAAAAGTTCAATTGAGCTAATTGATTAAATAAGAAGTGTAATCTATAGGTTTAGATGCTAAACGTAAGAAATCAACTCAACTAAGATATAAAAATACGTGTAGACTGAAAGATGGAACAAATGATAAAGTACTTGCCTTGAAATATGTAGATGAATGTTTTTTTTGCTCCAAAAATCATGGATCTAAAACTATGAGGGAACTTTCGATTGTAGATTTGTGATCACACCTAAAAACCTAGAAATGTCATTTTTGTAGAGTCTCAAGAAGATGTTTACCATGTCACCATGTTTTAGACACTTTATGATAAAGTCACTATGCTTGTGGGGCACTGTAGAAACTTTGACCCAACTTCTTCGAAAATGATTTGGCGAGTGCTTTTTAGATCTGTAGTGGCAATTCTTCTAACCTTCTCTTGTACACATAAAATCTTCTTATTTTTATTTTGGGTGGATGAGGGCTTGCCTTAGTCAAGCCCTAGATTGACGAATCAACCTTGAAACAAATATGTAAATGTGTAAGTTAAAGCAAGATAAATTTAAATTTTTACCTTGTGCATAGAAACCCTTGTCAATAAGGATTTACACTATTTGAGTGTTGTATATGTTGAACTTGCAATAAGGATTGTATGATATCTCCACACGTGTATTATATCTACGAAAACCATATCATGGAGTCATGGATGTGTCATGCCCAAAATTTACAAGGCAAAACACAACCATTTTTTTTTTTTTGAAAGGTGAACTAAAGGATATTACCAATAGACCTATGTTTTGTTACAAATACTTTATCGAACTATGGATGGGTGTTTGGAATATAAAAACTCATGTTTTCTCAAGAACATTAGGATATCATTTATTCCATCATCAAGTTGGAGGTAATTCTAATAACATTTAGGAAAACTACAAACATATCTTAGGGTTCACAGGTAGAATTTCAGGGTAAAGTTTGGAGATAACAATTGTAGTTGGTGTAGGAGGATTTGTTTCATACGAAATTCTAGACTTCAAGTTTTCAAGGAAGACCAATTAGTTTTCTAACATTTGTTGAAAATCTAAACTATCACATAAAAGCTAGATTATGTTATCATTTTGATTTTACATCCTAACCTGGGAATAAGAAGTTTCATATATAAATGTGGAACACCAATCCTTTATCGATATAGTTGCAAGAACTTAGTGATCTACAAATGTGTACGTAACTTCCATTTGAATAGGTTCTTACATTCCCTTAATTTGTGCCCTAATCTCATCAATATCCTATCAATTAAGTCGTTAGTTTAATCATTAATTTTATATATATATATATATATATATATATATATATATATAGTTTAATTTATTTGTTTATTTATTTTGTTATTATTGTCATTATTATTATTATTATCAGTTAGAATTTCAATTGAATATACTTGATAATAAAGCATCTTCATAATTTATACTAACCCTACATAAGGTATTCTATATACTAAATGATACTTAACACACATATGTGTAGGTATGTGACAACCATCTACATCAAGAAATATCCATTAATGAATTTATTTAATAAGAATTTTTCTAAACCTTTATAACCAACTAATATTTAATTTTTTAAAGGAAGTCCTAACACTAAACTAACTAAGCTTATATACATCTATTGGCCTTTACCTACTTAACAACCAGTTTGACTACTAATTAATTTGTGCTTACTTTCCCTCCCCACTAACCAACTTTCCACACAAAAAAAATTCTTATACTTTATTCATAACATAATTATTTACCCCTAACTTAGCAACTTAAATTCTAACTATATATACCTACATTTCAACTTACTCTTTTACCTAGCACCCTCCCCCTTAATACATACCTACATCCCCCTTTCCAAAACCTCATCCCCTCTTTCCCCAAGACTCACGTGACATTGAAGGAGGGACTCTTATTTACAACATGGCCCTTTGGTGTGGTTTCCCCTAAGTGTTGTGTATGTTTTGATTTGAAAGGTTTTGGACTTTATCCCCCTCCACCTTGTTCCATCTTACCACCTGCCCCAAGGCTAGGCATACTTTGTTGGGAGTGGGGACATGTTCCCATGTGTGAGGAGAGAGGACAGGTTTGAAAACCTAGGGGTGGAAAACTTTGGGGAGTATTTCATGGGTTTAGAATATGTTTTGATTTAAAAGGTGTTTATGCATGTATTTTCTCACCAAGGGGGGGTGCCTAGGTTAGGTACCATGTACTTAGGTTATTATATTTTTTTAGTATTATCCACAATTTAATCCTTGGGGTAATTTAGTGTGTGCGCGCACGCACACACACACACACACACACACACACGTAGGTATTTATTATTATTATTTTTAGTTGTGGATTGTGACATGCAATCACATGTCTGACGCTAGCATAACAATGCTAAATAGGATGAATAAAGAAAATTTTACTTCCTAAATCATTATTTGATGGATCTCCTTTGTTGACAAGACAAGATATTAGGAATATACCTATGAATATTTTATTGTTTGTAATTGGGAGAGGATTTATTTCCTTCTCCCATACAATTTCCAGAGAGTGAAAGTGCATCTACAACATGCTTTCTCTTATGGATTTTAAAATTTTTCATAAGTGAGTTATTTTCTTTCATTACAACGATGATATCAAGGTAGTTGGTTTGATGATAAGTTAATGTGATTCCTTACATCTATATAGTCTAGAGATTTATTGGTTCTAAATGCTCAAAAATTTACACATTGTCTATATTACACAAATCAACTATAGATGTTTCCAAAAGATGAATAGACTCATAAATGAAATTATTTATTTTTGAAAACATATTGAATCACTTTTTATGCATACATATGAACTATTTAAGAACTTTATATTTCCATTGCATCACAATACATATCAGAGAACCTTAATTGAAATTACTCAAGTCTACATTGAATAATAATTACAATATTCCTCTCAAATGAGAATTCCATAAGGCTTAGCTATTGATTGAAATTTGAACCTACATAAGAAAAGTAATGAATTTACATAACTTCTACATGGACTCACAACAATGGCTATTTCTCTACATGAGCTATTTCCTACCTTCCTATACAACAATGAGAGGGATGCAATCTTTCTTTTACAATGCCAATTATATACATAACATCAAATCTCACTTTCACATTTACAATGATATACAATAGGGAGTAAATCCCTCCCACATTACAAGGAACAACAATAGAAGTTTGAAATCACAACCCATTATAAGAGGACATGGAAAGGATTGATTTCTTCACAACTCTTGATTTTTCAACCATGCCAAGGGTTAAACCCTAATTTCTTCATAGGATCCATTCTCACAAAACCTACAAAACAACACAAAACTAGGAACCATGGAGGCTCACCTCTCATCCTAGGCCTCTAAAGAGGCCACCCACTGAGTTGGGGAAACAAGGTTCAAACCGGGTTTCATTCCAATCTTACAAATGCATATACATCACATTACAACACTTTAATAATTCCATCCCAAGGGTATTTCACGATGGTTCACCAATAGAACCTTGAACATAGGGTGAAAGCGTGCTTTCAAATAAGAGACTTTCCATATTAGACCATATCTACAATATACAATTTTCATACCCTTTTGGGGCTTTCAAAAATCAACAAATTCCCTAACCTTTCAGGGCTTCCACAAACATCCTCCAAACATACTACCATCAGCTATAGCTTCCTTGAAGCCCATACTCCATAAACTTCCTTTCTACACCATCTTTCCCTTATCACCCCCAAAGCAAGATATGAATGAATATGACATACAATGGAGCCCATACTCCAACATTCTCAACCATATTTCAAGCCCAATTAACCCCTTCACCCTGGACTTCTCTTCCCTTCCCAAAGGGTGAGTGAAGCCCTCACACCCATAGCAACACTCATGCACAAAATCATGTAAACTCAAAAACAAGAGAACAATGAAAATTCAAACTTCATGCTCATCACAACACAACATGATATAAGATGATACCACATATTTTTATTACAATAGAATTCTCCATGCCTACATACTCATGAATGCAATACCAAGATTCAACTTCAAAATGGAAGAAGTTAACTACACGATAAGAACACCAACCTTGAATTCCTTTGCAAAATGGTAATGAAAGGTTGTAGAAGTGCTCCCTCCAAGTTTCCAAACCCTAAAAGTCTCTGAACTTAGAGAGTGGGCAAACACCCCACTAGTTTGTCCAAATCTCCCCAAAAAGGCTTTCCCACTATCTATTTTGGCAAAAACATCAAGCCACTCCCTCTTACAAACTTGTCCCCCCCTTAAGTTGCTATTTTTGAATTAGTGGAAACATGGGGAAGAACTCATGTGATAACTCCATTTTCGAATTGGTGGAAGAATACATTGGTAAAGGGCCCCCCCTAGGCTATCTACGCACTAACATGGTCAAAATTAGGCCCCTAACATGTTATACTAACATATAGGAAGCTTATTTTCACACAAAGGACATGTTGGGACCACCTAATGACCATTCAAAACCATAGTCAAGTCTAAATTCGAATTTCCCTTTGATAATAACTCATCCTATCCCTTGTCAAGTGGGTTCACTTAATATTTAACAAGGTATTTAATTTAAGGGTTAAATGCTACCATGACCAAAATCCTAGGTGATGTGTCATTAACACACAAAAATCTACAAGTGTCAAGTGACACATTAAAGAACATTACACATCATCGTGACATGTCCCTAATGCATCTTTGAGATTAAAATTTCCACACACACATGCAAGCTTACATTTACAAAATAAAATACATCAC
Organism: Cupressus sempervirens; assembly: GCA_028749045.1. NCBI lineage: Eukaryota > Viridiplantae > Streptophyta > Pinopsida > Cupressales > Cupressaceae > Cupressus > Cupressus sempervirens. Next base: position 654,114,811 of record CM053789.1, on the reverse strand, counting down.
AGTGAGGCTTTTGAATCTTCCAAAGATTCACCTTGGTTAAACCATGTTCACAAGAGTTTGGACCTTGTTTCCTCGATAAATTTCCATGGTTCCCCTTCCTACACACTAAACTCAAGCATCAATAGTTCAAAGAGAAGTCATATAAAATGTATATCTTAAATGCATACAAATTCTAATGTTGTGTAATCCACATTAACATTATTCAATTAATTTCCATTTCTTAATCATTTCAAATAAAGCATCTGAAACATTAAAATATCTAAATATGCATATAATATTTAATTAACATGATCAAATTAACATTTTGAATCACATCAAATCCATTTTCTATCCTAACATGTGTAAAGTTGCATCTATATTTGTTAGAACATCCCATACAAAAATTTGTTAGAACATCCCATACATATCATAGATGGAAATCACTCTTGTAACTACCAAAATAAATAGATAATATGTCATTGTCCATCTAAGACTCGAATATATGTCAAAATATCAAAATGCAAGTAAAATATCTATGTTATGCCAGGTCGGGGTGAGGCCTCATAAGATGTAAGTTTACATCAACAAAGAAGATGTCGAATGCTTCAATATAGATCTCCTCCCTTGATTGCCAAAAAAAATGTTAGATCTTAAAGAGGAAATGCTCAAAGGGATCCTTGGATCTTTGAATGCCTTGAATGCTTGAAGAAAATCTTTTTGCTTGAATGATGCTTTATATGTCTCTTGATATCTTGTAGATGTGAAAATGAGGTGCTTGGGCTTCCTTTTGTACTAATTTTTAGGGGAAAAATCAAAGAAAATTAACATGATTGCCCGATAATTAAGTTGAAAACCCTAAGACAAAACTAGGCTCGAGATCTAAAATCCTTGGGGAACAGGTCAAATTGGTTGACCTTTTTAATAATAGTTTGACTTAAGTTCAACCTATTTCAAAAGAGTTCAACCTCCATCAACCTATTCAAGGGTTTTTCCATAGGGAGCCATCCCTAAGGTCTCAAAGACAGCATTGGTGAAACTGAAAAATATAAATCAAAATTAGAGAAAAAGGCAATCAAGAATGAATCCATCCATGGTCCATAAGGCCACTAAAGGTTGGGAGCTAAAAGATCTTAGATGATTTGTGCATCCATTTTAAGATGGTACACCTTGGAGGTTTTCTCTATCTATGGTGAAGTTTCTGTATGGGTGGACTTCTCTTTTTCTATCCTATACAAGATCAATAGTGATAGTTTCTTGGCCATGTAGGGGAGGGATGTTTTGGAAATTTTGTTCCCCTGTAATGGTTGTGTCCTTTATGATTTTCTATATACTTTCTACATGAGTTGTAAGGATTTGTCCAAGTTGTTTATGGCTCCTGATGTAGTATTTCCAATTTGGTATAGGTAGACATGTACAGGGTTTATAGCCTCAAGTTTATTGATTGTAGATCTTGTTACCTATATTTTGTGATATCTTGCTACCATTTTTGTTGGCTTTAGACTAGGATTCAGGTGTGTGTTATTGAGCTTCTTATTGGGGAGTCTCTTAGCATCTTTAATGATGCCCTAGATCTTATATGTTGTTGGGGCATCACGAGTGTTCTCAAAGGTTGATGTTGTTGTCTTTGAGGATAGGTGTGAAGGCATTGTTGCTTTTTTTCTTGGCCTGCACTAGTAGAGAAAGTCATTAGTTGGCCTAGTCAAAATGTTATTGGGTCTGTGTTGTTGCCTCCACTTTCTATGATATTGGGTATTATGTATATGTCCACCCTTTCTCTTGTGGACTAGAAAGGCTTGTGGTACCTTGATTTCTTTGTGAGATAAAATTTGGACGGGTCTCTACTTTTTTTGTTCTCTATTGTAACCCTAGTCAAAATTGGATATCTTTTATTGGTCATAAGAGTCTTCCAATATCTGATGGGGTTATCTTTTTTTGGTCAGCTAGGGGTGTTTATGCGACTTATTATAGTGAGAATTTTTTTGGTATTGCTAGAGGATTTCTCATGTAAATCTATGGTGTAATAGAGAGGCAACAATGGTTCAATGTTTTTAACCATTTTTCTATTTTTGGGTTTGGGAGTCAAATGTCTATTGTAAGGGATGAAGCCCTATTTATAATTATTATAAGGTATGCCCAATGCTTTTTTGAGGTCTATATCCTAAGGAAAAATTAAAAATTTGGTCATGTTCTCTTTGAGTTGAATATATCAATCCCTGATGTTGTGTTCTTCATCTCCTTTTCCTTCCTTCTAGGTGATGGTGAGCATTTTATGGTTTAGAAGAGTTTCTAATTTGGTTATGGTATATACTCTGTTATCTAGATTGGGTTGCTCCCATGAGTTTTTAAATAAACTTCTTGTGATGGAGAGAAGTAGCCTATTTGAATATATCTTTGGGTTTGTGCAAATTTAGCTTTATACTACTAGACCCTTGTGTATGAATGGTCCTCTTTTGAAGGTGTTTCTAAAATTCAACATTGACTTTATCTATTTCATAGTTTTGTCCCACTTTCTCTCCCTAGTATCTTTAACTAATTGCATCTTTCCAACAAGGGAGAGATTCCCTTTTTGTTGTTCGTGTTTGGTATCTTGGTGTTGGACTCTTCTTCATAAAGTTGGAGATTCAAAGGTGGTTTTATTTTAGGAATATTATTTGTGTTAGAGAAAAAGGTTAATTTATTTTCATTAATTAAATTACCTTCTCTCCCTTCTTAAGATTTCACTTTATGCACCTTTTGCATTCTTATTTAATATTTAATTAGTAATTATTAAATAGCATTTACCTTTTAGGTTACCCTTTTTGGGTTTTGATCTCCTTCTATAAGGATAGATCATTTGTAATTATCTTATATCTTATTCATTTCTGAGAATACAATTTGCATATTTTTAGATCAAACCCTTGCCTCTTCTTATCGTTTTCTTCTCCATGACAGGTTTTTACTGTTGAAGTTGATGAACAATCAACCCCACAACTCCCAAGAATCACCTACATGCAAACACCTGTCATAGAAGAGAGAGGCAAAAAGCTATGGAGGCAAGAATTGCCAAATCCATAGATGAGACATTCTTGATGAGCAAAAAAGAAATTTCTATAATCAAAATTGAATTATCTCAAGTTAATGTTTACAATGAGAGACTGTCCTTATAAAGGATATCAAAACCCTTAAAAAGGTCTAAACTAGGTTGCATCAAAATAATTAATAAAAGAATTAATTATTAGATGCCTAAATTTTAGCTTAAGCAACTAGAGTTAATTAGGAAATATCTAATTACTCTAACACTCTCCCTCAAGATAAACTTAGGGAGTAGCTAAAAATCTAGAAACTACTATTGAAAGTATATTTGGGTCCTGGCAAATAAGGCCTGATGAGGTACCCAAGCACAACCAAATCTCTGAAAAGAGGAGAAATAGAGAAAACCACATGGGAAAAACCCTACTCCAAAAAGAGATGGAAAAAATGTTGAAAGATACCAATGAAGGACTGAAGAAGCCTCCAAACTAAGGAATCTTCCAAAAGATAGGAACAAGAGATGATCATGAAGAACATCACTGAAGCATGTAGAAGCTACAAAGCTCTATCGAAAGATGATCCCAGAAGATAGGAACAAGAGATGATCATGAAGAACATCATTGAAGCATGTAGAAGCTACAAAGCTCTGTCAAAAGATGACTACTGATCTGAAGAACCTCCACTAAAATAGAACCTAACTAGGTAGAGAAGATTGTAATCTGCATCAAATCAAGAGACAAACAATTGAACTCAAAAATACAGATGGTATAAAATGCCAGAGCCTGAAGAGTTGATCAATTGAACCAAGGAAGCATGAGAAACATAAAAAATAGTAGAATCCCCCCTAATGTAGAAAGGGTGAGGTGATAGGCAATTGAGAAGGTGGGCCAAAAGAACTGCAAGTCAAGGAACCATGACCAGGATGCACAAAAGAGTACATATGTGTGTACTGAGGTGATCAATCTTAGACACAACATGAGGCTAATGTCACGGAAGGGACACTCACTTAAAAAAAGGAAAATGGTAAACAAAGGCAAAACATCAACCCCCCCACGGCACTTTATTAGAGTAGTGCATGTACAATAAGGCACAAGATATAATGAATCCTGAGAATACAATAATTTTTACAAGTGTCCTCAAATGACACTACTTGAATCAGAAGGCAAAACAAGGCAAACAACTAAAATGAAAAAATATAGATGTAGTATGGCACTTTATCTCAGTGCATTTGCAAGAATGCATACAAATGATGTCTACAAAGATTAGAAAAGATATAAGACTGAGATAAAAGATAGTACAAGTCATGACAAATCATCTGAAGCAACAAAATTGATCCCTAGACCTAAAACAACCAAGATATCCACCAGAATGCAAAAATGTAGAAGACTAAATAGAATGTGCTTATAGCATAATATAGAACAACAACTAGCATCATTGGAAAGAGTGCAAAAATAGCTTTCCAATGATATAAATAAGTTCCAAATTGGAGATCGGATGCTCAAGATATGTCTCCTGGAGTGCAAAATAGAACATCTAATGAAGGGCCACACCACCCTACCAACTCATAACCAAGAGTGCAACAATATGGAGACCAAGAGAAATAAAAAAAAATTTCACAAGCAATTTTATTATACTTGAAAATCCTTACAACACCCACAAGATGATATCATAGATATGACTTCTTCAAAAAGAAGTTTACAAATACTTCAACATAAGAGAAATCCCAAATAAGAGTCGTCACCCAAGAGCTTCACCAAGAACTTCTACTTGAAGAGTTACACCTTTAGAACTTTCACACCTTGAAGTCTTCATGCCTTCTAGCTTCTACTTCTCGAGCTTGATTAGAAATGCTCATATGCCTTACTTAAATAGGCACTTACCACCCAATGCATGACTTATCCACAACCTTCTAGAATTCCACCTACACAATACCCACAACCTTCTACAATACCCACAATCTTCTAGAATTACAACTAAGCACCACCATGTGGCCCAATTAGAAAATTACATTTCCTTTATGGATCACAAAAAATATTAAATGCATGATTTAAGGAACTTTCCACAAACTTCTAAGATGCCACCTACACACTTCGATTAATGGAATGACAACTATTTTTTCCTTTTTTTTAAATTTATGCCACCTTTGCACCTTGAAAATAGAAATTCCTCTTTTCTCCCTTTTTTGCCACTTTCTATTTTTTAAATTATTTTTCCTCTAATTTTTGTCACTTTCTCTCTCCTCCAAAATTTTTTTTTTCCCATGCAAGATGCTCCTGCATCAGACTCCCCTGGTAGGTAGAAAAGTGTGTCCCACACTTTGACGCCAAAAGAAAGATCTACAACCATCTTCATCTTCACCAAAGGCTTCCACCTCAATAGGGACAAGAAAACCACCATGAGATCCTCCACATTTGCATTACTCTATCAAACACTAGAATCTCAACCATCCAATCAACATGCTCATTCTCAGGAATAAACTAAACATAATGCTTCATTAGAAAACTCCCATTCACATCAACAACTAGTGAGTCCATACCAACAATAACAAACTCCACATTAGCAGCAACATGTAGATCTCCATCAACACATTCTAAACTCACAACATCAACAGTCTCATTGCTCACAACAAGATGCTCTACAACCTACAAGCCACCACCAACAACAACTGGATCATCCACGACCGAGTGCTCCACAATCTCCATGTCAAACTCAACTAACTGATCATGAAAACCAACCTCCATCCCAACATCAATAAAGTTAGGAATATCCTCAGCAACAACCTCTATTTTCTCTATAGGTTTTGTATCAGGCTCCACAAACTTATCAGCAAAATCAACTTCTTCCACCTCAACCTTGCAATGCCATCTTCTCTCTCGAATTTCCTTAACTCGATTAGCCAAGCTAGCTTCAAGCTGAAAAATTCCTCTCCACTATATCATGGAGTTTTGCAATCATCTCAGGGTCTAATCCTCTCAGAGCCATCTTCCAAGATCTTCGTAAACCCTCTGCAACAAATCCTTCCTACGCTCCTTGTGACAACCTCGAATTGTTTGCAAGTCAGATCGCAACTTGCCACCTCACACAAATAATCAGGAACCATATCACAAGTTTAGGACCATAGATTTGTAATCCACAAGCTCTCTATAATCATGCCTCAACAAGTTCAGTCTTCCATCTTTGCATCCATCGATCAATCTACAAGCCCTCAAATCAAGACCAACTCAAATCTACTTCTCTAATGCAAGTCCTCATGTAAGCTACCTTAGCTTTGGCGATCTATCTACATGCTCAGGAACTCCCACTTGATAAACTTCACCCAACCAAGGTCCTCGTACAAACTGCCTCACACGTCGGCAATCTACTTGTACACTCAGGAACTCCTACTCTGATACCACTTGATGAAGGTAATGCTCCCTGATACCACTTGATGGAGGTATGCTCTGATACCACTTGATGAAGGGCCACACCACCCTACCAACTCATAACCAAGAGTGCAACAATATGGAGACCAAGAGAAATAAAAAAATGTTTTACAAGCAATTTTATTATACTTGAAAATCCTTACAACACCCACAAGATCATATCATAGATATGACTTCTTCAAAAAGAAATTTACAAATACTTCAACATAAGAGAAATCCCAAATAAGATTCTTCACCCAAGAGCTTCACTAAGAACTTCTACTTGAAGAGCTACACCTTTAGAGCTTTCACACCTTGAAGTCTTCATGCCTTCTATCTTCTACTTCTCGAGCTTGATTAGAAATACTCATATGCCTTGCTTAAATAGGCACTTACCACCCAATGCATGACTTATCCACAACCTTCTAGAATTCCACCTACACAATACCCACAACCTTCTACAATACCCACAACCTTCTAGAATGACAACTAAGCACCACCATGTGACCCAATTAGAAAATTACATTTCCTTTATGGATCACAAAAAATATTAAATGCATGATTTAAGAAACTTTCCACAAACTTCTAAGATGCCACCAACACACTTTGATTAATGGAATGACAACTATTTTTTCCTATTTTTTAAATTTATGCCACCTTTGCACCTTGAAAATAGAAATTCCTCTTTTCTCCCTTTTTTTCCCATTTTCTATTTTTTCAATTATTTTTCCTCTAATTTTTGTCATTTTCTCTCTGCTCCAAAATTTTTTATTTTTTATTTTTCCCATGCAAGATGCTCCTGCATCAACATCTAACTTTGATAGTAGCAAAAACTATCAAAACAAAAAAGTAACTGTACCACTATGACAGGCTCAGAACTAGCTTTTCGATAATATCTCATTTACAAAAAAATAGAGTTCGTATGCTTGAGATATGAACAAAAAGGTGAAGGTAGGTCCAAACAAAGGCCAAGGAGGTGATAGGAAGTAGTGATGTAGTGCTAACATGGTGCTGACATCAGCAAGTGACAAGCCCAAAGTTGATAGTCGAATGACTGTTGAGGCAAAGAAATGCCAAAAAATGACCCTATTGAAAGAAAAATTCAACTGCCAGAAACACAATGCTAGACAAAGGGTCGGTGCCAAAGAAAAATCTGGTGGCCAATAATGTGTCATATGTCAAAAGCTGAATGAATGGAAAAAAAAGTCCATAAAACCACTTGCAAAAAAAAAAACAAATTGTTGTTTAGTGCAAATAACGTTTGACTAAGGGATGCCGCATGGCATGAGCCACCAATCCAATGTAGATTCGGTAGTATTTTCAAGGCACAAAATAGGGGAATCCCAAGGACTGAATAGGGGAATCAATGGAATGCTAGAACTTTAGCCCAAAAAATTAAGCGAGAGCATTAAAATCAAAGACAACTTCCTTGTTGTTGCAAACACCACATCGAGCTCAAAGGGCCAAACCATTACATGGAAAATTTTGACACCTGTCCATATGGAACACACATGGAGGTACTGAACAGGGAGGTTGGAGGTCAATCACAAGGTGCCAAAATCATGTAGAATTGTTCATGCATGGGCGTAAAACTGCTCAAAAATGCCAAACTACCATGGAAGGATTGAACTGCATAGCAGACCAGAATACCAAGAGACTCCCATTTTTGCTCTACCTCTAATCATGTGTCTGGCCCATAATCCAATTGAGACACAAAAGAACAGATGCCATTTTTTGACAACTTTGGCAGCACCAAAGTTGAAGGTCAGCTTCTCCTTATCGCCACAGACATGCAAGTCACCAAGCACAGGGAAAATGCTGACCCATAATTCCACCAAAAAATTGCAAGCAAGTCTCCATATGGGGGACATCAGTGGCAGGGCAGCACGATGGAGAGGAGGAGCTCATAGTGGAGGAAGGGTTGCCTAAGAATGACAACTTGGAGAGGTCGATGGGAGCAAAAGCCAAACCTCCATTGGTAAAGAAAATGAATACAATCGATGGGAAAATGTCCACGTCCACTGCAACATTTACTATCTCCACTGAGCACATCAAAACATATGGGTGCAACATGAAGGCCACTAAGAGGGCTAGAAATTAAGTTGTGAGCTAGGCAAAGGGAATTGAAGTGAGGTCACTAACCAAGCATGTGGAAGAGGGGACAGAGCCAATAAAACTCAATTCCCAATCAATTCAAATCACTTTGGGTTGATACTTGCACAAACTGGAGTGAACAGGGACTGAGCCATGTCACCAAAGAAACATGCAGCTTTAGTAAAAAAACTCCTCCAAAGCCATGTGATCTCTACATGTGATCAAAAGAATAGTGGGGATTTTGCCAAGAAAGCTGCCAACACACAAGCTTCCTTCAAAAAGGTAGATCCCAAGAAACTAAATCATGCCAATCTGCAAATGAAATTTTGCTAAATTCTCTACTTCAGAGCAATCCCAACAAAGATTTTGCTCCAAAAAAATTTGAAGGAGGTAAAAAAGCCGATACAGACTCTAATAAGAATCAACCCGAAACCATTGTTCAAGGCAATAATGTGTGAGATGACATGGTGTATAGTAGGTAAAAAAAATTTGCCCCTTATATTTTCATGTCAAGACCAAATTCGAAGGAGGGCCAATACCATAGGAGGTAAAATGGGATTTCTAATGGCTTCTTTAATCGCCATGTTCTCCAACTGAAGCTTCTCATTTGAATGAAGGAAAAAAAATATGACCACCGATGGAAGGAGAAACCGTTGAAGGGTATGCCAAGATTCTTAGCAAGAGATCCACAAAAAAGTGCCAAATCTGCTAAAGATCACATTGTGCAGAGAGCTGTAGTGATCACAATTTCATTCCTGATGAAACAGAATCAAAATTTAAAGGAAGGCCACCTATGGAGGAGCAATGGGCCTGCACAAGTACACTACGATGATAGAAAGGCAATGCTTAAGTTGAGAGCTCACATCAACTACACTAGAGCCGTCAACATCATGGTGCAAAAATCGACATTCTCATCAGTCCTATGGACTGCAAAAAACTACCCAACCAAGGCACAAATCGTGCAAAACAAAAATAGACTGCTGATAATACAACAAGCTTTAAATCAAAAAAAAAAAAAATTGGTACCAATTCTACTGTTGTTTCAATTTGTGTGTTGGGTGTAAAAAATTTGCCTCAAATTTCAACAACATCTAAATTGGACATATTTTATATGAAAATGGGGGTTTTCGAATGCTCTAAGCTCAATGGTGATGTTTTTTTGGGCTCAAAGTGTACAAAAAAAAAAAAAAAAAGAACCCCTAGATCCAATAAAATAACTACTGAAAGCTTAGATTTGAAAACCAATGTCAAATTTGACAATAATAGAATAGGGGCATGTTCAGATCTAGGGCTCTAATACCATGTTGAAGTTGATGAATAATCAACCCCACAACTCCCAAGAATCACTTGCATGCAAACACTTGTCACATAAGAGAGAGGCAAAAAGCTATGGATGCGGGAATTGCCAAATCCATAGATGATTCTTGATGAGCAAAAAAGAAATTTCTATAAGAAAAATTGAATTATCTCAAGTTAATGTTTACAATGAGAGATCATCCTTATAAAGGAGATCAAAACCCTAAAAAAGGTCTAACCCAGGTTGCATCAAAATAATTAATAAAAGAATTAATTATTAGATGCCTAAAGTTTAGCTTAAGCAACTAGAGTTAATTAGGAAATATCTAATTACTCTAACATTTACATGTAGGTATTTGAGGGCTTTATGGATCTATATTGTGTATTTATCAAATCCTTCATGGTATCAAAGCCAAATCTATTGTAGCTTGTTTGGTATTTTGAGAAAAAGGAGAACAAGATTTTGATAGAACAGATCTAGAGTTTTTCAGGTTTTTCTTGTGAAAATATGGGGGTCTTTGATTTTTAGAGCACTTTGAGGCTAAATAGACCTCACAAGTGGATTTAGAAGGCGTCAAAACCCCCATTTTCATATAAAGTTTATCCGTTTTGGACAACATTGATCTAGGAGGCAAAACAATTTCGCCCAACGGAGCTATACAACCTACACACGGATCGAGGCAATTTTTTTCAAAAAAAAATTAAAAAATTAAAAATAGTCCACAGGCCCTTTACCAGCACCACTGCCCCCACTGGCCACCAGGTATTGCTTTAACAACACCATTGCTCCCACTGGCCATTGGGTTTCACTCTAACGACAACCAAACCACTTTTCGATTAACCACCACTACTGTCGTTGAACACCGCCGCCACCACCGACAAACCACCACTTCCTTCTCCTCCAATGATGCATCTATTCTACCACCACTGCACCACCAACGATGGTGCAAGTTATATTTATTTATTTTTTTTAAAAATTAAAAATTCATGCATTTCTTGGGACCCTATCATTTTTTTGTGATGTCTTGAGCATATGAAGTTATTTTTTCGATCTGAAAGAAGTGTTAGAAAGATGGCTCTAAGACAGAGATGATGAAATAGGTATTTTTGAGATTTTTTTCTTATTTGGTACCTATTTTGGTGCTTGAAGTCTATTGATGACTTCTATCCTTTGAGGGGCATAACTTCTTCGTTATAGCTCCATTTTTTGTTCCAAAAAAAGTGTCGAAAAGCTCTTCTCAAGCACTTTCTAGATTCTCTATCATTTAATTATTATTTTGTACCAAGTATTTTTCATTCATATTTAAAGCTATTTTCTCTTTTCACATTTACACATTCCTTCTAGCAGCTGGGGTTTACTTTTTGCATTGTGGGGGGTGTTTTGTCTTTTTTTTTGTTATTTACTTATGTAAATCATACCTACATTAAAAAATGATTCAATACCTTCTAAAACAATGTCTAAGACCTCTTCTTGTCTAGAAATTTTGACCCATTATAATTATCACACATGGAAGACCTTGATGACACGACTTCTCTGGTCAAAAGGGTTGTGGTCTTGTTTAGATGCAGTGCAACCAGTTATACAAAGGCTTTTTGAGGTCATGTAGCATAGGAACAAGATGGATGAGGCAATAGGATTGATTTCTTTATAGGTCACTGACAATCTATAGTTTCATCTTGATGGGTGTAATACCCCTCTAGCTATGTAGACCAAGCTTGAAGGCTTGTTTGGTACAGTGAATGAGTTCAAGGCACATTAGATTGAGGTAGAGCTTACCTCACTTATACCAAATTCTTTTCCCTCCATTGAGGACTTCTTGATGAAATTCAAGCAACTAAGATCTTTATTGTAGAGTTGTGGGAAAATGAAGACTCACACTGAGTGTATCTACTTAATTCTTTCTAACCTTTGTGGAAACTTTCAGATATTTTATTCTACCTTCTATTCCACCAAAGATGCTTTGGGTAATAGATTTACCATGCCATCCTTTGAGGTTTGTTTTGATCGGTTGACTCAAGAGAAAGCTAAGCTCTCTCTGTTGGATTCTCTCACAAGCTCATAGAGTCATGCATTGGTAGCTCGTCTGTCTTCAAGGATGAAGGAGAAGACTCAAAAATCTCATTCTATAGAGTTTCAGATTGATTCCAACACTCACATTTCATCAGGGCCACCTCCTCCTAAAGGGGGTAAATCAAAGCCAGAAAGACCAAAATGTGCTTATTGTAATAAGCCTAATCATGATGAGTCACATTCCTATAAGAAGAAGTTAGATGGCTATGCCAAACAAGTTTTAGATTTGATAGCTCTCCTTCAGAAGAACAACATTGATATTCCTTCTACTTCTCATAGACCTTCTTCATCATCATCATTTCAGTTGAATGGTAAAGATATGGGAAAGGGTCATGCACTATGTGAAACTACTATCCCTCATTCTTCTGTTTGGTTATTGGATTCAGGTGCTCCAAACCATATGGCATCTTCTCAAGATTTTTTCTCTTCTTTTGAGGCTTCTCCTACTCCACACGTTTTGATGGGGAATAACATTTTTATGACTGCATGTGAGAAAGGTTCTATTGACATTAATGATGGTATATGCACCTTTTGCATTATTATTTAATAATTAATTAGTAATTATTAAATACCATTTACCTTTTAGGTTACCCTTTGTACCTTTTCAGTTATCCTTTTTGGGTTTTTATCTCCTTCTATAAGGATAAATTGTTTGTAATTATCTTATATCTTTTTCATTTCTAAGAATACAATTTGCATTTTTTCAAAGCAAATCCTCACCTCTTTTTGTCTTTTTCTTCTCTATGACAGGTTTTTACATGTAGGTATTTGAGGGCTTTGTGGATTTGTATTCTATATTGCTAAAATCCTTCACTTTGATGATGTTGACCCCCCTTTTCTCCCTTATTTTTTATGAATATTTGTTGCCTTGGTGTTCTTCTATTCTAAGAGTTTTTGGTCTTTTAGTGTTGGACTCTTCTTCTTTTTTGGATTGATAAACCTAAACTTGGACAAGATGTTTGAGGGTCATCCACTAAAAATGACAAGATGTGTAAAACATATAAATTGTAGTACTCTAAATCTACTTTCTAAACTACTAGAGTTTCTATGAAATGGATAGGATTAGGTGGGTCAAACCCTGCACACACGAAAAATAGTTCCTAATTTTTTTAGAAAACATAACATAGTTGTTTTCATATGCAGCACAAAAGACCAAGTTATATTTAGTATCTTTCATATCCCTTTGGTAGGATGATGTCTTAGAGTCATATCTAGAAGTTGTGTATTTTTTTGTAATTTTATGATGAGTATTTTTTTAAATTATGAATTATTGAACTGACTATATCGTAAAATTTTGGTACATGTTTGTGTGTTGAACACAACTTGCATCAAAATAATTGAAAAAAAAAACTTTTTAAAAGAAAAGTGTATAGAATCAAGTGTAGAACAGTAATATATAATTTATTTTGAATTTGGTTAAGTATATAAAAATTTATTTAAAAAATGGTAGACACACGTCTGTGAGGAATATCAAGGCATTGGTAAAACTAATTAAACTTTACAATGTTAATGTTGTCCAAAAAAAGAAAAAATTATATGGTTGGAAAGATAAGAAGGCGTGTAAGATAATGGTGGTGATTTAAGAGATACCCACTTCACCATTAGAAAACCTGATGAAGGAAAAGATGAGAGTTCATCTTAAAATATGAAAAAATGTCTAAAGGAAAAAAAATGGAGGGAAAATAGTCTCCCAAGCATTTGGGTCATTTCCCTAGGCTATCACCAAGCCATAATCTAATTGGGTTATGAAAATAAAAAATGCATTCAAAAACCCAATCGGGTTCTACAAAACTCGATCAAGTTTTGTATTACTACTTCACAAGGTTAGAGAAAGAGAGAGAGAGATCTATTAGGTTATGTATTCTAATAAAAAAGTGTCTATCATATCCTTGTCTCCATCCCATCCTCTCTCTGCATCACTACCTCTCTCTCATTTTGGATCCTCATCCTATCCTCGTCTCTCTTTCTCCTATCCCCTTCTCTCTCTTACTCTTTATATCGTATCCCCTAATCTCTCTCTGTCCTCTCTCTCTCTCCTATCCACCTCCCTCTTTCTCATATCCCCTTCTCTCTCTCTCTCTCTCTCTCTCTCTCTCTCTCTCTCTCTCTCTCTCTCTCTCTCTCTCTCTCACTCTCACTCTCACTCTTTCTATCTTTTTCCCAAACCTCACTCTCCCCCTCCCTCTTTGTATCTCTCTCTATCTCTCTCCCTCCCTCCCTCTTTCTCTCTTATATCCCCCTCTCTCTCTCTCTCACTCTTTCTATCATATCCTCTAATTCTTCTATCCATTCCATCCTCTCTCTCTCATCCCCTCTCTCTCTCACTCTTTCTGTCATATCCTCTAATTCTTCTATCCATCCCATTCTCTCTCTCTCTCTCTCTCTCTCTCTCTCTCTCTCTCTCTCTCTCTCTCTCTCTCTCTCTCTCTCTCTCTCTCTCTCATCCCCTTCTCTCTCTCACTCTTTCTATCATATCCTCTAATTCTTCTATCCATCCCATCCTCTCTCTCTCATCCCCTTCTCCCTCTCACTCTTTCTATCATATCCTGTAATTCTTCTATCCATCCCATCCTCTCGCTGTCTCTCTCTCTCTCTCTCTCACACACACACACACATTCATATCCTCTCTCTCTCTCTCTCTCTCTCTCTCTCTCTCTCTCTCTCTCTCTCTCTCTCTCTCACACACACACACACACACACACACACACACACACACACACACACACATTCTCTCTTTGTCCTATCTCCCCTGTCTTTCTATTATCCCCTTCTCTCTCTCTCTCTCTCTCTCTCTCTCTCTCTCTCTCTCTCTCTCTCTCTCACACACACACACACATCCCCTCTCTCTTTCTCCTATCCCCTAACCTCTCTCTCTCTCCCTCTCTCCCTCTCTCTCTCTCTCTCTCACTCTCATATCCCCTCTCTCTTTCTCCTATCCCCTAACCCCCCCCCCCCTCTCTCTCTCACTCACACACACACACACACACACACACACTCATATCCCCTCTCTCTCTCTCTTTCTCCTATCCCCTAACCTCTCTCGCTCTCATCCCCTAACCTCTCTCTCTCTCACTCTCATATCCCTTCTCTCTCTTTATCTATCCCCTAACCTCTCTCTCTCTCTCTCTCTCTCTCTCTCTCTCTCTCTCTCTCTCTCTCTCTCCCCCATCCCATAATCTCTCTCTCTCTCTCTCTCTCTCTCTCTCTCTCTCTCTCTCTCTCTCTCTCTCTCTCTCTCTCTCACCCCCATTCACTCTCCATCTCTCTTATTCACTCTCCCTCTTTGTATCCTCTTCTATCTCTTTATCTACCTTTATGGAGTAGTAAACCATAACTCGATCGGGTTATACAAAACCTAATTGAATTATTTGTCCAATGCAATTAGAACTCAATAACCCAATTGGGTTATACAAAACCTGATTGGGTTATTGAAAATTGTAAATAAAGCAACATGTCAATGTTATTATGTTGTTTCAGTGTGGTTTGGACCAGATTTTACAGTTTTTTACATGTATTTGTATACCAGGTATGCAAGTTTAAGTTTTTTTAATGCTTTGATATGCTAAATTTGATATTTTTCATGTGCCAACATCTTATTTTATGTTAGTATCTTATGATTGAGTATAAAAATAATCATATTAGTATCTTATTGTTTATTTGATTCATGTTATTGTTGGTAGGGTAATTTGCATCTACAATCATGGAAAAGAGCAAGAGAGGAATGATTGAAAAATGAGAGCTAGCAAAGGCAAAAACAAGGGAGCATATGAGGAGATTATGTGAAGGTACATCATCGAATGCCTCCAATGTAAGTGCTAAAAATATACCTATTGATATTGATGTCAAAAACACACCTAATTTGACAAATGAAAATGTTCAACATACCCCAATTGAAATGATTATGACAAATACATTTATGTCACGTGATGCCCCTAATGTGACATCTCAAGTTGAAATGATGAATGCACATGATGTAAGTAATGAAAATATAGAGCATGCATGTACATCAACATCTCTTAGAATAATTCGTAGATAACCAATGTTTCTAATTGACATTGATGAAAATATTTTGAAGCCAATGCATGATAAAATGTCAGAAAGAAATTGTAGGAGAATTGTTCAAAAGATTTGGAATAATTATTTTGAAAATCTAAATCAAAGTGGAAGATGCCAAATTGTTGTTGAAATGGTTAAAAATCTGAAATTTAGAGACATAATGAGAATTTTAGGGTTAAGAAAATCTGAAAATAGTAGTGAAAGAACCATTGTTAGAAATCTCTTTGATGCATACAAATCCATTGGTTCAAAAGAATGTAGTAAAGATGTTAATATAACTCGATGGGTCCTCACATCAACCATAATGTGAAAGGAAATGGAAAAAAATTGTATGGTAAGCCAAAGAATTAAATCATTAAGGATAAGTAGAACAATGTTAGTCAAAGCCTTAGTGAGGCAAGAGAAAATTGAGAATTCTAATGAGACTTCTTTTTGGTCATTCCAAGGTAGGCTCCCACATAAGGATAAAGTTAGTGTTGATGCACTAAGAACACTAATAGAAAACTTTTTGCATGACAACAAAAGGGCTTCACCAAACCAAAAAGATGTTGTAAAAAGACAAATTGGAAAAACAAACCGTGAGCCACATGTAAAACATTTTTTGGATACGACTCAAACACAATTTTATGAAATGTTTCTTCAAAGATTTCTTCAAATTAAAATCAGCCAAAGGATTTTTGAGATGACAAAACCATTCTATGTTATGATAAATCATACACACACTACATTTTGTTGTATGGTTCATGTTGATTTTTCTATGTATTATTATGTTTATCATTATATATGATGTACTTTGCATACTAAAAAAATATCATAGGAATGTGGTCTACAATTACCTCCTAAGTCGTTGACAGAATTTATTGCAAGTTTACTATGCAAATGAGATGATGGGTGCATTTATTATAAGACCATGTGTTTGGAAGGTTTTTTCCCTCAATGTGGTGGTTTGCAAAAGTTGCATAGATGCCTACATCTAGATAGCACACATGAAATTGGTAAGACACTAGTTTCTCTTGGAAGGTACACATCAGTTATATATGGTGTTAAAGATGGAAAATAATTAAAGAGGTGTGAATTAGTGAAAAGTGGTGTATGTGTAGCTGATTTTATGAAATTATTTCAAGAGAAAATAGTTTATGACTACATAGGTCATACACATAGAGCTAGATGGTTAGATGAGCAATTCAAGTTGTGTAAGGACACTTTTCCCTTGGGTACAATTATGTCGGTTGTTGACTTTGCTGAAAACTATACACTAAAACCTCAAAATGAATTGCAACCAATGTATTACAACTCTATACAAGTGTCAATTTTTGTACACATAGCATTTATTCATGCACATGATAGCATAGAGGATGATAGAAAAATATTAAGAGAGTATCACTTCTATATCAGTGATGATCGAACTCATTCATCAAAGTTTGTACAAGGATGTTTTAGAGTTTTCTATGACAATTTGAGAAAAAGAGATGAAAGATACAATCAACACATTATATGGTCAAACAATTGCATCGCACAATTCAAGAATGCAAGGATGTTCTATTGGTTGAGTAGGATGCATGTGACAAGTGGAGTGCAACATTTTTGGAATTTCATTGAGGCAGGAAATGGAAAGGGAGAGCATGATGGTGTTGGATCATGTGTGAAAAGAGCCCTTAGTAGAGAGGAATTAAAGAATGAAGGTGGCACAATATTAGAAAATGTTGAAACAATTATCCAATAGTGCAATTCTACGATGGGACTAGGTAATATAGGTAAGTCTATGGTTTCTAGATATTTTTGATTGATACATGAATATAACATTAAAAATTTGCAAGATTGTTTTACACATATAGGATCAAGTGAGATGCATTCATTTTGAAGTTCAAATGTAGCATCACTAGCTATTCATACTAGAAATCTTGCATGCGTTTTCTCTTCTTGTATGCATCATTTGTGGGATGAATGTGAATCAAAAGAGTGGGTTGAACAATGGTTTTGTAGACCTTTGCATCCAATTGATTCATATCAACTTCCTACAACACTATGACTCAACCAGGTTGAAGCATCAATAGATTTTGAGCATGTATCTAACTTAGTTGAACTAGGTACTAAGTTATCAATTCAATACTTGGCTAAAATAGATTACTTTCAATATTTCCATTAACTTATCCTTCTATATAATGCAGGTCATGTATATGTAGTTATTGCATATGAGAATAATGATGAAGGAAAAAATTACTTTCTATGTCGGTGTATTGAGCCGAAAAAGTAGTCATTGATGGTGATGATATTGAGTACCCAATAGGATTTTTCATTGTGACAAGCACATGACTTAGAAGGTAGTATATTTTTGTCCCCTACCATGAATATCTATTTAAGTAAATTTTTCATGTATAATGTATTGAAATTCTAACTTTAAATTGTCTTTACAATTAAATATAGGTACCCTATCAAAAAATCTACCACATAGTTATTTGAGGATTTTGAGACACATAGACATATTCTTCATTACTCTAACCTTATTGTTGCAACAAATATTCAATTGATACCATATCATGGTAGGCCTCTTAACAAGAAGTTGTGGAAAGTACATGAATCTGATCACGAGACAATACTTGATACAATAAGTGTTAGAGTTGATCCAGAAGGTTCCCTTGATTGATTGTGTGCTATATAGCTAAATCTTTCTACATATGGAAGAATAATTTTGAAAATTTTGTATATATGTAATTTGAAATGTTGCAACTTCATAGTAATGTGCATATGTAGATGTCAAATTTTGTATTAAAAAAAGAGAATACATGTAACATGTGCATATTTGTATGCCATATTTTTAATAAAAATCCGATAAGAGATGTTACATGTGCTTATTTAGATGCCAAATTTTGTATATAAAAAAGAGAAGATATGTAACATGTGAATATTTGTATGCCATATTTTGTATAAAAATTCGATAAGAGATGTCACATGTGCATATTTAGATGTCAAATTTTCTATATAAAAAAGAGAAGACATGTAACATGTGCATATTTCTATGCCATATTTTGTATAAAAATATGATAAGAGATGTCACATGTGCATATTTAGATGCCAAATTTTGTATATAAAAAAGAGAAAATATGTAACATGTGCATATTTGTATGCCATATATTCTTTTTTATGGGTTTGATGATATCCTTAAATAATTATTTAATTATCTTCAACTTATATGGACTGAGATGGTTGTCCTCTTGCATTTTTCTTCCAAATTTCCTAAAACACTAGGAAAATAAATAATAGATTTGGATACCCATTTGGCTTCTCTACAACATATGCAAAATTTGGGGTTGTTTTGGACCGTTTTCTTGCTATCACACTATGTCACCCTTTTAGGCTTAAAATAGCCCTCTGATTGGCACAAGGCATGATGATGATGTCATCATAAGGTCAATAGGGTCCATGAAGAGTTATGGTTAGGTTTTTACCATAGGTAAGGTTTGTGGTTAATTTTAAGGTAGGGTCAATTTGCAACTTTTGAGCAATTTTCGCTCTTGACATCTTTTGGTCAAATGGGTCCATCTAGGACAATTCTAGGACCCTAGTTAAGATTCCTAGGATGTATTAAGTAACCTAATACCTCAGTTGCCCATCCCTAACAACTTTTAACCTATTCAACAACTTTTGGCTCATTGAGCAACTTTTGACCAACTTAAGACCTAATCAGCAATTTTGGCTTTTCCTAGCAATCCATGGTTACTTTGTTAGCTCAATTTTGTCAAGTTTATCCTAGGACCAACCTTGTTTCAGCCACAACATCCCTCTAATAGTATCAATCACATTGAATAGAAGCATCCCTAAGGGTCTTTAAGCACCATCGGGCTATGATCTTTGACTAAGAATTTCTCTAAGCTCATGCTAGGTATTGATAAACTATCATGTGCTACAAGATTGCATTATCTAGGCCCACAACAACCTATCTCAATTTTTAGAGATTCAAATTTGTTTGGATTTGGCACCCTTATCTCACCTATTACCAAAAGTTGCAATGTTGCTCAGTTAAAATGAATAAGGTTGTGTATTTTTCAAACCGTTGGTCCTAGGATCGAATCATCTACTCCATTAGCTCTAATTGATCATTTCAGCCACAATGTCCCTCCAACGGTATCGACCACACTGAACGAAAGTGTCCCTCAAGGTCTCTAAGCACCATCAAGTTGTGATCTTTGATCGAGCATTTTTTTGAGCTCATGCAAGGTATTGACGAACTGTCAAGTGCTACAAGATCATGTTATCTAGGCATACAATAACCTATCTCAATTTTTAGAGATTCTACTTTGTTTGGATTTGGCACCCATATCTCGCCTATTGCCAAAAGTTGCAATGTTTCTCAGTTAAAATAAGTAAGGTTGTGTATATTTCAAATTGTTGATCCTAGGATTGAATTGTCTACTCCATTAGCTCTAGTTGGTTGGGTTTAGCCTAGGACCAACCTTGTTTTAGCCACAACTTTCCTTTGATGGTATCAACCACACTAAATGGAAGTGTCCCTAAGGGTCTCTAAGCACCATCAGGTTGTGATCTTTGATCGGGTATTTCTCTGAGCTCATGCAAGGTATTCACAAATTGTCAAGTGCTATAGGATCATGTTATCTAGGCCCACAACAAACTATCTCAATTTTTAGAGATTCTACTTTGTTTGGATTTGGCACCCATATCTCGCCTATTGCCAAAAGTTGCAATGTTGCTTAGTTAAAATGAGCAAGATTGTGTATATTTCAAACCGTTGGTCCTAGGATCAAATCGTCTGCTCTATTAGCTCTGGTTGGTCAAGTTTAGGCTAGGACCAACCTCATTTCAGCCACAACATACCTCCAACGATATTGACCACACTGAACAAAAATATCCCTATGGGTCTCTAAGCACCATCAAGCTGCGATCTTTGACACAAATACAAAAATCATGACATATTTTTACTTCTTATGTCTTATTACATCAAAACAAGTGACATATGATTACATGTTGTAATAAATTTGATAAACATGTTACATTTTCTATATAAAATAATGAACGTTCACGTGTTTGATTAATTGCAAGAAAGTAAGGTGAAATACAAGTTTTTATGCACACATTGAACAAGTTGGATGGAAATCCAAGTTTAATGTATGTCAAAATGAACAATATATTATGTCATATCAATCATATAGTTGTAAAAAGATGTTATGTCTCATCGGTACAATACAAAAGTCGAATATGCAACAAATGCCAAATGTGTACAATAGAAATGTCAAATGTGCACAATACAAATATCGAATATATACAATACAAAAGTTGGATACCCAACAAATGTCGAATGTATACAATATAAATGTCAAATGTGCACAATGCAAATCTTGAATATATATAATACAAAAGTTGAATATATGTTAATGTCATGTGATGACAACAACTACATATGTATATCACTATCAATATCTATGACTATGTAGAATCATCAAAATTGATCCTCTTTGATGCAGTTTGTGGCTTGCCAAGTGTTTGCAGAAGAAAAATTAAAATACACTATCAAATATCTTATGTACAACTAATATGAAAATAACTAGAAATTGGGTTCTAAATTGTGGATAGTTGAGTTGTTCATTATCTCATCCCTTTGTCCCACAGTTGGATTGAATGGTAGTGATAATGGGCTCCTTCATCGATGGGTGGGACTCCTCACAACATGATGAGGTATAGTGACGATGGGAGACACAACTACTGATGAATCAATGCTCACAAGAAGCACAACCTGTATGATAAGTGATAAAATGTTAACATTATAGAGTGGCATTAGGGATTACAAATAGAGTTAAAAAATAAAAAATGTATTGTAGCCTGAGCTAGATCTCTAGTGCTAGTAGGAGGTACAAGCATTGATGAACCGATGTTGCTATGAGGCACAACCTATATGACAAGTGATAAAATGTTAGCATTATAGAGTGGCATTAGGGATTACAAATAGAGTTAAAAAATTAAAAAACATACTGCAGCCTGAGCTAGATCTCTAGTGCTAGTAGGAGGTACAAGCACTAATGAATTAATGTTGCTATGAGGCACAACCTATATGGTAAGCCTTAAAATGTTAGAATTGTAGAGTAGGCATTATGGATTTCTATCACACACACAATCAATCCAAATTGAGATCACAAAAGGGCTTTAACTAAGACTCTACATACATACCTCTAGCCTCTATTGTGTTTGACCCTGTCTTTGACGCTCGAGACTCTTAACAAAATGAAATGGTAAAGGCTTTGCACGAAGTCTCAAAGACTGTTGTAATAGGTAAAAGATATATAACACATGTTAATAAGACAAATTATTAATAATTATTATAAAATTCAAAAAAAAAAACATGTACTCATTTGTAAATGCAACTATTTAATATGTATATAGAACAAATGCATACTATAACCTAAAATTTATGAGGAGCAAAATATGAAATTTTACCTCTTCCATTGCCCCAACATCGACAATCTCGAGAGCACTCATCAACTCTACAAAACTAAATTGTTTCTACATATATTCAACAAACAAGTCAACACATATTCATCAATATTGAGTACATGTATATACATTCATTTTGATTAAATTTCAAAATATAAACTTGACTTGTATTTAATACCTTTTTTTGTTTTGGTGTTCTTGCTGATTTCTTTCCCTTTCCTCTAGACCTCAAGCTATGCGGAGTACCCTAAAGAAGAAAAAAATATAACATAAGAGGAATCAATAAGACACATCACGAGTTCAACTCAATTTGTAAACTTGATAGGTTTGCAAGCTATGATACCGCATAGCTCTCAAGGCCAAAGTTAATGGTAGAAAGTGTGACATCATCAATTTGAGAAATTTCAGCCCCGACAAGCCCTATAAAATAGTAATGAGTATTGTTATAAATATGAGATAATATTGTAAATGGAAAGAAGGCACAATAACAATAAGAAGATCATAGGAGGGCGAGAAGATAAAAGGACTTGAAGCACGATATTGGAAGGATAGTACAAGGCCTAGAAATTGAAAACAAAGAGACCAAGAAGGAAAAGAGAGATATGAATGAACTTTTGGCACCTTGTCAAGAAATAAAAGTGGAGATTCATGATCTCCACACTCCTGTAAGACACCCTATGTGATATGGAGGTTCTTTGATGCAGATGCGTATATGGAGGATGAACTCACATGAGGTTCATTAGATGGAGTTTGGGTATGCTAGGAGCAAGATATGTGGATGGAAATTGGATGGATTTGATGAATTTGGGAGGGTTTCAATGATGCTAGGAGATGAAAAGGTATTATTGTACTTTTAAGAATACCAATTAAGAAACAATATTTCAAATCTAATGTATTATTTTACTTTTAAGAATATTTAAATTTTTTTACCTTAGGTGTTC
Organism: Cupressus sempervirens; assembly: GCA_028749045.1. Classification (NCBI taxonomy): domain Eukaryota; kingdom Viridiplantae; phylum Streptophyta; class Pinopsida; order Cupressales; family Cupressaceae; genus Cupressus; species Cupressus sempervirens. The sequence goes on along the minus strand of CM053789.1, from coordinate 654,091,523 downwards.
TTGCTCCTAGCCTCACACCTCTAGCACAATGAGTACTATGTGGTGTTCTCGTACCACTTGATGCACCCTGCATTGCATATTGTTTGAACATATCAATCTAAAGTTCTCTATAAAATTAAAAAAATATTTACTGTTATGATATTTCTAGGTGATTAAATAATATCATGTCAAAACTGATGAGGTTCATTAGATGGGGTTTGGGTAATGCTAGGAGCAAGAGATGTGGATGGGAATTGGATGGATTTGATGAATGAGAGGGTTTCAATGATGGTAGGAGATGGAAGAGGATCTATAAGAGGGTTCTTAGTGTCATACCAATTAAGAAACAATATTTCAAATCCAATGTATTATTTTACTTTTAAGAATATTTAAAAAACTTTACCTCAGGTGTTCTTGCTTCTAGCTTTGCACCTCTAGCAGAATGGGTACTATGCAGTGTTCTTGTACCGCTTGTTGCACCTTGCATTGCATATTGTTTGAACATATCAATCTAAAGTTCTCTATAATTTTTTTTAAAAAAATTACTTTTATGATATTTCTAGGTGATTAAATAATATCACATGTCAAAACTAATGAGGTTCATTAGATGGGGTTTGGGTAATGCTAGGAGCAAGAGATGTGGATGGGAATTGGATGGATTTGATGAATGGGAGGGTTTCAATGATGGTAGGATATGGAAGAGGATCTATAAGCGGGTTGTTAGTGTCATACCAATTAAGAAACAATTTTTTTAAGCCAATGTATTATTGTACTTTTAAGAATATTTAAAAAACTTTACCTCAGGTGTTCTTGCTTCGAGCCTCACACCTCTAGCAGAATGAGTACTTTGTGGTGTTCTCGTATTGTTTGCTACACCTTGCATTGCATATTGTTCACATATCAATCTAGAGTGATCTATAATTTTTTTTTAACTTTTATGATATTTAGGTGATTAAATAATATCATGTCAAAACTCAAACAAACAAACAAACTTGTGTCCCCTATCCACCGAAGACCATCACCATCAAATCATCTATGAGTGTGAAATCCCCACCTCCATATTAATAACAAGTATGCGCACAATGTACACATGGATGAGATGATACTCCATCCTAAGACACATCTATATCTATCCCATCATACATGTGCTGACAGATAAAACAAAAATGTTGATTGGGCCTCAAAGACTGTAATGATGCACGTGATGATGATGCAAGTGGGACAAGTGAGGATGACACTGGTGGTGCAAGTGACACAAGTAGAGATGACACTAGTGGTGTAGGTCACACAAGCGGAGATGACACTGGTAGTGCAGGTGATGCTGATGGAGCTATTGTAGGTTGTGATGACTGAGGTGCCATAGGTGATGATGATGGAGTTGTTGCATGCTATGATGACCCTAGTGCCATAGGTAATGATGATGGAGCTGTCGCATGCTATGATGACCCTAAAGGTGCATTTGATGATGTTCAGGGTGCCATCGGTGAAGGAAAACCACCTAACTATGAGCCATGTTGAATGATAACATCTATCAATGATGCAATTGCATGAAGAGTTTGTAAATCAATGGACTCCTTTACAATTGATAAGAGCACAACATGAGGCATGATTTTTTTTGTTGTACATCTCCTCTCATGTTGTGGTACCACCTTGTGAGCCCCAAGTCTATCCTATGTAGAGCCTCTCCCTCTACCCTAGAATTGATGGATGTCAAAGTAATTTGGCTTATCACCAAGGATGAACTCACAATATAGCTTTCTCAAAAAATTTAGAGGCACCTCATAATTATTACATGATGGTAGGTTAAATACCATATACCACCTATCCCAAAAACATGATCTCATCCTAGCATGAGTGCACCAATGAATAGGAAAAGTTTTGGTTATGTGTAATAGGGAGTTACTGGATATAGGATTGGTGAAAAGAGAACATATGGTACCTTTCTTTATGTATTTATCTTTCACTTACTGATATGATAACCCATTGGCATAAAATGCATGAAACCTATCCCTCTATGTACCCCATTTTGTAACCTCCCTAGACACATCATTTGCATTTTGGCAATTTGTTCAAGTGTATTCACTAGGGTTGAGTAATGAACAAGTGTAGATGACCACAACCTATTGACCATTTGGGTAATGTTAGCACTATTTTGTGTGAGGTGGTTTATGAGGTCCTCTTGTGTAGTAGTTAAATTATGTAATTGTATGTGTGAAGGGTTTATAGGAGGCTATGGTTGTTAAATGAGAACATTACTCGTGGAGGGTTTTGTGGTTGTATCACTATGGGTGGAGGGTTTTATGGTTGTGTCACAATGGGGGGAGTGTTTTGTGGTTGTGTCGTGATGGGTGGAGGATTTGATTGTGTAGGAGGTGGTCTTTCTTCTCTCCCTTGTTTTCATGGATTCCTTGATGCATCTATATTAAAACAAAATTTAAAAAAATTACAAAACTTATAAATTACAAAACCAAATTATAAAATTTGATAAAAAATACATAAAAGATGAATCAAAATGAAGACTTACCTTGTTTATGGGGCGTCATGGATGGAGATACAATCAAAATTTGTTTTTTTTATAGTAAACTCGATTAGGTTTTGCTGGTCTCCTTCACAATTCATGATGTTGTTGTCATTTGAGGGTAAAAAAATGCCCTCAAATGCAAACAACAATAAAAATATATAGTTTACAAAACCTGATCGGGTTTTGTAAACTATAATGGCCAAGCTTGGATACCAAGCTTGGCCAATATTTCACTTTTCAAATAACCCGATCGGGTTATTGATTTTTTTTTATTTTTGGGGTGGGGGGGGGGTGTCCACTTTTTTGTAAACCATCTTGGTGCACTTACCCTAGTATTAATTTTCTTATGAGAGGGGGCTTTGATGATCTTGGCCCTTCTTTCTCATTCTTTCTAACTAGGGTTTCTTTTCTAGAGAAGAGGTTTGTCTTTCTCTTTTGGTGTTGGAGTTGATCTTCTTGGTGGAGATTTCTTGTTCTTAGAGTTGTTTGAGGTTGGGGAGTTAGTTTTCTTTCTAAAGAGAACTTAGATGATCTTGGCCCCCTCTTCCCCCCCTAGTTGTTTAGGGAATTTTCTACCTTATGTTTCTATTCTAGTGTTGGCTCCACTTTGGAGTTGCCTTTGGGATATTTTCTCTTGAGGCTAATTAGTTTCCTTTCTAGTTGGTGGGTTGTGATGGATGGTGGTAGACTTATTAAGAAATGGTACTTTGACAATTTAGATTGCTAAGAAGTGGAATTATTCAAGAAATGAAATCATCATAACAAACATCCTCAAAGGGAGGGGGGGGAGGGTGGGGACGTGGGGGAGGGACCTTAAGGATATCATTGTTTGGATAACAGTTTAATTGTGCATATGGAATTATACCTCAAGAGCTTCTAGCCTTAGTGCTAGGTGTTTTCTTTCCAAAACCCCTTTCTTTGTGATGTGTTTTTGTAAGGGTTTCCCCCTTGTTAGGCTGCTCTAATTGTCAAAAAGGCTTTATGACACTACACCATGGAGAAGTGAGTCTCGCATAGGGGAAGGAGATCATGGAAGTGAGAATGGGTAGTGTGTGGGAAATAATCCCCACCATGAATGTTAAGACATAAATAAATGGTATAAGATGGACTTTTAGCCCATGCTAATGTGGTTAGTCACATGCTTATCCTTAAACCTAAACAAGAATGCAAAAAGTTAATGTTCACACTATTAATTTTAAATATAAGTAGTCCCACAATTTACATGAGGTATAATCAGAAGTTTAGGTAGACAATACTAGATTTTTTTTTAAAAAATGATTTCTAAAGTGAACAATTAAAAGGCCAATAGGGGACATGTGTGGGACTGCACTTTGAAATGACCACTTTTTGACCTTTATGTATATAATGAATCCCATAGTGTTTGTCTTGAATAACTAGAAGTCAAAAAATTAACCATAATCAATTAAGTTGCATACAAAGACATAGGTAAAAACTATTGGTATCTGATATCATTTAGAGGATTAGGGTGCACAAACTTAGCTCTATGGGTATTGATACCCTTCTCCTATATTAGTACAAACAACTCTTAAAATAAAAATAAAAATGTAAATAAATAAGAATATTGATATCTCTCGAATTGGTTACATAGATTTTTTTATTAAAATATACTAGTTATATGATAGGCTTCACTTGGAAGAAATTATAATTGCCAGGATTTAAAAATCAATTTCATGTTATTAAAAGTTGTCTCACACAGAAATAAATTATTGTTAAACAATTGCATAATAACTTTTTCCTATCGACAAAACTCTTACACCGATTACTAATGCAAGTACTAATTTAAAATAAAATTAATTAAGTCATCATAATTTACCAAGTTGTCAAAACTTTAATTGCTCTTTTAAGACCTTTGGATGCCTAAATCTCCAATTTTTTAAATAAAAGAATTAAAGACTATTAAAAATAACCAAATGCCATGTAAATTTGGTGAACTTGTCATAATTTACCACTACCCAAACTTTCAAGGTTCTTTTATAATCTTTGGATGCCTACAACCAAAATTTATCAAATGAAAATAAAGTAAATCTCAAGTAGAGGTGATCTCTCTCTCTCTCTCTCTCTCTCTCACACACACACACACACACACACACACACACACACACACACACACACACACACATTCTCACCGAAAAAGTTGTCTCACATTGAAACATAATATTTGTAAATGTCGATAGACATTCTACAATAACAAAATGGTGGAGTCATGGAGAGTGTGATGGTTTGAGTGTGTTAGTGTTAACAATTACTTTCTTAACTTAAATTTGACAACCATCTACATGTCAAAGTTTTAATATTACTTATAAACATAATATATTTTTAAAAATAAATTTAAATAAACACCACATATGATTTGCTAGAATTATAAGTTTTAAAGATATAAGTAATCAATTTTCTAAGAAACTAAAATAAAAAGTTTAAGTCAACACCATAAAATAAAATCAAATGTGGATACAATAAAATATAAATATTTTTGGGTGTATAGATTAAATTTGAAGTATTTGACATCTATAGACATTTCTTTAGATAGATTTATTTAAGATATCTATACTAGTTTAATAAATTTTGGGATCTTAAAAGGGCATTGAAACTTTGGATTTTCCTAAATTATGAAGAGTTCACCAAATTACATCGTAGTCTTTAATTCTTTTATTAATGCTAATAGGCATTCTACAATGGCAGAATGGGGAGAGAGATAGTGTGAGCGTGTTAATGTTAGCTTTTATTAATGCCAATAGGCATTCTACAATGGCTAAATGAGGAGTGAGATAGTGTGAGCGTGTTAATGTTAACTTTTACTCTTCTAAGTTAAATTTGACAACCATCTACATGTCAAAAGTTCAAATCTTATTATAAATAGAACATACTTTTAAAAATTATTTAATAAATACCACATAAAATATTTGTTTAGATTATAATATTTGAAGATATAAATCATCCATTTTTTAAGAAATTAAAATAAAAAGTTTAGTTAGTAAAAAAACTAAATAAATGGAGATAAAGGAAATATAAATACTTTTAGATGTAGTAAATTAAATTATAATGATTTTGTAGTGGATATCTATTGGCATTTCTTTAGACAGATTTATTTAAGATATTCATACTGGTTTAAACAAATGGGGTTTTAAGTTTCAATGGTCTTAAAAGAGCAATGAAATTTTGGATAACATGTCAAATAACTATTTACTACAAAATGATTAAAATTTAATTTACCACACCCAAAACTATTTATACTTCCTTTTATCTTCATTTACTTTTTTGCACTAACCTAAATTTTTTATTTTCATTTTAAAAAATTGACGATTTATATCTCCTAAGATTCAAACATTATAATTTTAACAAATATTTAATGTAGTGTTTATTGAATTATTTTTTATTTTTTTTAATAATTAAATTAAAAAATTTGGCGTGTAAATGGTTGTCAAATTTAACCTTAAATCTATCTAAAGAAATATTGATAAATATCCACTACATAATAATTATAATATAATTTAGTACATCTAAAATTATTTATATTTCCTTTATCGTCATTTATTTAGTTTTTTACTAACTTAAACTTTTTATTTTAATTTGTTAAAAAATAGATGATTTATATCTCTAAATATTATAATTTAAACAAATATTTTATGTGGTATTTATCAAACTATTTTTAAAAGTATATTCTGTGTATAATAAAATTTAAACTTTTGATATGTAGATGGTTGTCAAATTTAACTCATAAAAATAAAAAGTTAACATTAACACCCTTACACCATCCCACTCTATGGGCATTAATAAAACCAAATTAAAGACCGATAAGATGACAACATCAAAATTAGGATATCAATTACATTCCAAATTTAGGTCCCGTTGGAGTTGGAATGGAGGCGGTGGGGCAAGCAAAGGCAAGGGATAAACGGATCGATGAAAAACCAATGTGGAAAGGAAATAAGGTCTATTCGACAGCGAAGGAAGGAATTTCCATCAAATATGTCGGTTGCTTTACAGCTTCCACGCTACTCACACGGTGTAGACAAAATCAATCAGTGCTCTGCACATGCATAGTCCCCGAGTCTCGAACCTTGGACCTCACTATACACGCCATACTAGTAAAACAATCAGCAAATGACAATTTAGTTAACCCTGCTAAAAGCTCTGCCCTGGCATCTATCATTCCAATCTTTCTGTCTGTGATTATCTGCTCAGATTCTTGTGTTTGAGCTTCTGCTGTTGGGTTTTTCTTCCAAGATTTTCCCTGTCCGAGATGATGTTACGAAAAGTTTTACTTTTGGGGTTACTTCAATGGGCGTTTATGGTAAGCTATGCCGGAACTGCAAATGGTGTCCCGGAGACATGTGCCGGAATAGTGCCGATGAAGCGGCGGCAACACATAATGTCTATCAGACGATTTGGAGCGGTAGGCGATGGGAGAACCCTTAACACTCAAGCGTTTCAGGCTGCAATCGGTACTATTCGGAAGCTTAATAATATTGGGGGAACTTTACTTTATGTTCCAACTGGAGTTTGGCTCACTGGAAGCTTCAATCTTACCAGTCATATGACTCTGTATCTGGCGAAGAATGCCGTAATCAGGGCTTCGCAGGTAGAGTTTGGACTCTTAAAGTGCTTCTTTGTATTGAATTCTGAATTTTACCGGTTATGTTTTGAGCTTAAATTGTTCGATCTTTAGATCAATATTTTAGCTGAAATTGCTGGATCTCTAGATTAATATTTCAGCTTAGAGTTCTGGATCTCTAGATTAATGTGTTTAATGGATGAACAGGATACAAGGGCGTGGCCGGTGATTAATCCGCTGCCCTCATACGGCAGAGGCAGAGAGCGTCCAGGCGGAAGGTATATTAGCTTTATTCACGGAGACGGCCTTGAGGACGTTGTTATTACTGGTGATTCTCTTCTCCTGTATCGCTTCAGTAGTAAATTTGTTTTGCTTCGTTTTCTTATTTGTTTCTTTTGTTTTTCTAGGTGAAAACGGAACCATCGATGGACAGGGTGAAGTCTGGTGGAATATGTGGCGAGACGGCTCTTTGAAGTATACTAGAGGGAATTTAGTCGAAATTATGAACTCAAGAGATGTTATAATCTCGAATGTTGTCCTTCTGAATTCGCCCTTCTGGAACATACATCCCGTCTACTGTAGGTCAGTTTAGGATTTGGAAATTTGCGTTCCTCTTCCAGTTCAGGGTTTATTTCAAGCTAGGGTTTTTGAATCTTTTGAGTTTGATTGTTGTTTTGGTGACAGCAACGTAGTTATACGCCGAGTGACCATTTTAGCTCCAGCAGATTCACCGAATACAGATGGAATCGATCCTGGTATGTATGGATCTCGATTTGATTTCCTTCGATAGGAATTTCTGTAGCTTATTTAGTGTAGTTTTCTGGAAGGTCAAATGAGTAAATTTTAGAGCGTATATCTTATAACCAGAATGCAGTGCACCTATTTACTATTAAATATAATCTTCTTTGAACACTAACTGCATTTCTGTGCTACTAAATGTAAAAATTGCCGTCACTGAAACTTAAGTGCATTTATTTGCTACTAAATGTAAAAATCACCATATCTGGAAGCTCAGTGCCTCAGTGCACCTACTTCCTACTAAATCTATAAATCGCTCCCTCTGAAAACTAAGTGCACCTATTTGCTACTGAATGTAAAATAAATTCACTATCTATTTGCTGCTAAATGCAAAAATTCACCATCTCGGAAAACTTATTGCACCCCAAGATCTGAATATGGATTGCAAAGCTTGAAAGGAATCTAATGCTCTTTAGACCTATCTTGTTTCATAAGTAATATTTTGGCAATACATTTTACTGAGCAGGTGAGGATAATCCTCACACCCCCTTCCAGCTGAAATTTTGTATCCTTAAAAGCAGCATTCCATTTTTAAAGGGAAATTAACAGCATTCCCAATTAATGGAGATGCATTAGGATTTGCTTTTGTGTATTTCTGAGCTACGTATTATTTCATGGATTCCATTGGCCATTCGATTCCATTTGTAGACATTCAGGTCGAAACTAAATTAATTAAAATTGGTCACTTGCAGCAAATTTTAAAGCAGCCACCTCTGTATGAGTTTCATATCCTCTCAATGTTGGTATAGATCTTCCACTTCTAGCTCTTTTTTCAGCACATTATTGAAATCGGAAATCCATTGTTTAGGTTCTATAATAACACAGAAATGATCTTTGCCAAATTTCACCTATTTTCTGGATGGCTTAAACATCACATACTAAGATTTGATTCTTAGGCTAGAAGTGTTAAAGTCGACTTGCTTTTTCGAAGCATATTTTTCCTTAGTGTGTGATGACCCCTATTACCTAGTAATTGTGAACATAGGACTATGCTTAGGTGCTTTTGTCACCTGAACTACCTGCTCTGTCGTGATTCAAGGCATGACTTTTTATTGCTTTTCTTCTCTATAAAACTTTAGAACTTTAAATTATGATGGCTAATGGCTGCTTTGAAGTGCTACATGTAATTAAACCAGGATCTTTCTTTCTTGCCTCAAGCTCATTATCATGATGATGCTTGCCCAAGAAGGCTTTATCCATGGCAATTGCTTTTTGTTAACGTAGATAAATGTATTTGGTTGAGAAAATCAAAATGTGATACTAAATTAAGTTGTATTAAGTATGTGCAGATTCCAGCTCAAACGTTTGTATTGAGGACAGCTATGTGAGTAATGGGGATGATGTAGTTGCAATAAAAAGCGGGTGGGATGAATATGGAATAGCATATGGACGCCCAAGCTCCAACATTATAGTCCGTCGAGTAACAGGCATCACCACGGGCTTTTCAGGCATTGCCATTGGCAGCGAGACTTCCGGTGGCATCCGTGACGTTCTGATACAGCATGTAAACATTCTCAACTCCGGAACTGGCATAAGACTCAAAACAAATGTGGGTAGAGGTGGCATCATTACAAACATTACAATCTCAGACATTTACATGGAGAATGTTAGAACAGCAATCAAATTCACAGGCAATACAGGAGACCATCCAGATGAAAGATATAATCATCAGGCTGTGCCTGTGGTGAGGAACATTGTAGTGAATAACGTTGTGGGCAGAGGTATTGGCAGCGTGGGTTCTATGGAAGGTATCAAGGGATCTCCATTTCTAAACATATGTTTGTCAAATATCATGCTTCAAGGAGCTGGTAAAGAACTGGCATGGAAGTGTGAAGATGTGGTGGGATCTTCAATTGGCACTATCACTCCTCCTCCATGTGCACAGCTTAACAGCCAAATGTCTGCTTTCTGTCATTCATCATATCTGCACAACCATTGATTCTTTCTATTTCACTTCATTCTTTAGACTCTTAAATAAATTAGGAATCTCCCTATGTCTTGTCTTGTCTTCCATGGAGGTGTTATCTCCTCTTTAATTTTGAGTTTAACCCAATTGAAATACTTTCATTGGATACTCGGAGTTACGAGGATCTATTTGTAGTAAAATTGATTTTAAGATGAGTATTCTTATTTTAGGGGCAATTTTTCTGGTTGAAAAGTTTAATGACATTATAGAAATTTAATCTTTATGCTTCAAGGAGGTGGTAAACGAGTTGACATGGAAGTATGAGGACGAGGAAGGTGCATTAATTGGTGCTATCGCTTCTCCTCCATGTCCACAACCGATCTGCCAACTGTCTTCACTTTTGCTACTCATCTTATCTAAGCAACCATCCATTCTATATGATTGCACTAGTTGGGAATCTTCTTACAATTTGTCTGGCCTTCGTGGAGCAGCTAGTTCCTTTTTTAATCTGACGCGACTCAACTGAAATGCTTTGCTTGTATTCTTGGAATGACTAAATTACAACCTCTCAAGAAAAGAAGATATCTTAATAATATTATTAAGATAAAATGGAAAAAAAATAATGTACAAAAAGGAAGGGGGGCTTTCATTTGAACATGCATTCCTGAACTTATTCATTCTATTTGTAATTAGATATTATATATTGTTAAAAAAAATTTTATCTATGTGATTTTATTATCCATTTATTAGAATTTCTCACTAATAAATAACTAATTTAATAACAAACAATTAATTTCTTTCTAATAGGATGACAAGTGTTGATGAGGTAGAGTAATGTACTAGATTTTAATGAGGTAAAATAGAAAAAGAGTTATCTAAGAAGTGTACTATTCCTTTTCCAACTTAGAGACTATATGCAAATTGATTCCTATATTAATGTTTTCAATTATTTTTAATTGAATTATAAAATGGACTATATCTATTCAATACACAACAAAGAAACATAAAAATAATCGTCTATAAGAGTTGCTAACAGAATTTAAAATAATGGACATCTAATTTGAAAAACAAAGATAAAGAGAATCATACATTGAATTAAGATTATTATCTTAGATTTGTATGTATACAACATATCAACACCATGCGCTGTGACATGGAAAACAAAACCTTAAAATCAAATTAATTAAGAAAAAACTAGTTTTGTTGCAATGTTAGAATAATGTGTACATAATTGACTTTATCAATTAATTTAGAGTTTTGCGATCATATTTTCTAGCTTGCTTCAAAAGCCTAAAATTCTACATCTATAGGTAGTTCCTAGTTGGCCTTTAGTAGCCGAATGAGAGTTAATCTTACCATTACCTCCCTCTTTTTGGACAAAGAACATTGCCATCACCCTTTTCTTTTATTGGCACATTCTTCATGTTATTACTCATCTTATTCATAAGATGATCAATAAATTTTATCCTCTACAAACTTTAAATAGTTAGACTAAGATTGCAATTGCTTTCAAGAAAAGCAAGCAATTTGGCAATATGAAGAGGTAAGTTTGTGAAAACCATTTGAGCTTCAATTTGAAGGGTTAAGCAAGTGTGAGAGGAGGAAGTCAATGACAAGCTATCTACAAGTCCAAGTGATAATATTGTGGTGAGAAGAAAAATTTAGAGATATTTTCCATGACCAAGCTTAAATGGAAAATAGTAAGTTTGGAGGAGATATTCTCCATGTCTAGCCTTCATGGAGTAGCTAGCTCCTTTTTTATTTGACGCGACTCGATTGAAATGCTTTGCTTGTATTCTTAGTATGCCTAAATTACAACCTTTCAAGAAAATAAGATATTGTAATAATATATTTTTTAACACAAAATGCAAAAAAACATATATGTACATATATAGAGTGCATGAGAGGATTTTAACATAAAAAAGAAGAGAAAAAATAAACTTGGAAAAATGCCTCTCATGTCCGCTTCTCCCGTTCTTGTTTTTGTTTTTGGGTTTGAACTCGTGTCTTCTCCCGCCCATTCTCTGGTGGGCTATGGTGTTGGGTTTTGTCCTTTGGCCATGGTGTTGGGTGACCCCTCTGCTGCGTTTTGGGGTGGGGCTTTTGCTCTTGCGGCTCCTGTTGGGGTGGCTCTCTGACATGATGCTCAACCTCGAGGTGTTGTGGGAGGATCAAACATCTCTTATGCTAATGTGGTTGCCTATGAGGTAGACACTAGAGGTCAAGCTGTGTGTTTGGGGCTTCATGCTACTATGTCGGTTGCTGTAAGTAACCTGATTAAGATTGATCTAGAGTATGATATTGTTGATGAGATTTCCACATATGTGGCAGACTTCTCTTCTACAGCTGCTATCTTTTGTTTTAGGGGGATTTTGGCCCTCTTTGTCAGATGTGCATGCCTGCATCTTCAAATATTAGGAGCCTATCATTTCAGATTTAGTTCAGATTTACCCTGTGGCAAGGGGTTTTTTTATTATAAAATTTGCTACTACTGAATATAGAAATGCCATCCTGCGTCGTGGTTTCTCTTGGGAGGAGAGGTTCCCCCTAATGGCTAAACCTTGGTATAAGGTTTTTGACTCGTCGATTGAATCCTTCAATAGGATTCCTCTGTGGGTTAGGTTGTCGATTCTTCCCCTTCACTTATGGTTGGATTCTATCTTGGAGGTTGTGGGGGAGGCTCTCGAGGATTTCTTGTTGGTTGATTCCGTGTCTTCCAATGTTTATTGGACGACGTATGCACGTATTCTTGTGGAGATTGACATCTCCAAGGGGCTCCCTGAAATGATTAAGTTGGCCTCTCCTAATGACTCTTGGATTCAGCTTCTTGATTATGAGGGTATTCCTTTTAGATGCAAAAAAATGTCATAAGACTGACCACCTCTCAGCGTGATGCTCCTATGAAAAGGTTAGATCGAAGAAGTCACCTTCTTGGTGGAAGGGGTTTCAGATGATCATTACACAATTCAAAAAGTATCCTCTGATGGGGATGGGTTGGTTGGCTCCTCTCAGGATTCTTTGGTGGCAGATTTTGTTGTTGTCTCTGATGATTCAAATGATGCCCTTACAACGATGGCCATTATAGTTGTCCCTCCTTCAGTTGTTGTAGCTGTTGATTTGATTGTTGCCCCTCTTACAGCTCTGTCTCAGGATGATGTCGTTGTTCCTTCTACTGCTATGGTACTGTCACCGAGTGATGGTGGTGTTTCTTCTCATGCTGCGAGGGTGTTGGAGGTTGGTTGCAGTGTTGCTGACCTTGCATGGAAAAAGGCTGCTGGGAAAGTGGAGGATGGATAGACAACAGTAAAAAGAAAAAATGTCAAGTCCTCTACTCCTTTGTTTGATGTCTTTATGTTCTCAAAAGATGAGACTGAAATGTAAATCTTGAGGCTTGGTTTTCTTCACCTACCGCTCACCTGTTCTTTTTGAGGCTGTCCCTTTTTGTTTGGTTCTCCTGGCCTTTTTGGCCTATTGTTCTTTGTAGTTTGACATGGTCTAGGGCTAATTGTCTATTTCTTTTGTAACCATGGGGTTCAGGCACTCGTTCAAAACCCGTTTTGGTGGTATAAGTGTACCATGTTATCTGTGAGGCCACCCTGGTCACCTTTTTTTGGTTGGTGATCTGTTTCACCCTTGGGCTATTGTATTTTTTTTGTGGACTTCATTGAAAATATTTAAATTTGTAGTAGCCTATTGGTATCCCAGGCTAGGTTAGTGTTGTCTCCCCATGTTGATGATGTTATAGCGAGTTCATCATCGATGAGCTCATCAAATGTTTGTGTGCCCCATACTTGCATAACATGCAAGATATTTGTCTGGGTCCCACAGGTGATCTTTTTTATTTGAGGGGGATACACCAGATGCACGTACAGAGGCTACACACCCTAAAATGAGAGAGGAGGGGCATGCAAAGGCATGAAATCCTTCTGTATCAGTACGTCTATACATTTTTTTTATGATGGAACACGACCCAATAACAGAATGGAGACAACAGAAAAGGGGGAATGATATTAACTGAAAAAATAAGCTAGTACAAACAGTATAGGAAAATAAACTTCGAAACATGCCCTAAGGGCTTACAATAGCATCAATCTGGAGATAATTTCTCCTTTCAGTACCTCCTCTCAAACTCCACTCCGAACTGCCTTTTACAATGCCAAAAATCTCCTTAAATAGACCCCGGAGGGTTAAGGACTAGGAGTACATTCTAGAAAGTGCTAGTAGGCATCCACCGACCAAATAGAAGCTTCCAGAAGATGCGTTAGAAGTCAGTGCAAATCTAGAAGAATCCAGAAACGGTAACCGAACTTTCGGGAGGCATAACTTTTGAACCGTAGCTCCAATTAACGAACCGTTTACATTTCCAGAAAGCTCTCGAAGCTCTCTATAGCCCTATGGACTAGCTTCACTTGTTCCCCATTTTTTGACCCTTTTCGAGGTCATTTAATGCCCCTAACCTGACTTTGAAGCATTCTTAGGAGGTCTCCAAAACTCGAAAAACTGCAGTAACTTTCAAACCGTGGGGCCTATTGACCTGATTCTTTTTCTGGAATGCTCTAAATCATGATTACATTCATCTGGCCAATTCACACCTTCTAGTTTACCAAAATGATGGCCCAATTACATGCTCCTATTTTTTTGGGATTTTCAAACACACTGATAGTGGAACTGTGAGAGTTGGAACCTTTATTTGACCCAAATGGGTGTCCAAAAATGAAAACACATGAAATAGAAACTAAGTCTAAGTACATTTTTTGGGTGACACAGGATTGCCCTTATACCTCTGGATGCTCCTGCATCAGACACCCAGGGTAGATTGAAAAGTGACATTGTCACTTTATGAATGGTAGAGGAAATCCCAAATGGGAAACCTCAGCTGCTGAAATCCAAGTTGAGTCCTCGATCGGCCGTCCTTTCCACTTCACCAAATACTCTTCATACTACCTATTTCTGGTATTCCTACCCACACGATGATCTAGAATGTCTTCTATCTCCTCCTTCTTAGAAGTAGGAATCAGACATGGCTCTAACACCAGCTCCTCATCTGCACCATCATCATGATACTCTGTTAAATTTGCAATGTTGAAAATGGGAGAAATGTGAATACCATCTGGCAGCTTCACTTTATATGCATTTCCTGAGTCATGTTTCTTCAAAATTTTGCAGGGGGCCAAATTTCTTTATTTTCAACTTGTTGTAAGTACCGGCTGGAAATCTTTCTTTTCGTAAGTGCACCATGACTAGATCCCCTACTTGGAATTCCTTATGTCTTCTCCTTAGATCAGCCCTAGCTTTATACTCTTGATTCATCTTGGTAATGTGTGCCTGAACCTCCTCATGTAGATGCTTGATATGTTTAGTGAATTCCTCAGCTTCAACACTTGTCCTCTCCCCTTGCTCTATCTTCCTCAATTCTGGTGCAGTCCTTGGGCTACTCCCATATACAATTTGGAATGATGATTTTTCAGTACTCCTATTTATAGAGTTATTGTAAGAAAACTCTGCTTGTGGTAGAATCAAATCCCATCCCTTGGGCTTATCCCCAACTAAACATCTCAACAAATTGCCCAGACTTCTATTTACCACTTCTGTTTGGCCGTCAGTTTGTGGGTGATGCGTGGAACTGAATTTCAAGTCTGTTCTCAACTTTTTCCACAATGTCCTCCAGAATTACCCCACAAATTTAGTATCTCTGTAAGAAACTATGCTCCTTGGGAGACCATGTAGTCTCACCACCTCTCTGAAGAACAAGTCTGCAATATGGACAACATCATGAGTTTTGTGGCATGGAATGAAATGTGCCATTTTGGAGAACCTATCAACCACCACAAATACTGATTCATTACCCCTTTGTGTCCTTAGCAATCCAAGAACATAATCCATACTTATGTCCTCCCATGGCCTTGATGGAACAGGCAATGACTGATATAGGCTAGTATTGTGACTAAAGCCCTTGGCAACTCTGTACAAACTTCTTCACATCCTGTAAAATTTGAGGCCAAAAATAATGTTCTCTAAGAATGGAAATGGTCTTATCTCGACCAAAATGTCCTGCCATCCCTCCACTATGTTTCTCCTTAATCAGATTTTCCCTCATGGAACTCCTTGGAATGCACAATTGACTACCCTTGAACAACATGCCATCCTGAATCAAATAGTCTAACCACTTGGTTCTATCTACAACAACAGGTTCTTTACAAGCTTTCCATGCTTCAGCAAAATCAGGATCCTTGGGGTACAAATTCTTGAGTTCATCAAACCCAACTACTTCAACTTGCATTACTGTAAGCAACAATTGTCTCCTACTTAGTGCATTTGTAACCCTATTAGATTTTCTACTTCTATGCTTCAACACAAATGTATAACTTTGCAAGAACTCTACCCACTTCATATGCGTTTGATTCAATTTACCTTGGCTATTTAGGTACTGTAATGCCTGATGATCAGTATATAAAAAAAATTCCTTTGGCAATAAATAATGCCTCCATTTCTTTAAGGCCTTAACTATTGCATAGAACTCTTGATCATAAACAGAATACTTCTTCTTTGCATCATTCAATTTTTCACTAAAATATGCAATAGGCTTACCTTCTTGGCTTAATACAGCGCCAATAGCACTGCCACTAGCATCACAATCCACCTAGAACACTTTTCTAAAATTTGGAAGTGCCAACACAGGCTGTTTTGTCACCTTCTTCTTCAGCAATTCAAAACTTCTCGCAGTTGCTGCAGTCCATTTGAACTCTTTTCTATCCCCTCTTATTGTATCAGTTAGGGGTGCACATATGCCACTGAAATTCTTAATAAACTTCCTATAAAAACTAACCAGACCATGAAATGATCTTACCTCAGTAGCAAACCTTGGAGTAGGCCATTCCAAGATGGGTTTTACCTTCTCTGGATCCATTTTGAGACCTTCAAGTGATATAACAAACCCCAAATAGACTAACTCCCTTTTTGCAAAGATACATTTCTTCAGATTAATTAATAGTTTCTCTTCCCTTAGTCTTTCAAGGACACTACGAATATGCAGTAAATGTTCTTCCAAAGTCTTGCTGAAAATTAAAATATCATCCAAATAAACAATAACAAATTTTGCCAAGAACTTCTTAAGTACCTCATTCATGAGCCGCATGAAGGTGCTTGGGGCGTTCATCAATCCAAAGGGCATGACTAACCACTCATAAAGACCCTCCTTGGTCTTGAAGGTTGTTTTCCACTCATCTCCTTCTCGAATCGGTATCTGATGATAGCCACTCTTGAGATCTATCTTTATGAAGTATTGAGCTCCACTCAAGCAGTCCATAAGATCATCCATCCTTGGCAAAGGAAACTGATACTTGATGGTTATCCTATTTATAGCTCGAGAATCTGTACACATCCTCCACTCTCCATCCTTCTTTGGTGCGAGTACTGCAGGTACTGCACATGGACTCAGGCTCTCTCAAATCAAGCCCTTCCTCAATAGCTCCTGAACCTGTCTATTTAGCTCCTCTGTTTCAGTAGGAGTCATCCTGTGAGCAGCCTTGTTAGGAAAACTAGCTCCTGGAATCAGATCTATTTGATGACTGATTTGCCTTACTGGTGGCAATCCATCTGGAACATTATCAGAGATAATATCTCCAAACTCCCCTAGTAAATCTGAAACTTCAAGTGGCATTTCACTACTACCTTCTTTATCTTTCCTAGGAATCAAAGCATAGCACATATGCTGATGTTTCATGCCATCTAAAAACTTCCTTCCATCAACAAGAAAAATCCTAGCACTGCTACATACCTTTTCACCTTCCTTTTTCATGGACTTCAATTTGTGGCGAACTCCATCCTTTGTCAGAGAGTATGTGTTTGCATTTCCATCATGTACTACATGTCTATCAAATTGCCATGGTCTACCCAACAATAGATGGCAAACATCCATCGAAATAACATCACAGAGAACTTCATCATGGTAACTCCCAATTTTGAATTTCACTAAACATTGTTCACTTACCAAGACCTTATGATCATCTTTTACCCAAGCAATCCGATAGGGCTGGGGATGTTTCTCCTTCTTGAGCTTCAGCTTAGAGACCATCTCTTCTGATACCAAGTTATCAGTGCTACCACCATCAATGATCACGTCACAACATTTATCCTCACACTTGCATCTGGTACGGAACAAACTCCTCCGTTATCCTGGTTCAATCTCACCACTTAGTAGGACTCTTTCATTTACCAAGGTCTCTCCTCTTTCTGCATCCTCTGAATGTGATGATTGTGCATCCTCATCCACATGAGCAACCCTAGCTTGGCCCTCAGCTCTCCTATCTGTCCTTCCTTGCCATTGAGGGCATTCAAAGGCACGATGACCTTCTTCATTGCAATGAAAATAGGTACCATGAAAACCTCCTCTTCCTTGTCCATGTCCTCTACCTCTTCCTCTTTGATTTCCAAAGTCTTGGTCATGGGAGCAGCTGAAACTCTCATTCCTCTGGTTCCTGCTAGTACCCACATCTTCATTTTTCTTTTGGGTTTCATTGTGGCCTCCAGATGATCTACTGCTTCCCCTTCCTCCTTGACTGCGCCCTCATTGTCTTCCTTCAAAACTTTTATTTAGCTTCTCTTCAACTCATAGGGCAAACTGGTATGCCTCTTCAACGCTGGTCATTCTTACCAGACTTAATTCCTCCAGGATGCTAGGTCGCAACCCACTGATATAATGAGCAACCTTCTCCTTATTTGCTTATGCATTCCCTGCTCTAATCAAGAGTCGGTAAAATTCCTCTGTATATTCTTGGACTGATTTTCCTACTTGCTTTAACCCATGCATCTTCTTAAACAAATCAAGCTCGTAGTCCACAGGAATGAACTGCTCCTTCAATTTGTCCAACATGCGATCTCATCTTGTGATCTTCTCCTTTCCTCTTCTGTTTCTTTCCACTTGAACCTCTTGCCACCATATTTTGGCATGGCCTTTCAGTTTGTCCTTTGCAAACTTAACCCTATTTGGGTCCCTGATATCCTCATACTCAAAGTATTCTTCTAGTTCATTGATCCAATCGATCAACTCATCTGGTTTCAGATTTTCTGAAAATACACCCACTTCAATTGTAGGTCTTTTCCCAAACTTAGTAATGGCCCTAAAAAGCCTTTCCTCTACATGATTCAAAACTTTTCCATCAAATTCCCCTTCTGGTTTCATTACTTCTTCTTCATTGTCATCCTCACTGTCGTCACTGTAGAACAAGATTTAGTATGCAAAGAACATTAACAATAAAGTAAACATTCACAAACCAAAACTAAATTCACATATATGTTTAGACAAAGAAAAGAAAACAAGAAAGTGCAAACCTCACAAGAGAAAACACTCCATGCTTTCTTGATTTTGTAGATGTGTCCTTTGATGTGGATGTGTGCTCAAGATGCTCAAAGCTGCTTCAATGGAGATGGGTAAATGGCAAATTGGTAGCCTTGTGAGCTCTAAATTTGGCATTATAAGGTTAAGATTGATGGCTTTGGTTCTCAAAATAGCATGGTAACTTTAGCTCAAAGATTGTTGTTGAAATGGCTTGGGATGGGATTCAATTTATAGGCCAAGGGGTAGAGGGATGGAGGGCTTAGATGCAAGGATGGGGAGATGGTTAAGGAGGGCTAAGATGAACTCAAAGGGGAGCACATGGATTGTGCTTATTTATCACCAATGGGAAGGTGACACTTGTCACAAGGAAGATGAGTGTGAGAGGGTAGGGTAAGGGGTTGGTTAAAGGCATGATGAGTGGGGTTGAGTATGTAAGAGAGATGTAAGAGGAATGAGTGTGGAAGAGCGAAGAGTGTGGAAGATGGATGTAAGAGTCATGAGTGGGCTTGTAAGAGTCTTTTATGTTTTGTAAGAGCACTCATGACTTGGTGGTTGGGATTTTTGAGGGGAGACTTTGATTTGGTTTAGGAAAATCTTAAACTTGTTTAGGGAATGTGACAACATTAGGGGGTGGATTAGGCTTGGGTTTAGGGTTAGATTAGGGATGTGCAAGTGGATGGCATTAATGAGGGTGGGTGAGTTAGTGGCTAAGCTTGGTTAGTATGGGTGGATGGGGTGGATTAGGCTAAATGGAGGGTTAGGGATAAGTTAGGAGTTTTTGGATTTGAGGATTTTATTTATCAAATAGATTTATTTAATAAATGGAGATTTTTGGAATTAGATAGGAGAAAAGGATTTAATTGATAAATAATAGGTTATTTGATTTATCAATTAGGACTATAGATGATTAATTAAATTAATTAGCTAGGGATGGCAAAGGATTAATTAAATAAGAATTTAATTAATGATGCCTTTAGAGATAACTAAATAGGATTACTAAAGCGGTGTAATCAAATTTAGGTGTCTAAATTTTGCCCCTCTTTGACATAGTGTTGAGACAACACTATTTCAAAGAAGTTTGAATGAAGACGACATGAGGAAGATGTTTTAGCAACAAAGTTGCCCCAGTCTCGGATAAGAAGAGGAGAGACTAGACTTAGATGATGCCCCCTCAAGAAGGCGGCGGTGAGAGAAATGAGGCTCAACGACTTTTTGAAAAGTACAATAAATTGATATGAGCTAAGACACAGATTGGAAAAGAGAAGGGGCTGAATTAGCTCAAACTCTCACTATGGGAGAATGATAAAGGGAAATTAGAGGCACAATAGTAAAGCAAGCTTAAGACTTTCTAGGATTGGGGGGGGGGGGGGGGGGGGATGGAGAAGCAAAGTGCTATAAAAGGAATCTAGGATAAGGAGATGGATGATGGGATGATAAAGCTGATGCAACAGGATTTCAAAGAGTCAGATTGGCGGAAGATGGGTTTTGGAGATCCCTAGGACTAGGATTGTGGATCTCAAAAGATGAGGCTTGGTGGATTGATTTGATTGGTGGATCCCTAAGACTAGGATTGTGGATCTCTAAAGCTAAGCATGAGGAGTGATTCAAAAAAATACTGTTGCATAAGCTGGGGTAGGAGTGACAGATGCAGGATATGGATGGGGGATAATGGAGATGAAGGGAATCTATTGAAGCTTTTTGAGCGGGGGGATACTTCAAAGAGAAGTACCACCATGTAGTTGAGCACTAGATTTGCTATAGGACTGTTGGTTAATTGCTAAGGTTACCAAGAACATCAAGGCCTTTTCACCAACCATCCAGAGGACTGACGAACTGACTCAAAAAAAACACGCAAGGATTGCCCCAGTATTACACATGAATCCTAGAGGAAGCAGTGTGGAAATGACACTAGGTAACCCACAAGAAAAAAAAGAAAACAAGAGAAAGACATGATCAAGACCTTACGCTCTGATTGCCCCATTCGCAGCATACGATGATATGGAAGATCATGGCAACCTTGAGGAGGGAACAAGGAGATTGCTTGGAAAAAATATTTCAAGACCCAAAAGGGAAGATCCCAAATCAAAAGAAAGCGAAAATCCAAAAGAGAACCGTTTGCCAACGAGATGGGTAGGACGAGGTACTAATGGACCAAGATCAGACATGAGGAAAGCTATATCCTGGAAGGACCTATCGGAGAGCACCTAAGCTAGTGGATTTGGATGAGGGATGCGTCTGGCAAGATGAACTAAGAAGGATAACACTTTGGTGATAGGAAATCTAGCTAAAGGATGCATTGGAATAGCTAACCAAGATGTGTGATGTGTGCAAGATGTTGATCAAGGACGAACTGACACGAACACTGGATAGATACAATGGTACTAAGCTAAAGAGGATGTTCAAGCTGACGGGCCAAGATATGTTACAAATGTACAAGTTTGTTCATGTTTGGGGTTTGTGAGATGGAAATGTTTGTGAAGGGTGGGATATCTGTAATAGTTGATAGGTGGATAGTTAGATGGTTTGCGAAAAGCTTAAGTGAAAATGGGGTTTTTTGTGTGCATGTGATAGGATACAAGCTAGGATACAAGATTATTTACAAGCTAGAATATTGTACAAGCTTTGGACAAGATTCAGATATACAAGCTATGATACAAGGGATTTACAAGGTATAATACAAGCTTTGGTACAAGATTTTACAAGCTGAGGTACAAGATTTACAAGCTGAGGTACAAGCTTTACAAGCTGTACAGGAGGTATTTACAAGCTCCATCAGATTTTGGATATTTGGTTGGAACACTAAGGGAACAAGCAGGTATTTTATGGGATGGTGGGTGGATGGATGAGGGATAGGATAGTGATAGATAATGGATTAGTCTTTAGTACACAAGGCGCCTGAATTACCAGGTTTTCACCAAGGTACCTATCCAAGGCGCCTGAATTGCCAAGTTTTCACCATTGGATGCTTATTTCTCTTTACTATTTTTTTGTATTTTTCAAAAGCTGGGTATACCAAGGATCTTCAAGCATAGAACTTCTTGAGATGAATGATGTTAGTAGGATCATTAAAGAGTTCCCCTTCTGGTGTAGATAATTGATAGGCTCCGGAGCCAAAGGATGCAATGACAACATAAGAACCGAGCCATGTGGGTTCAAACTTGCCTTTCTTTTCTCGATCTGCTTGGACTTTCATGTTTTCTTTGAGGACCATGTCACCTGGCTGAAAGTGTCGTGGGAGCACCTTTTTGTTGAAATTTCTTTTGAGACGAGTTTGGTAGACTGTGAGATGGTCATAGGCTTGTTGTCTCTTCTCGTCTAAGAGATCTAGCTGGGTGAGCCGAGCTACTCTGTATTCTTCATCTGATATTTTCCCTCACAAAGATATGCATAGTGAGGGAAGTTCAACTTCTATAGGTAATACCGCTTCGACGCCATAGACTAGGGAGTATGGAGTTGTGCCTGTGGATGTACGGAAGGAAGTTCGATAGGCCCATAGGGCTGGATTTATTTGTAGGTGCCAATCACGGCCGGAATCATTGACAACTTTCTTTAGGATTTTGAGGAGGGTTTTGTTAGTTGCCTCTGCCTGGCCATTACCTTGTGGGAAATATGGGCTAGAAAAGCGGTGATGGATGTAGAGGGAAGTGCATAATTCTTCCATATTGAGATTTTCAAAGTTACCTCCGTGGTCAGTGAAGATGGTGGATGAGATGCCGAAGTGACAAACAATGTGGTATAAGATGAACTTGGAGACCTGAACTCCTATAGCTTAGACTAGGGGGACTGCTTCCACCCATTTAGTGAAATAGTCTGTAGTTGTTATTATCCATTTATGTCCATCAGATGAGAGAGGTGTGATAGTTCCAACTAGATCAAGGCCCCAACAAGAAAAAGGCCAAGGTGGTGCAATAGGCTATAGATCTTGTGCTGGAGCGCGCACAAGATTTGCGTGCTGTTGACATGGGAGACACTTTCTGAAAAAATCACAGGAGTCTTCTTCAATGGTAGGCCAATAGTAACCTGCTCTAAGGATTTGTCGTGCTAGGACAATACCACTCGTGTGGGCATCACAAAGTCCAGAGTGTACTTCTTTTAATGCCATCGCGGCCTCATTTTTATCTAAACATCGAGAGAGAGTATCGTGATAACCCCGACGATATAGGGTATTGGCTATGATAACATAGCGGGATGATTTTTGGATAAGGTTTTGGCATTGGGTGCATGTGAGGTGAGGGGATATCATACCATCTTGTAAGTAAGCGTGAATTTCATGGTACCAAGGAGATTGGGGACCAACCAAGATACAAACATGGTTTGAGTCCTCATTCGCATAAGCGGGTGTGAGGAGCTGC
Source organism: Cupressus sempervirens (assembly GCA_028749045.1). NCBI lineage: Eukaryota > Viridiplantae > Streptophyta > Pinopsida > Cupressales > Cupressaceae > Cupressus > Cupressus sempervirens. Next base: position 654,068,057 of record CM053789.1, on the reverse strand, counting down.
TCGACTAAAAACTCATACTACGTAGCTTCTTGGGGAATTTCCAAGAGCGAGCCGACAGTGGCCATGGCGTCTGCTGCCTTGTTCTGCATTCGTGGCACTTATGTAAACTGAAGCTTTGTAAAATGATGAGTTAGCTGATCAACTAGCTCTTTGTAGGGTAATAGCTTTTCGTCTTTGGTTTGATATTCATTTAGGACTTGCTTGATGATGAGCTGAGAATCGTCAAAGATTTGTAACTCAGTGATATTCCATTCTGTAGCTATCTTTAATCCTGCTACAAGAGCTTCATATTCTGCTATATTGTTGGTGCTAGGGAATTGTAGCTTGAAGGCTTTTGGAATGTAATCTCCTTGAGGTGTAACCAACAATATTCCTGCCCCTGATCCATGAGATGTGTATGAGCCATCAAAATAAAGCTTCCATGGGGGTTGTTCTTCAATTAGGTAGATATGCTCATTTGGAAATTTGGTGAGCAAAGGATATGCATCTACTAAAGGTGCATTAGCTAGGTGATCTGCTATAGCTTGCCCTTTGATTGCCTTTCTGTCCACATACTGGATGTCAAATTCGCTAAGGAGCATAACCCATTTGGCCAAACGGCCTGTAAGTGCTATTCTGGAGAGCATATTCTTGAGAGGGTCAATCTTGGAGACTAGTTGGATGGTATGACTTAGCATGTAATGGCGAAGCTTTTGAGTTGAGAAAACAACTGCCAAAAAAGCTTTTTCCATAGGAGTGTAATTGAGTTCATAACCAACTAGGGTTCTACTGATGTAGTAGATGGCTCTTTCTTTGCTGTAGTCATCGAGTTGTGCTAGAAGTGCCCCTAGAGCAATAGGTGTTGCTGATATGTACAAAATCAAGGGATGACTAGGAACTGGTGGAACCAAGATAGGGGGATTGGCTAGATACTGCTTGAGCTGATCGAAGCTGCGTTGAAATAAAGGATCCCACTTGAAGTTCTCATTCTTCTTTAGAAAATGTGAAAATGGTGTACACTTATCTGCAAGCTGGGAGATGAAGCGCCAGATAGATTGAAGCTTTCCCTGAAGAGAGAAAAGCTGTCGCAGTGTCTGGGGAGGAGGCATGTCTAAGATAGCCTTGACCTTTTTGGGGTCGATCTCTATACCTTGTTTAGAAACTATGAAGCCTAGAAGCTTGCCAGATGTGACACCAAAGACACACTTCTTGGGATTTAGCATGAGATGATATTGGGCTAACCTATCAAAGACTTTCTCCAGGTCAGCGAGATGATCCATGAAGGTGTGAGATTTTACTAGGATATCATCCACATAATCTTCCAAAATGCTATAGATAAGATCATGGAAAATGGCTTTCATAGCTCTTTGATAGGTAGCCCTAGCATTCTTTAGGCCAAAAGGCATCATGGTGTAGCAAAAGGTTCCCCAGGGGATAGTGAATGCTGTCTTATGTTGATCCTCTTTTGCAATCTTGATCTGATTATACCCAGAAAATCCATCCATAAGGGACAGAATTTCATGTCCAGCTATAAGATCTATAATCATATCTATGTTGGGCAAGGGAAAATCATCCTTTGGACAAGCTTTGTTAAGATCTCTGAAATCAGTGCAGATTCTGATGTCACCGGAAGGCTTAGTGACAGGGACCATGTTGGAGATCCACTCTGAGTAGTCAATAGGTCGGATAGCCTTAGCAACTAACATTATTTCTAATTTAGCTTTGACCAGTAATGCCACCTTGGGGTGCATTTTTCTAAGCTTTTGTCTGACGGGCTTGATCTTTGGGTTGACTGCAAGATGGTGAACTACAAGCTTTGGATCCAATCCTGGCATATCCTGATATGACCATGCAAATCGACCAATATTCTCTCTTAAGACCTCAAAGAGGAGGTCAGCTTGGTCTTGTGACAGGGATGCAACAATGTGAACAAGTCTAGGGATCTCTAAAGAACCGATGTTGACTTCTCTAGTATCCTCTATTAGAATAGATGACACCTCTAGACGATTATCTTGAGGAAGCAATACTAAATCCTCATGTTCTGCTTGTGGCTCTGGATTTTCTTGTTGAGGGGCTTTCTTCATTGCATTAGCTAGTCCTGGTTTCACCTTAGTTCCAGTTTTGGGTGCATCGGAACTAGGTTGGGGATTTTCTCCAAAATACCCCTTGGGATCTAGCTTATAGATATAGGCAGAATCTGGCTTTGTCTTCTTGTGAGGTGTTTCAGCTCCCATGAATCTTAGAAGCACCTCCTCTAATGTGAATTCATCAATGTGTATGATGCTTGGTTGGTCCCAATCTATGAGTTGTGGATGAGCAAGTGGTAGGTCAATGAGATGGATGGATAGTTCTTGGAGAACATAGTCTCCTAGGAAGATTTGGTCTGGGATATCGTCGTAGGCTCTCTTTTCAACTTCCTTAGGAATGTCTTCGATTTTGACAAGGTCGTGGTGGATGTTCGAAAAAGCGTGACCGTTCTTGTTGGTGCTACCAGTTGTGGGTATGCCAAAGCCAAGACCTGACTTCCTTTCCCACTTATGTGCTTCGATGGGACATTGCATGCTCCTTTCTTCTGGTCCTAGTCCACCACCTTGATAGTTCCATTTTTCAGTGATGAGCTTATGTTCTTGGGGATACTTCTGGCTGAAGTGATCAAGGCATGCTTGATTTCTTGGAGGTGCATCCTTATGTAACCAATTGTTGATATCTGGAGTGAGCTCCTCATGAAGAGGGGTTTTTGAGGATACAAAGGTTGTTGGGCCAAACTGTTTGTATCGAGGAGGTGGAATCTCCTTAGCTTTGTGATATGTCGGCTATCCATGGGTATGTGGATCAAGTGGGATTACTCCGACAGCAAATGCATCTGACAGACTATATTCTCCACAACCTTTGTTGCTGATCTTTATGGTAGATAGGGTGGAGGTGAGGATGGTTTCTGCATCATTACAAGTGTGGGATGAGCTGGCGATGGCTGTGCCGATGTCTATTCCAGGGAAATGGTTTGTATATGAAGCTTCAACTGCATTGCAGTAAGCAAAGGGTTATGGATCAGCATGGATGGTTACCTCAGTGCCCTGATGCGGAAATTTGATGCACTGATGGTAGGTGGATGGAACAGCCTTCATAGCATGAATCCATGGGCAACTGAGGAGGATGTTAAATGGTAGGTTTAGATCAACAACATGGAAAACTATCTCTTGGATGACCGGCCCAACCTTGATTGGTAGCAAAATAGTTCCTTCTGTGGTTCTTTCCAAGTTGTCATAAGCTTTGATGGTGATAACTTCACTGATCATATCTGCCTCAGTATACCCAGCTTGTTTTATGAATTTTAGGGTGCAAATGTTCAAGGCTGATCCTTTATCTATCATTACTCTTTTCACGGAAAAATTGGATACCATGATGGCTATGCGAAGCGGAAGGGTGTGATCTGGCTCAACCGCGAGTATGTCGGTGGGTTTGAAAGATAGGGCACATGAGGATGAAAGGTGTCTAACAAGATTACGAAAATCAGTAGCATTGATATTAGAAGGGACACAGGATTCTATGAGGGCACTATCAAGGATGTCTTTGTACATAGGACTAGTGCGGAGAAGGTCTAAAATGGAGATTTGGACTGGCATGTTCCCAAGGTGTTCCAAGATATTGTACCAGCTTTTTGATGGAGCTAATGAAATTGGTGGGCTTGTGATGTTAAATCACGCTCTTCGAGTGGTGACTGCACACTCATTATCTAGTCCTCGGATATTGATAACATTGACAGAAGGCTCTTTCTCGGATATACAACCTATAAGGCTACCATAGTCTATATAGGATGAAGTGTGGTCATTGTTCTTCCCATGCTGTTGGTTTGGTTGGCAGTTGTTGGTGTTGTTGTTGTTTTGGATAGGTGCTTTTCTAGGATTTTGGTTATGAGGAGGAAACACATTTTAATAGATCTGTAAGCTTGCATTGGGAGAGGTTTGTGCTCCAACTGTGATTTCTTTTTGATCAATGAGGTCCTGCACATAATCTTTCAGTTTCATGCATCTAAGGGTGGCGTGACCATTTACCCTATGGAACTTGCAATACTCATTGTCCTTGTACCATGCAACTTTGGATTGGCTTGGATCAATTTGCTGGGTAGGAGGAATTTGATGAGGTTTTCCTTAGCCAATTTCTCAAAAATGACATCCAATGGCTCACTAAGGGGTGTATAGTTTCTAGGTGCATGTTGGAATCTGGGTTTTTGCCCTGCAGCTACATTGATGGCATTAGCTTGATTGTTAGACCCTTGAAAGTTGGGTCTTGTATTGTGGTTTTGATAGCTTTGGTTATTCCGTTGTTGGTAATTGATAGCTTGTTGGTTGTTTGGTTGATATGGTGGGTTAGACTGGTTTTGAGAAGGACCAACAATATTCACATGTCTGGTATCAGTAACCCCATTTGTTGCAACATGCTTGTTTTTGTTCCAATACCTAGACTTGTCATTGGAATGTAATTGATTTTGGTTGGCCTCTTTGTAAATCTTGACCACACCATCTTTAATGAGCCCTTTTTCAAGGATCATTCCTTTCTCTTTGATATCTTTATAGGTCTGCAAATAGTTCATGGTCATGTGGTGAGCCAAGCTGGGATGTGCATTATCAATAAACATTTTCAACACATGGCATTCTGGCAAGGTGCAAGATATGCGGGTGGTAAGGGTTTGCCATCTTTACAGGTATTCGGCAAGGCTTTCTCCACCTTTTTTCTTGGTGTGGACAAGATCAACTATTGATAGCTCTGTTTCAACAAGATGGTCATATTGGGCTACAAATGCCTCAGATAATTCAGCAAAGTTTTTAATTGTGCCATAGGGGATTCTGTAAAACCATTCAAGAGCTAGTCCAGCCAAGCTTTTGGGAAAAAGGCGCAAGAGGAAGACATCATTGTATGCCACGTCTTGGCAGTGCATGTAAAATTCTTTGATATGTGTGACAAGGTCTCCTTTTCCTCTGAATTTGTCAAATTTGGGTACCTCAAAGTGTTTTGGAAATGGTGTCATGGTAATGGCTCTATCAAATGGGTAAGGACACACATTCTCAAACTTGAATGTCTTCAGATCATTCCCTTCTTGGATGGCTTTCAGAGCTGTCTTCATTTGCTCCCATTCTGAATTGATAGGTGATGGCTGGGGTGTCCCCAATGTAGGAGTGCCTTGAGATAGGTATGCGCTAGATGGGGCCACTAAATATGGATGGCTGTGAGGGATTTTTTGATAGGGATTGTACATTGTTTGGGCAGCTGCATGGTGGTTGATGGGTTGTTGAGGGGGAGGTGGTGCATATTGCTGCATGTGCTGCGAGGCTTGCTGTTGATATGGGATTTGAGGTTGGGCTTGAGGAACATAAGCTGGCTGTGGGATAAATGGATTGCTTTGTGGGAGTAAGGTATAAGATGGTTGTGAGGCTTGGGGAAAGGATCGGGGGGCTTGTGGGGTTTGACCAATATATGTAGGTTGTGCCCCCATTTGGGATGGTATCTGCAAATAATTGGTGGTTGGCTGGGGTGGTGGATTACCTCCTAGGAGTGGCATTGAAAATTAGTTGGTAATAGGGGGTAATGGATTAGTTGGTGGTGGAGGTGGTGGGAATTGAAAGCTTGGGAATGAAACTGATGGGGTTTGATAGCTTTGTGGTTGGATTTGGAAAATTGGTAGAGTGGTGGCGAGAGCTGGGGTCACTTGCGAGCTTGGCAGAAAATTGGCAGTAGCTTGTGTGATTTGATAGCTTTGTGGAGTGAGGGTAGTAGCTTGTGGATTTGTGGCTAATGGTATTGAGCTCCCAAGACCTAATGGAAGTGATGGGATTGTGCTTTGGGCTGTGGTGAACAAGCTGGGGGTGATGAAAGGTTGATTACTTGACCCTATGGGTGGCATCCCTGTTGTATATTGCTGAGGTTGGCCAAAGATGCTAGCACTAATTTGGGAAATGGGTGGATTTGGAAGGCTGGGTTGGGGAGCAGCAGCAACAATAGTGAAGGGGGTGAACGGTGAGGTGTTTTGGGTAAAGGGGGTTTGGAGTGGAGAGGTATGAATCAAGGATGGAGTGGTGGTGGCTGGGTTGGCTTGCGGCATGGAGATTTCAACTTGGGTGGATGATGGTATGTTTGGGTCTGTTGGATCATATGGATTGGCTGGAGGCTCTTCTTTTGGCATATATTGAGGATAATTTGGATCATAAGAGCCTATGGGTGGTGGCAGCTGCCCAAACAATGGGTGAGATGGATTTGATAATGGAGGGGGTCTTCCAAAGTCAAAGGTTCCTACATTGTCCCTTCGAAAATTAGCCATGATTGTCTCTTTGTTCTTGTCTATAATGACGTTTACCAATATTGCATTTCCTAGTTGGTTCATGAAAGCTTCAATATCAGTAGGTGATGGCATAGCTTTCTCTGGGCTGAAGGATGGCTGAGTGCTCAAGGGGGGTGATGCTGTTCGATCCAAATGATAGGGCTCCATTGTTTCTTTCTTCTTGGCTAAGCGAGTGACGGGTGGCATGAAAAATGCTCCTAGGGATGAGATGCAATAAATCTTGATGGATGCAAAAGGGGTGAAGGCTTTTCTATGCAAATGATTTCCTAGGTTGAGGCAAAGCTATATGAAAAAACCTAAAGAGGATTGGGTTGGGGGATTCTAACTTCAAAGATATGTTGCCAAAGCACAAAAGGTCTGCTTTCCTATGTGCAAGCTTGGTGGTGATTGTGTCAACTTAAGGATAGATTGATGATCCTTTAGGAAGAACACGAGATTGACCACTTGTGGATCCCAACCTTTAGCTCAAGGTGATGAGGGATAACAAGTGACAAAGCTAGATTACCCTAGACAAAGCTCTGTCAAAGGGATAACCTTGGTGAGATTGGTGGATTTGGAAGATTTTAGGAATGGCAAATTTTTGGCAAGGTGACAACAAATTTTGAAGGCTTGGATGTGAAAATTTTGGATTGCTGGCTAGATGGTTTGGTTCTAAATGAGATGGATGAGCTAATAATGCTTAAGGGGATAACCTAAGATGGCTGGCTTTTCTACAAAGATGACTCTAAAGTGAAGCTTATCCAAGAAGATGTGGAGAAACAAGGGTGTCTAATCATGGAAATCATGCCTAGTTGGTAAGGCATAAGTAGGATTAACTCCTGGACATTGGCTAAATTTGATGATGTGCTCTAACCAGGCCTCTTGAAGTGCTTCGTCGGTAGCTTTGTCCTCTGCTTTATGGAGTTTGGCAATTCGTGGGCTTGGTGTTATTTCTTTTCTCTTGGCTGAAAGTTCTTGGTATGCCAGAGATGGCTTGATTTTGACTTTGTGAAACCTCTGTTTGGGTTTGGGTTGTTCCGACATAAATTTTTGATTTTTCTTGGCTTTGAGAGATCTCAGTTGTTTTTCTTTGACTCGTTCAACTTCTAAAATAGGCAGTGACTATGCTAAGTGTGCCCTAAGCTAGGATTGACCAAGTTTGGCAAACATTCATTCAATAAATAAAATAAAATCAAGCAATAGATAGGAACACCCAGATAGAAGTTTGTGGTTCTCAGAATGTGATACTTGCACCAAGGAGTGTGCATGTTCTACAAATGTTTCGATTAGTCACTTCAAACACATTAACATCCTAGATGGTTGTCTGCAAGGTTGACAGTTGGTTTAGCTAGGGAGTCCTCAATATACGCAAGGTACGTGAGGTCCAAATCCGTAGATGAGACCAAAAAGATGTCACACAGTTGAGAGGAGCGGTAACCACTTCTCCTCTTTCACTTCTCAAGGGTATAAAGTTCCTTGAGGCTTAGCCCGAGTGACAAAATCTTGATCCCAAGAGAGGTGTCTTTCGATTCACCTCTCGATTCTTATACTCCGTCGGAATGCTGGAGTTGAGGTCGTCCAAGGGGTGATGAAATCTCCAAGCAGACCTCCTAAAAAGAAACAAGGTTTCAGATCCTAATCTTATGCACCCAAGATGGCCTCGAAAGACGACAAGGGGAGAGAAGACTTGGATGACCTTGGGCTAAAAGACACACTTGTTCTTTTACCAACTGACTCTTATGTGTGCTAATCTAGACTTTGCAAGCACTCATGTTTAAGAGACAATATTCAATTCCAACTTGAAGCGCCAACAAAAGTAAATCGATTGAAGAATGCAAACAATAAGAAGAGTTAGAGTCAACAAAAACAAACTCGCGCGCCCAGAGGCCCTCCACATCAAGTATCGATTAATTTTCTTTAAGGCATTCAAGATTGAGTGTGAGTTTGTTTTAAGCCCAAAACAAAAGTGTGTGAGATTCGATTTCAAGCGCGCACCCGGAGGCTCTCCATGTCAGTTTTCGTTCAATTTTAGTGCCCAAACTTGAAGTGTGATAGATTTAATCTAGAGTTTTGGTCATTTAAGAATTTTGATAAAGTTAAAGCAAATGTTCAAAGACCAAGTGAGTTAGTTAGATTGTGAAACATTTAACACCTTTTTCAAGTAGACCCATCCCCATAAATGGCGCTGAGATTGCAACCAATGGTTGAATTGATGGGTGATTAGAAAAGAGGTGAGTCCAAGGAACTACTCAAATTGATTTTTGCAAATTTGTATTTAACTTAACAAAGTTTCTTAATTGTCCAAAAATCAAACTTTACCTAAATTGCATGTGAAAAAGAGATATGTTTTGTTCAGTTTTAGAAGCTCCAAATGAAGTGTTTGATATTGCAATGGTTAATTGATCCTTGGCATTCAAGATTGGATTTGTTGTTTTAAGCATGCATTCCAAAGAAAATTGATTTTAATCCATGGCATTCAAGAGTGTGTTTTTGAGCAACATTCATTCAATGAAAAATGTGTTTAACCATTCAAGTTCATTTTAGCAACATGCATTCAAAGACAAATGGTTAAACATTCAAGTTCATTTTTTAGAAACATGAGAACCTGCAAGAAACATGGTTAGTGGTTCCATATGTGCTCCAACCTGCAATGAGACAAAAAAAAGCAATTTAGTTAGTTACCCAAAATTTTCAAAAATGAGAGCTTAACTATGAGAATTTTTTTAAAAACTTTTTTTGTTGTTTTTCCTACACGTAAAAATGCTTAAAATGGTCTAAATCCTACAGAACCACTAAAAGTCAAATTTTGATTTATACTCTTTTTTTTTAAAAAAAAAAACTACAAAGTGTAGAAATAAAGATTTTAAAACAGAAGTGCAACAGAGACAGGCGAAGATGACAGTTCATTAGGCGTAGACACCAAACTATAGAGACGCTAATCTGCAGAGACACTAATCTGCCGAGACGACAAAGGAAGAGGTAGAGACGACAGATTAAGTTGGCAGTGGCGGAGACGATAGTCTAGGTTGCAGAGACGACAGTTTGATGGCTGGTGGCAGCGGAGACGACAATTTGACTGATGGCAGCAGTGGAGATGACAGTTCAGGTTGCGAAGATGACAGAGTAGCCGACGGAGGCGCTGATCTGCGGAGACAACAATCCAGGATGCGTAGATGACAGTCAGAGACGCCAAACTGTGGAGACGACAATTTAGTTGCGGAGACGACAGAGTAGTTGGCGAAGATGACAGTTTGCAGGCGCAGACGCCAAACTGCGGAGACAACACTATGCAAAAAAAAAGCTGAAAAATGCAGATTTTTTTCAGAATTTTTAAAATTTTTTGTTATTTTTGAATTTTTGAGGGTATGTCTTCTTCCCAAGTGCATTTTTTAACCTTCAAAAACAAGCAAAACACCCTCACAACACACTCAAACAACAACAATCATTAGATAGTTAGTTTAAAACAACATATAGATAGAAATTGATGATTAAATGACCCATAGTGGGGTTCCACTGGGCATGCCAAAATGTAGAACAAGATTTAGTATGCAAAGAACATTAACAATAAAGTAAACATTCACAAACTAAAACTAAATTCATATATATGTTTAGACAAAGAAAAGCAAACAAGAAAGTGCAAACCTCACAAGAGAAAACACTCCATGCTTTCTTGATTTTGTAGATGTGTCCTTTGATGTGGATGTGTGCTCAAGATGCTCAAAGCTGCTTCAATGGAGATGGGTAAATGAAAAATTGGTAGCCTTGTGAGCTCTCAATTTGGCATTATAAGGTTAAGATTGATGGCTTTGGTTCTCAAAATAGCATGGTAACTTTAGCTCAAAGATTGTTGTTGAAATGGCTTGGGATGGGATTCAATTTATAGGCCAAGGGGTAGAGGGATGGAGGGCTTAGATTCAAGGATGGGGAGATGGTTAAGGAGGGCTAAAATGCACTCAAAGGGGAGCACATGGATTGTGCTTGTTTAGCACCAATGGGAAGGTGACACTTGTCACAAGGAGGATGAGTGTGAGAGGGTAGGGTAAGGGGTTGGTTAAAGGCATGATGAGTGGGGTTGAGTATGTAAGAGAGATGTAAGAGGAATGAGTGTGGAAGAGGGAAGAGTGTGGAAGATGGATGTAAGAGTCATGAGTGGGCTTGTAAGAGTCTTTTATGTTTTGTAAGAGCACTCATGACTTGGTGGTTGGGATTTTTGAGGGGAGACTTTGATTTGGTTTAGGAAAGTCTTAAACTTGTTTAGGGAATGTGACAACATTAGGGGGTGGATTAGGCTTGGGTTTAGGATTAGATTAGGGATGTGCAAGTGGATGGCATTAATGAAGGTGGGTGAGTTAGTGACTAAGCTTGGTTAGTATGGGTGGATGGGGTGGATTAGGCTAAATGGAGGGTTAGGGATAAGTTAGGGGTTTTTGGATTTGAGGATTTTATTTATAAAATAGATTTATTTAATAAATGGGAATTTTTGGAATTAGATAGGAGAAAAGGATTTAATTGATAAATAATAGGTTATTTGATTTATCAATTAGGACGATAGATGATTAATTAAATTAATCAGCTAGGGATGGAAAAAGATTAATTAAATAAGAATTTAATTAATGATGCCTTTAGAGATAACTAAATAGGATTACTAAAGCGGTGTAATCAAATTTAGGTGTCTACAGTCACCTGCGGTAACATTTGCTCCTCTACGGAGCTCCTCTTGCAATGCTTGTATCTACCTTTGGAGGGCTCTAACCTCCTCAGGATTAATAGCTCTGGCCCTTCTGCCACGCTCTCTTCGTGGAGGCATCTTCTGACTCGAACCCACAACCACACAGTCCTAGTGCAAACTGCCTCACAGTCGGCGCTCTGTCTACAGACTCAGGAAAACCAGCTCTGATACCACTTGATGGGAACACGACCCAATAACAGAATAGAGACAACAGAAAAGGGGGAATGATATTAATTGAGAAAATAAGCTAGTACAAACAGTATAGGAAAATAAACTTTGAAACATGCCCTAAGGGCTTACAATAGCATCAATTTGGAGATAATTTCTCCTTTCAGTACCTCCTCTCAAACCGCACTCTGAACTGCCTTTTACAATGCCAAAAATCTCCTTAAATAGACCCTGGAGGGTTAAGGACTAGGAGTACATTCTAGAAAGTGCTAGTAGGCATCCACTGACGAAATAGAAGGTTCCAGAAGCTGCGTTAGAAGTCGGTGCAAATCTAGAAGAATCCAGAAACGGTAACCAAACTTTCGGGAGGCATAACTTTTGAACTGTAGCTCCTATTGACGAACCGTTTACATTTTTAGAAAGCTCTCGAAGCGCTCTATAGCCCTATGGACCAGCTTCACTCATCTCCCATTTTTTGACCCTTTTCGAGGTCATTTAATGCCCCTAACCTGACTTTGAAGCATTCTTAGGAGGTCTCCAAAACTCAAAAAACTGCAATAACTTTCAAACCGTGGGGCCTATTGACCTGATTCTTTTTTTGGAATGCTCTAAATCATGATTACATTCATCTGGCCAATTCACACCTTCTAGTTTACCAAAATGATGGCCCAATTACATGCTCCTATTTTTTTGGGATTTTCAAACACGCTGATAGTGGAACTATGAGAGTTGGAACCTTTATTTGACCCAAATGGGTGTCCAAAAATGAAAACACATGAAACATAAACTAAGTCTAAGTAAATTTTTTGGGTGACACAGGATTGCCCTTATACCTCTGGATGCTTCTGCATCATTTTACGACATATTCGATTTAAAGTTAATCTTTATAATAGAGTAATTTTAATTTTAAACCCATATTGACTTATACATGTATGTGATCTTCATTCATGTTTAGTTAATGAGTGAGGAGGAGCTCAGATAGGTTGATAATGTCACGCTCTTGACTATTTCATTTGGCCTTGAGACATCTACGATATATTATGCTGTGTTCTAGTTGTTTTTTCTATTTGATATTGGAGCATATATGGTTTCTAATCTTTCTTTTCTCTTGCAAGTATCACCTGTCAGTGAGGAGAAGAGTGTGGGGGATAAGGTAGAACCCATTGACAAGGGAAAGGTAATTCTAAGGTTCTTTTAAAGTGATTAAATATCAATGCATTCTTGTAAAATTTTTGTGGTAATGAAATTTAATTACATTCTTTATTGTATAGGGCATGGCTACTGGTGATGAGTGTAGGCAGATTCCACATCACATACCCTCTAGCATTTCCATTCATAGTGAAAGCCCCATCGAATGTATAAGTACCATTTATTTTTTATTTTCCTTATTTTCATAAATAAATTCAAAATTGATCTCCATGTTATTAAAAACTAGTATATTGTATCTCATAGGAAACACCTAGTGCACAAGAGGTTGGACACCAAAGTTTTGTATCTTTATTGACGTAGCCATTATATCCTAAGGAGGAGTCGACATAAGTAAGTTGTAGTTTGAATTCTTGATTATATGTTATAAATTTAGTATGCTATGAATTATAATGTTATAGTTTAAGTTGTAGATTCATCTGACAAACATACTTGAACATACACAGGCCACAATCAATGAGGTTCAAGCATTTCTGAGGACATATGAGAGGATTCTTGACCAGCGTAGGAGGTCGATAAGAGAGGTATTTATGATGAAAGTTTAATAAAATTGCGTCGTGTTCAATACAATAGAGAGCCCTTGCTCTAATAATATATAAGAGGGAGTTTGAGTATAGCATTTGGAATTGTAAGAAGAAGAATAAGAATGTAGTGGACCTTGATGCCTTTGAACAGAAATGTGTTCAATACATATACAATGCTTGATCTAATAATAAGGCTGGTTTACAAGTGTAGAATAAGAATGAAGTGGATCTTGATGAATGAAGCGTATTCCTCCCCATCTGATCGCTCCTGCGCAGCAAACTGTGGCGCCAAAGAAACAAAGAAATGGTGGATTATTTCTGAATTAATACCTCAGCACTAGACAATGTGAGGCGGTGTTCCTAATATCGCATTATTCATAATGAATATATCTTACCATCGTTGCACTCCTCCTCAACATGCAACGTCTCCATAACTGAACTTCACTACAATTTTGTTTTGTTTCAATTTAACCCAAAAAGAAAGAAAGAAATATTCTATCGTCCCCGTTCACACAACTTCACTTAACTGCATTTTGGAAAAAAACATATTAAAGCATTTGATCCAAAAACATTAAAAAATTATCATTGCCGTTGCAAGATTAAAGCCTTAGTTTTATTCTAAAATTATTTTAAAAAGAAATATAAGAGTTGCATGATCGAAATCTAAGAATTAATAAAAATAGAAAACAAATTCAAGTGTATTGTTTCTATTATAGTACAATAATCTATATATAGTAATTTTCAATTTTCAATTAAATTAAATTAATTTTATGTTATTTTAGATTAAAACAAATAAACATAATTAAAATTAAAAAGTAGAAATTATGTTAGGCTATGTACAATTTAGGTCATAATCTATGGTCAATGTGTCTCATGTGTAGTCAATTGATTTTCTAAAATTCTTTATTTGTTTGTATTTAAAAGGAAGCAAAATTTATCATCATGTAAAAAATGTTTCCATTCAAATAATATAAATTAAATCGTAGTTGTTTTACAATTAGTGAGTAACTAGAATAGCTAAATTTGTGACTACTAGTTTGGCATTAAGTTGAACTCGCAATGCATTTTAACATTTGCAAATTATAGTTGCATATGGCGGAACTCATGTTGTAACACAACTCTTGTTAGTCCATGTTCTTAAGAAAGGAGACTAAAGTCTTCGATTGCATTTCTAGCACTAGTTTGCTTTTAAGAAATTGTACAACATCCTTCAAACCTATGATCCGAGACAAACATTGTATTAAAGTGATATTATATTAAACATTTAAATTTCTTCTTTCTCATTGGTTATTGCCTTTTTCTTGGTTCTCTTTTTCTTGTATTGAAGGAAATATCATAGAAAATATAAGTTGGCATCCATATCTCCGAGATGTGGGAGAAAAAAGCTGAGATACATATTCATGTTACTATGTAATTTTTTATCATGTAACAACACCATATCTAGAAAAATGACAAAAAAAAAAAAAAATCTTTGGCAAGGATTTCAAAATGGCTTTGGTTTTCCATTCATCTTTGATCCAGGTCTTGTTTTTTTCCCAACTAGACTTTCATCCAATGATTCGCTTGATTATGGATAATTTGTTGAGATTGTTAGAGTCTAGTCAACTTCTCCTATTTAACATCTATGGAAATTCCCTCGTGGCATATTTTATCTTTTCTTGAGGTGGTGAGTTGAATGGCTTCCCAATATAGTGTGCATTGTTTTGCACCAATAACCATCCTTCCTGATTATATAACCTAATATCTATTATTTTCCTTTTGGAAATTTTAAACTATTTATTGCAAAAATGAATATATTTTAAATCACATTCAAGATGTTGTACATTTTCCATATTTAGAACCAAAACATCTTTTAGCACCCAATGAAACATACTCAACAACTTTAGAAAAAGTTTGAGAAGTCATTTTAAGCTCCTATATAAGAAGTATACTAGCTTTCAACTCAAAGATCTTTTGTTTTACTCCATACTACTTTCTGGGGCTATTAAGGCCTTCACATTCCAAGAAATAATTTTCATTTTTTATTCTTTTGTATCTCCTCTGAGATCTTTTGCTTACCTTGTGCTATATCCCTCGACACTACCTCCTTCTAACGAATGATAATGGTCAAGGGTCTCCTAGCTTTTATAGTTGAACCAACATCTGCCTTTCCAACACCTCTCATTTTTCTCTCGAGTACAATCCATCTAGCATTATTTTCAAGGGTATCCATCACATGTGAGCTCAAGGGAGAAGGACCTAGTGAGTTAACCTCAACAATACCCAAGATGGACACCAATAGGATATCACTTAACTAGAGGGAGTTATTTCCCACTCCCGAGGGGTTTTGTATTAAGGGATCCAAGTCCATCTAAGTCTTCTCAACCTCTTTCAAGAGTCCCATGAAACTATTTGCTATACCCACCACTTGAGGTGTTCCCATAGTAGCCACCATTGAGTGAGTCTCCTCTTCCTCAAGACATGTTCCACCTTTCTTTATGGAAGTTATGACCCTTAAAATAGATTCATCCAAAGGATACCCCTCCTCTTCTTGGTGATTATTTACTTGAGCTTGAATTGGTTTTTGCTATCTAGTTTCCTTAGCTGACCCTTCCTCCATATTTTGAGGACCCACTTTACCTACCATAAGTTAAGAAGAATTTGAACCCTTATCTAACACCTTCTCAAGGTTTGTAGGTCTCTTGGCCTTATCCATATACTATACCACTATCTTCATAGAGAAGCCAACTTTAACTACTCTAGGAGAGGAGGATTTTTTCTTCAAATTATCACTATTGAGAGAAGGTTTGCAATCTACAACTAAGTTCTCAAACTTATTACATTTCTGGTAGAAGGAGGCAACATTCTCATATAAGAGGGGTTGAGATCAAGCACCCCATTTCAATTTTAGGGTCATTAAGGTTGGTAGAGGTTTAATCGTTGACACATTAACACAAACTCTAGCATAACCCAACCTGGCTTTGGTACTAGTGTTGGTGTCATATTTAGTAGAATACTCAAAAGAATCCCCAATCCATCTAAACACTTTCTCATCCCAGAAATCCAAAGGGATCCCTAGGAGTTAGAACCATACTGGAGCAAGCTTGTGAATGTAGAGGCTTGGATTAAATCTCATCTTCCATTTTGTGAGTGAAAAAAGGTGCTAACCATAGTGTCAGGTGCCTACCAGAATGGTTTTTCTCTTAATCTCACTTCTAAAGTTGCAAAGAAAGAGTGACCCCAACATTTTCAAGACGGTCACAGATCTACAAACCTCCATTTAGAGGATCACCACTTCCTAATCATGTCCATAGTAGGCCCCAAAGACATAAACTTGCCAACTAGACTCAAAGAGAGCCTAGAAGAGATAGATTCAACCATCGAGTTTGGTAGAAAAATCATAGGGCCTTCTTATCCCAACACCACTTTTGGTTTTTCTCCATGTTCCATGGGTGCCTTGGAACCCATGACAACCCCTTTCCAATATTTCTTTAGTATTGTGACTTCCTTGGAGCCCACAACAATAGGAGGTTGCCAAGAGGAGGGAGTAGTCGATAATCGGTAATGATAGGTAGCTCAAAAGATTCCAGCTATAGTGTTCATCCTCACATCCAAGGGGGTGGCTTGTGATCTCACTTATAAGGCTAGGAAAAGATCTAGACAAGTGTGTTCCATATCTAGAGGGGGGTAAGGTGAGGGCCCTCTACGGAATGGTAAATAATACGTGGGAGTTGCAGATGTTAGGGAATAATAGATGATTCAAATATAATATATGACTAACCTAGATAAGGCTACAATGAAGAGGGACTATTATTTATTGTGAAGTTTTTCATGGGATAAGGAGCCTATTGCCTTTTTATTTGTGTCATTCAAATATTTTCTCTATCAACAATTTTAATTTTGTTTGCATTGGTGCAATTTTTTTATGTGCATTTGAAAGTAGCTTTATGTTATATATATTTACATGTTGCATAAATCTATATTTAGTTCTGTAGATCATATTAATGCATGAGTATGGAATTAATTGTAAAGACTTTGGGCATCTTATTGAATAATTTGAATGTCATTATGGAAGTACAAAAGCATCAATTTCCAATTTCTCTTAGCTTGACATATGTTATATACTAAGATTAGTTAAGTTAATTGTGCATGATGTTATAGTATTTATAAACTAAAAGTAGAGCATATAAATATGTATGATTCTTGAATGATAGAATCCTTTTATTTCATTTTCTCAATAGTTATCTCAATATGGCTTTCCTCTTGAATTTATTGCAAACATGGATAAGACAATGATTTCAGTATTTAGTTATGTAACTTTTCTTATAATCATCAATCTAGGGCTCCCAAGAAATTTGCATCACTAACCAAGGGTCTTTCTTTTCATCTTAGGGATTTTTTCTATCAATTTGTGAAAATAAAAATCTAGTTCCTTTCATTATCTCACCACTATAATGGAGTTGGTTATGTGCAGGATCATGGTGTGCCAAAAAGTGGCAATGTGAAAAGAGAGAGAGTTTGAAAACATCTAAAAGCATTTCAAAATCTGCTCTGACTTTTTTCCACCCATCCTAATACCAAAAGATAAAAAGTTAGGACCAAGCCTTATTGGGTATCCAATATGAAATTGGACACCTAAAACTTGTAACATTGATTTAAAAAATAATCTGGCAACTCTTTTCACATTGCATTTTTTGTTTTGTTTGAGAGTTGACCTCTATTAGGGTATCATATTTCTGAACAAGTATATGATAAGGGTAAGTTTTTTAAAAATTGTTTTGAATGAATATTATTATAAATTAGTTATTTTTAACTAAATTTGTTAAAAATTAATTTTTTTTAATAGAAATTGTTGAAATTTAGGTTTTTTTTAATAGAAATTATGTTTTGCAAATTAATAGGTATCGCTGACCCAAATGATGATACTGAAGCAAGAAACAATATTCCTTGTAACCCTCCACCAAATGATCTAGTGCCCCCTCAAAACCATCCACCAAATGACCCCCTACCCCCTCAAAACCCTCCTCGAATTGAAAATTTGATATCTGAAAATCTCTCCAAATTGAGGGTTTTGCAAACCACATATAATACTATACCCGCATTGGCTCCCATGTTATCCACGTTAAACACCATAGTGGATAATATTGAAACACTTACCAATGAAAAAAATGCTGCTCATTGCTGGCATGACCAAATGCATGCCATGTTTGATTATGGGTTCGACCATGATGAGGTTGTGGCCCTAAATATAACTAAAGATGATATGGTTAGCCTTTTTGTGGACCCAAAAATCGCTAAACAAGTACAACACACAAAGCCCAAACTATCAAATAAATGGTGCACAAATGAGGCTATGTGTGCGAACTTTTGGAATCATTGGTGGATGCTTTTTGACATCCCTCCACACAAAAAATTAGAGGTGTCATTTTATTTCATTAAAAAAATGTATGCTGAATTTGTGTTGGGCCTCAAGGTGAACTATTGGAGCATGAAGCCCAACATGGGTGTAGGAGGAGGAGCTCCTTAGGATAGATCCTTTTCCTAGCGGAACAAAGCTGACACTTTTGTCCCCTCTACTAATGTCTCCCCCTCTCGAGTGCAACAAATTGATATTATTGTAGAGGCTAGCTCTCAAACTATTAGAGCCATCCATAAATTGAGTAGCCTATTGATATCCTAGGCTAGGTTAGTGTTGCCTCCCCATGTTGATGATGTTGGCATGAGTTCATCATCAGTGAGCTCATCACATGTTTGTGTGCCCCATACTTACATATCATGCAAGAATATTTGTCTAGGTCCCATAGGTGATCTTTTTGAGTATTAGTTTGTATTTGAGGAGGATACACCAGATGCATGTATAGATGCTACACACCTTGACATGAGAGAGGAGGGGCATGTAGAGGTATGGAGTCCTTCTGTGTTGGTATGTGTATACATTTTTTTGTTATGATATATGTGATTTAAAGTTAGTTAATCTTTATAATAGAGTAATGTTAATTTTTAACCCATACTGACTTATACATGTATGTGATCTTCATTAATGTTTAGTTGATGACTGAGGAGGAGCTTAGATAGGTTGATAATGTCACCCTCTCGACTATTTCATTTGGACTTGAAATATCTATGGTATGTTATGTTGTGTTCTCATTGTTTTTTCTATTTAATATTAGAGCATATATGGTTTCTAATCTTTCATTTCTCTTGTAGGTATCACCTGTCAGTGGGGGGTAGAGTGCGAGGGACGAGGCATGACCCATTGACAAGGGAAAGGTAATTAGGTGTTTTTAAAGTGATTAAATATTGATACATTCTTGTAAAATGTTTGTGGTAATGAAATTCAATTACATTCTTTATTGTATAGGGTGTGGCTACTGGTGATGAGTCTAGGCATATTCCACATTGTAGATCCTCTAGCATTTCCATTCATAGTGAGAGCCCCATTGTATGTATAAGTATCATTTATGTTTTATTTTCCTTATTTTCATAAATAAATTCAAAACTAATTTTCATGATATTAACAACTAGTATTTTGTATCTCATAGGAAACACCTAGTGGACAGGAGGTTGGACGCTAGACTTTTGTATCTTTGCTCACGTAGCCATTATATCCTAAGGAGGAGTCGACATAGGTAAATTGTAGTTTGAATTCTTGATTATATGTTATAGATTTAGCATGCTATGAATTATAATTTTATAGTTTTAGTTGTAGATTCATCTGAAAAACATATTTGAACATACACTTGCCACAATCAACGAGGTTCAAGTATTGCCGAGAACATATGAGAGGACTCCTAACCAGTGCAGGGGGTCGATGAGAGAGGTATTAATGATGAAATTTTAATACTATAAATCTTCATTAAAAAGATGATCATTATGCATTTGAGTAATTCAATGTTAGATACATAGAATCATATAAATTTAGTAGTCTAACTTTGGGTTTTCCTTTTTTGTTTATGTAGGAGGCATTCGATCCACCTAGTGCAGTAAAGAGGCTGCATTGATCATACACTAGCAGCCTAGGATGGTATAGTTTTCATAGGATGCATCATGAGACATTTTGAGGTGGCATATGCCACATTACATACAGAAACATTGATATTATACACATTTTGATGGCATGATTAGCCACATTTTGTATATGGGTCTATATATTTTGATATATATATTTGTGTAATTTGTCTGTGGATACATGAACGTGGATATATATTTGTGTAATTTTTTTATGGATACATGTATTTTGGTATATATTTTTGTCATTTATGTGCACAATGATATACATATTAATTTAGTGTAGTATTGTTCAATTTATCGCGGATCATGTGTATTGTTCATGTGTATGGAATATCATTCATTTTGATCATGTTTGTTATATTTGATTCAAATGCAATAATTTGAGAATAACATTTTAACAACCTTTATTATCAAATTTTGATGCAATGTTTAATTTGAAATGCTATCATATATGTTTTAATTTGAAATAATCTCTGCAATCCCTTAAGATGTCACTATGGTTCACCCGCCCAAATGCACTTAGAGCACCTTGGAAATGAGATAGGTTATTGTAGGCTCGGCATGATTTTCCTATAGCATTCAATGTTTCATTGATAACCCCCATGAGCTCTAAGTTACGATCCTTGGAAGATTGACCTTGAGATGCACTTAAAGCACCTTGGAGACTCTTTAGTATGGGGTGGCCGCAAACGATGAAGGCTCTTCACGATCAGAACAAGGGTGTCACTAGGGTTCACCCACCTATCTAAAGCTAATGGTACTAACAATTAGATGCCAAGACCAATAGTTTCAAAGTTACAATGTGATGCACCTATGAACTGAGGCACACTATGAGTTTTGGCATCGACCGAGATCACTGTGCCGAATCCAAACTGAATGTGATCTCTCGAGAATGAGATAAGTTATTGTAGGCCTCGACATGACCATCTTGTATCATTCAACATTTCATCAATAGCCCCCATGAGGTCCGAGTTACAACCCTATGAAGATCAACCTCAAGACCCACTTAGAGCACCTTGAAGACTTTTTGGTACAAGGTGTGATGTACTACAAGGCTTTCTCACATTGACTAGTCCTTCTTAGGACTTCCAAAGGTCAAATTCAAGACCTTGTTGTTTTCTTCTTGCTTCTTCCACTTTGGATCCAACTAAATCCATCTCCTTCACCCTGGTACATCAAAGTGTTATTATGGGACTTTACTACACATTCGGCTTACCAAGCCCACATGAAATTTTAGAAATGCAAGAAAGATTCAAGGTTTCTATCAACATCATGACATTGATATGTGTGAGTTTGTATCAGCCAACAACTCTACAATAACTAATAATCAATATCTCAAACAAATTTCAACTAGTTGTTGTTGTTAACACATTAAAATCATAGTCATAGAAAGGCCATTTCACACCTCACACTATTATCATGTCATGAGAGGATTCCAACGCCTTGATAATATGCCATTTGACATTTTTCAACTCAAGAATAAGTTCCAAATGAAGTTCTTACTAGTTTTTTTCCAACCTCTGTCATTAGTGTTGTTGCAAGTGCATTTCAAGAATGCCAAAACAAGAAATTTAGAATGACACAACTCCTACAAAGGCATAGTTAATCTTTAAACTATATAAACATGTCCAAAATTTCATGATTCAACTTGAAACAACCCACCAAATAAATTTTGAGGAACCAAATGCACTAATATTGTAAAGTGTTGCTGCTACAAACTAAGAAAAGAGGGTTTTAACACTTGGAGATGTGTGTTGCTCACAAAAACCACATAAAAAGCCTTAAAAAATTAGGGATATGAATAAGCCTTTCAAAATAGAGATGATTCCATCACTTTGGAGCCTCCACCATATACCAAACACCCAAAACACAAAAAGGCTAAAAACCAAAGCTAGAAGGGGGTTTTGAACCTGGTTTTGCAAAATCTTGCATAACTTTCTTTCTAGAGCACACCATCACCTCCAATTTCACCAAGAGTACTTTAGGAATATTCCTTACCAATTTCCATACTTTTTTTTCACATTTTCAATCACCCAACACGTGATATGTTGTTGGTTACAACCATATTTCCACTAGCCAAGACACTTTTCTTGCCTATGGCATCACCATAAAAATGGTTTCCTTCATTTTATTGAGCCCTAATTTTGGAACAATAATGTACAGTGAGTAACCTCCCATTTTCCACATTTTCAAAGCCATTTCTATGGTGGGAATAGGAGGAAAACTCCAAGAGATCAAAATGCTACAATTTGTTTACAAGAAACTAGTCTAAAACAATAAATTTATGTACAAAACTTAGAAAAACAAGAAAACCTTCATTGAAAGCTTAGAAAACAAGAAATAAAATTAAAATAACTACTCCAAGAAAAATATCCATGTTCTCAATCCAAAAAAATTCCAAAAACCTCCATTAACATAGTGGCTCCTATGCATTTCAATGCCCAACCCATACACTGGATGACCCAAACACTTCCAACCCCTAAAACTGATCAAGAATGGACTTATATAGATGTTTTCAACCTTTTTTAGTTTTTCTCAAACCCATAACTAACTCTTTGCACTCATTTTCAACTTTGTAAGAAAAAGTTGTGAAAGTTGCAAGATTGCAATTTTGAGCAATTTTTGTTATAACTTAAAATTCTTAATTAGATGAGTTCACCAAACTTGGTAAGGGGTCCTATTAGGTTGATTTATACATTCCAAGATGGTTTTTGACCCTTGGTCAACTTTTCTACCACTTGAGTCAACCTAATCCCTATTGAGCAACTTATAGGCATAACAACAACTTAGGAGCAAAAACCCACTTAGCAACTAATTAGTTAACCTTACCTAAGGATCTAATAGGTCTTATTAAATCACTAGTGATGTGGTTAGCATCACTACAAGCCAAAATGACAAGAAAGAAGCATTAGGTACAAACTAGCCTACCTAGGTGCTCCTGCACTAGGGTGACTGTGAACGATGGATGCTCTCTACGGCCATAACAAGGGTGTCACTAGGGTTAACCTACCCATCTAGAGATAATAGCACTGAAAATTTGATGCCAAGATCAGCGGTTTCAAAGTTACACTGTGATGCACCCATGAACTGAGGCACACTGCGAGTTTTGGCATCGAGTGAGATTGATGTGTTGAATCCAAACAAAATGTGAACTCTAAAAAATGAGATAGATAATTTTAGGCCTTAGCATGACCATCATGTAGCATTCAACATTTCATCAATATCCCTCACAAGCTCTGAGTTACGACCCTCAGAAGATCAACCTTGACACACACTTAGAGCACCTTGGAGACTCTTTGGTATAGGGTGGTCACGAACAATGGAGGCTCTCCATGGCCAGAACAAGGGTGTCACTAGGGTTCACCTACCCATTCAAAGATAATGGTGTTGATGATTCAATTCCAATATTAGTGGTTTCAAAGTTATGTTGTGATGCACTTATGAACTAAGGCACACTGTGAGTTTTGGCATCAAGAGATATCGCTGTGCCAAATCCAAACGGAATGTGATATCTCAAAAATGAGATAGGTTACTTTAGGCCTTGGCATGACCATCATGTATCATTTAAAATTTCATTGATAGCCCTCATGAGCTTTGAGTTACAACCCTCGAAAGATCAACCTCGACATGCACTTAGAGCACCTTGGAGACTCTTTGATACAGGGTGGTTGCAAACAATGGAAGCTCTTTGTGACCAAAAAAAGGGTGTCAGTAGGGTTCACCCACCCATCCAAAGCTAATGGCGCTAACGATTTTGATGCCAAGATCAACGGTTTCAAAGTTATGTTGCGATGCACCTATGAACTGAGGCACAATGTGAGTTTTGGCATCGAGCGAGATCATTATGTTGAATACAAAAAAAATATGATCTCTAAAAAATGAGAAAGGTAATTTTAGGCCTCAACATGACCGTCATGTAACATTTGAAGTTTCATTGATAGCCCTCACGAGCTCTGAGTTACGACCCTTAGAAGATCAACCTTAACATGCACTTAGAGCACCTTGGAGACTCTTCGGTACGGGGTGGCTACATATGATGGAGGCTCACTATGGTTAGAAAAAGGGTGTCAATAGGGTTCACCTGCCCATCTAGGGTTAAAGGTGCTGACAGTTCGATGCCAAGATCAGTGGTTTCAAAGTTATGCTATGATGCACCTATGAACTGAGGCACACTGTGAGTTTTGGCATCAAGCGATATCGTTGTGCTGAATCCAAAAATAATGCGATCTCTCAAAAATGTGATAGGTTATTTTAGACCTTGGCATGACCGTCATGTAACATTCAACATTTCATCGATATCCCTCATGAGCTCTAAGTTACAACCCTCAAAAAATCAACCTTGACATGCACTTAAAGGACCTTTGAGAGTCTTTGGTATGGGGTGGCCGTCAATGATGGAGGCTCTTCGTGGCTAGAACAAGGGTGTCACTAGGGTTCACCTACCCAACTAGAGTTAATGGCACCAATGATTTGATGCCAAGATCAGCTATTTCAAAGTTACACTATAATGCACCTATGAATTGAGGCACACTATGAGTTTTGGTAGCAAGCAAGATCGTTGTGTCGAATCCAAAAGGAATGTGATCTCTTGAAAATAAGATACGTTACTTTAGGCCTTGGCATGACTGTCCTATATAATTCAACGTTTCATCGATAGCCCTCACGAGCTCCAAGTTACTACTCTTGGAAGATCAACCTTGACACATACTTAGAGCACCTTGGAGACTCTTCAGTACGAGGTGGCCACGAACAATAGAGGCTCTCCACGGCTAGATCAAGGGTGTCACTAGGGTTAGTATTAAGTTAAAAATAATTTTTTTTACCTCTCTCAAGTGTTTTGCATTCGGCATAGTGCAAGTTTGGTGTTAGTATGTATTAAAATCATCATTTTTTAGGTCCCTCCACATAAATTGCATTAAATAAAATCATCATTGTTTCTTATATTAAATCAAAAAGTTTATATTTATAATATCTAGTGTTTCATCATTATTACATCAATACACAACTACCAAAAATCACAATGTCAAAAAAAGTAGTTTCAAAAATCGTAGTGTCAAAATTACAATAGATTTGTCTTCATTCTACTCCTTATTTAGTTTTTTGTCTTCATGAATGGCTACTCTTCATGATGTACCTACATTCCAATATCATAAAAAATATTAGTAACTTCTTGTATTAAGTAAGATAATCATTGGTTCACCAAATCATTGTGAACAAAATAACATAAGAAGTAAATATATCTAGTCGAGTGTTCCAGTAGGGTCCTCTCTCTATTTTAGGGTCTCCAATAGGGCTTCATGACCAACATTAGTAATAGTAAAAATTTCTTTTACTTTTGGTCTTCCTTGATGCTTTAACAAATTTATATTTGTTGCTATAATAAGATGTGAGTATATGAGAATTATTTTGTGCTTTTGATAGTCTTCGAATGTAGGAATTCCATTCCTTCTAAGCATGTATGTCTGTAGCCATGTTCCAGCAACAACCACTGAACTAGTAGGATATATAAATCCATCATCATATATGATCGATTGTGCAAGATTTTGTTTACCTCTTACACAATGTGCTAACCAATAATCTAATTTCTCATCATTCCCCTATGGTGCAACCAATGCAAAGACATGTCCTGGCTAAAGAAGATTTGATAGATGGTTATGCTCAAGTGAACTTTCCATCTCATCATTTCTGATAGAGGGTATGAAAGAAAATGGAGTAAGATAATGTGGAGCCCATGTGTCCACCCACTCACTCGACTCATAGTGAACCCAATCACACTCAAAATAAATAGGACAAAAGCAAGCTAGCTATTGTGTCCAAATGGTCCATGTAGTGGAATTAGAGCTCTGGAATGAATGCATTTTTTATGAGTCTCTCACTTTAAAACAATCTAATCTATCACCTATGGACCCTTCCTCAACCAACCAAAGGAACCTGCGTACTACTAAATCAAGAGCCCCCCCTGTGATAATGTTGAACTACACCAATCAACAATGCTATGGGCATCAAGAAGATCTGCTCCTGAAATCTTTAATTGCTCCTTAACTAGAGCTCTCTTCACACATGCACTTGTGCCATCATGTTCCCCTTTCCCACGGTTAAACTCAAAAAAACTCCAAATATGAGGCACCCCCCTCTCTACGTGCATCCTACACAACCAATAAAACATGTGAGCATTCTTGAATTGACTTGTGCAATTATCTGACCAGATGATGTCTATCCATAGAAATTTCATGCTCCTGTAAGAAATCAAAATAATTCTTGAAACAATGCTGCACAAACTCATGAGAGTGAAATCTATCATTACTCATAAAAATGGTACTATCTAATAATCTTTCAATTATCTTTTGCACTATCATAGGCATGTTTATATATTATGTGGACAAAAATAGCAATATGAATGGAGTTGTAATACTGAGATTATGTCTCATTTTGAGGCTACAATGTGTAGTTCTTAGCAAATTCAACAACTAATATAATAGTGCCAATGGGAAAAGTCTTCTTACACATTCTAAATTGTTGATCCAACTAGTGAGACTTGTGACTATGTCTTGCATACATGTAGAAAAGATTTGTCTTGAAATACGAAATAAAACTAGCCACACTATTTTCTTTTGCAACCAATTCACAGCTAGAACCCTCACCTCCACTCTTCAATGTGTATTTCACCATTTCATATACCATTTTTTTTACTATTGTCTTTCCAAGATCTTGTTTGCACTCCTCATGGAAACATGTGTCAAACTTGGATAAGCCACCACATTTTGAACACTTCTCATTTAAGCAAGTAATTCTATAAAAGAAACAACCATCAACTTTACGACATAAAAATTGATCTAGCAATCTTTTGATTATTTTGGAAGCCCACTAGCACCACAATTCTCTGACATTTCTTTACTATGCAAAGTAGAACTGATGGAGTGTAATAGTTCATGGTGCATAGAAAACTTGACATGATATTTGCAACATGTATTTCAAATTTTAAGTGGCACACAATAAAATGGCTTCAAAAATTCAAAAGTCCTTTGTGATATATGTAATCTTGGACGACTCTCTCTAAATTCTTTGAACAACATAGTTTAACTTACCTCCAAATAATGTTTAGGATGTGGCATGTGATCTCTGATGCCAATTCTCAACTTTAACATGTCTTTAGCATTGGGTGATACTCTTGACCTAGAGTGCCAAAACTATGTAATTTCTTCCTTCACATCATCAGATAGCTTCTTATCAAAATGAGGAAGTCTTCCACCAAAAGTCCATGTTTCATTTTGAAGAGGATTATCAATTCTCTCTCATCTACTAAGTGCTCTTCTCAAAGTAGTACAATTTAAGCTCAAGTCAATACAAGTTTGTCTCATATATCTAGCCTTTCTCAAATGATGACTTACCAAAGAGGTTGTTATAACCCTTTGAGAAGTTCTCTTATCCTTCTCCTTGTTATTTTTTCCAATGCTAGTAATAGCATTGAAAAGATTCTTCACAATAATGGCATTTCTTTCCATTTTTTTATCGACACAAACTTTTGATTTGGAAAGCATAGGTCTCATCTTTTGCATCTTTAATAAGTGCATACAAAGTTGACATTGCTCCACCACTGTCTTGTTGTTGAAAAACATCTTATATAGTCTTGAAGCCCATAATCGAATGGTCCTTTCTTTTTTTTTCCCTTCCAAATTGGTAACAATCATTTCATCAATTTCAATTATCCATTTTGGTGTTCTAAAACCCTTCATGTTGATTATAATTAGGAAATATGTAACGTTCCTATGCATTGTCATATTCAACATGGTCAATCATGAAATTTACAGTATGAACTAGTAAAATTTCATTCTCTAAATTTTCAATCCCAACATTATTATTATCAATTGGTACATTTTCATTCCCCAACTGTAAATATTCATTATTTGACTCTATGATTTCACCTTCGATCAATACATCATCAACTTGACTCACATTTAACATACCTTGTCTCTTCTTTAAGTAATTTACTTGTCCCTTTCCCTATATGTTGCAATGTCTTCATTTGATACCTTCCTTTTGCATTTTGCCTTTCACTGACTACTACTTCCCATTCAAAAAATAATATCAGACACCTAATCATACATTATAGAACCTTTTTCAATCGTATGGGCCTCAGGAAACAATTTTTCTCCAAATATGTGAAAATGGCCCCCAAAAAATGTGATTGTTGGGTATGTAGTGATAGAGAGTATTTTGGAAAAAGCATGCCAGTATTTTGGGTACCCAATCTAATATCGGGTATCTAATCCCAAATCGGATACCAAAATGAATGCCCAAATTTTAGAGGGAAGTCAAAATTTGGAAAGTGTGGGCAATGTGAACAAATTTGTACAAATGTTATTATATATTAGTATTTTATTAAATATAATATTTGTATATAATTATTATTATGAATATGATTATTAGGGTATGTGTAGGATCACGGTGAACCAAACTATGGCCTTAAGTGGCAGTGAAAAACAAGCAAATCAGGGTTATGTCAACTTGACACATAATTTTAAAGTGGTTATGGACTTTATATAAAAAAATTGTAAGAAAATAATCTATAGAAAATTGAATGTAGTTTCTAAACTAATAGGCCTTATCTAGAGAAAAAAATAATTGATTGGTCAAAAGCTTGAATTTTAATGCAGTACTATGAAAATGTCAGGGCAAAAATA
Source organism: Cupressus sempervirens (assembly GCA_028749045.1). Lineage (NCBI taxonomy): Eukaryota > Viridiplantae > Streptophyta > Pinopsida > Cupressales > Cupressaceae > Cupressus > Cupressus sempervirens. The sequence goes on along the minus strand of CM053789.1, from coordinate 654,039,467 downwards.
AAAAGTAGGTGCATGTCTGACCACCTTAATCAAAACCAAATGATAATATTTTTTAAATATAATTATAGATATAAAAAGTAGACTCATGCTTGGATGTGATACATGTTTTTGGGCATTTTATTCCAAATAAATAATTCAATATGAATTTTCTACTAAAACATTTTCAGTAAAAAAAACTCATGTGTCTGACCACCTTAACTAATAGAAAATTTTACCAAATTTTATTTTTATTTTATTTTTTCGTATACAAGGCGAATCATAGAATGTGATGCAACTTTTGCATTTAAAAAATGTTATACTGTTTGAAAGTTATAGGTATTTTTCAATCAGTATGTCAATCAACACTTTACAATAATCTTCCTTGAAAATTAACTAATAAATACTTATTGAACTCATAATTTGATAGCAATTATATCGATGGAATCTCGAGAGTGATATAAAAAACTCTTTTTGTTTCATTCAATTTCGATGAAAATAACATTGTCAGATGGCTACCCGAAGTCTGAGTGTTAGTGAAACCCTTCTCAAACACGTTTTTTGGGTTGACCAAATAGGCTTAGTAAATACCAAACCTAATTGGATATCCGATTTGAAATCAGATATCCGATTATGTTCAAAAAATTTTCACACCAATTTGGAGAGAAATTTGAGAGGAAATAAATTTAAGAGGGAAACTTTAGACTATTTTGGAGGGAAATTTATTTCGAGAAAGTGTGGACATAGATATTATTATTATATATTATTATAGTTATAATTATAATTATATTATAGTAATATGTATGATGATTATTATTAGATATAATATAGTTATAAATATAATAATTATAATTATAACTAAAAATAATACAGTAATATATATGATATACATTATTATTATTAAATATATATAGTAATATTATATGACTAAATTAATATATATAATAATATATATGGTTATTATTATTATTAAATCTATAATCTAGTAACATATATGATTACTATTGTTATATAATCTAATAATATATTATTATTATATAAAAATATACAATATTATATAATTATTAAATATAATATTGTCATAAATACATCATTTCGACACATTTCATGACAACATATGTCCCTAATGGCCCTAGTGACCCCCTTTGACGCATTCCTAATGGGTCCCTAGGGGTCCTAGGGATATACATTGTCATGGAATGTATCAAAAGGGGTCATGGGTCATCCGATGACCCCCTTCAACCCATATAAATGACTCTAATATATCCCTAGGGGTCCTAGGACCCCTAGGGACATATGTCATTATGGAATGTGTCGAAAGGGGTCATAGGTTATCCTATGACCTCCTTCGACCCATATAAATGAGTGTAATATATCCTTAGGGGTCCTAAGACCCCTAGGGACACATGTCATCATGGAATGCATCAAAAGGGATCATAGGTCATCTTGTGACCCCCTTCGACCCATATAAACAAGTCTAATATATCCGTAGGGGTCCTAGGACCCCTTGGGACATATGTCATCATGGAATGTGTCGAAAGGGGTCATAGCTCATCCAATGACCCCTTTCAACCCATATAAACAATTTTAATATGTCCCTAGCGGTCCTCGGACCCCTAGGAACATATGTCGTCATGAAATGCATTGAAAGGGGTCATACGTCATCCTATGACCCCCTTCGACCCATATAAATGACTGTAATATGTCCCTAAGGGACTTAGGACCCCTAAGGACATATGTCATCATGGAATGTGTCAAAAGGGTCGACCCATATAAAGGAGTTTTATATGTCCCTAGGGGTCCTAGGACCCCTAGGGACATGTCATCATAGAATGCATTGAAAGGAGTCATACGTCATCCTATGACCCCCTTTGACCCATATAAACGATTCTAATATGTCTCTAGGGGTCCTAGGACCCCTAGGGACATATGTCATCATGGAATGCATCGAAAGGGGTCATAGGTCATCCTATGACCCCCTTCGACCCATATAAATGACTCTAATATGTCTTTAGGGGTCCTAGGACCCTTAGGGACATATGTCATCACGAAATGCGTCGAAAGGGGTCATAGGTCATCCTATGAACTCCTTTGACCCATATAAACTATTCTAATATGTCTTTAGGTGTCCTAGGACCCCTAGGGACATATGTCATTGTGGAATGTGTCGAAAGGGGTAATCGGATGACCTATGACCCCCTTCGACCCATATAAACAATTCTAATACATATGTCATCATGAAATACATCAAAAGGGGTCATAGGTCATCCTATGACCCCCTTCGACCCATATAAATGATTCTAATATGTCCCTAGGGGTCCTAGGACCCCTAGGGACATATATCGTCATGGAATGTGTTGAAATGGGTCATAGGTCATCCTATGACCCCCTTTGACCCATATAAATGATTCTAATATATTCTTAGGGGTCCTAAGACCCCTAGGGACATATGGAGTTATGGAATGTGTTGAAAGGGGTCATAGGTCATCTTGTCACCCCCTTCGACCCATATAAACAATTGTAATATGTCCCAAGGGGTCCTACGACCCCTAGGGACATATGTCATCATGGAATGCATTGAAAGAGGTCACAGGTCATCCTGTGACCCCCTTCAACCCATATAAATAATTGTAATATGTCCCTAAGGGTCCTAGGACCCCTAGGGACATATGTCATCATGGAATGCATTGAAAGGGGTCGTAGGTCATCCTTTGACCCTCTTCAACCCATATGAATGATTCTAATATGTCCCTAGGGGTCCTAAGATCCCTAGGGACATATGTCGTCATAGAATGTACCAAAACACTTTGACCCATATAAATTATTCTAATATCTCCCTAGGGGTCCTAGGACCTCTAGGGACATATGTCATCATGAAATGTGTCGAAAGGGGTCATAGGTCATCCTATGACCCCCTTCGACCTATATAAATGATTCTAATATGTCCCTAGGGGTCCTAGGACCCCTAGTGACATATGTTGTCATGGAATGTGTCAAAAGGGGTCATAGGTCATTCTATGACCCCCTTCGATCCATATAAATGATTCTAATATGTCCCTAGGGTTCCTAGGATCCCTAAAGACATATGTTGTCAAAGAATGCATCGAACCTATGACTTATTTTGACCCATATAAATGATTCTAATATGTCCCTAGGGGTCCTAGGACCCCTAGGGACATATGTCATCATGGAATGCGTCAAAATGGGTCATAGGTCATCCTATGACCCCCTCCGACCCATATAAGCGATTGTAATATGTCCCTAGGCATTCTAGGCACATATGCCATCATAAAATGCATCAAAAGGGGTCATCGGTCATCTTGTGACTCCGTTCAACCCCCTTCAACGATATAAATGATTGTAATATGTCCCTAGGGGTCCTAGGACCCCTAGGGACATATGTCATCATGGAATGCATCAAAAGGGGTTAGAGGTCATCCTGTGACCCCCTTAGACCCATATAAATGAGCCTAATATGTCCTTAGCGGTCCTAGGACCCCTAGGGACATATGTTGTCATGGAATGCATCGAAAGGAGTCATAGGTCATCTTGTGACCCCATTTGACCCATATAAATGATTCTAACCCATATGAACGAGTCTAATATGTCCCTAGTGGTCCTAGGACCCCTAGAGACATATGTCATTATGGAATGTGTCGAATAGGGTCAAAGGTCATCCTATGACCCCTTCAAACCATATAAACGATTCTAATATGTCCCTATGAGTCCTAGGACCCCTAGGGACATATGTCATTTTGGAATGTGTCAAAATGGGTCATAAGTTGTCCTATGACCCCCTTCGACCCATATAAATGATTGTAATATGTCCCTAGGGGTCCCAGGACCCCTAAGGACATATATTATCGTGGAATGTGTCGAAAGGGGTCATAGGATGACCTATGACCCCCTTCGATCCATATAAATGACTGCAATATGTCTCTAGGGGTTCTCAGACCCCTAGGGACATATGTCATCATGTAATGGGTTGAAAGGGGCCATAGGTCATTCTGTGACCCACTTTTACCCATACAAATAAGTCTAATATGTTCGTACGGGTCCTAGGACCCCTAGGGACATATGTAATCATGGAATGGGTTGAAAGGGGTTATAAGTCATCCTTTGACCCCCTTCGACCCATATAAATAATTTTAATATGTCCCTAGGCGTCCTAGGATCCCTAGAGACATATGTCATCATGAAATGCATCGAAAAGGGTCATAGGTCATCCTGTGACCCCCTTCGACCCATATAAATGATTCTAATATGTCCCTCGGGGTCCTAGGACCCCTACGGACATATGTCATCATGGAATGCATTGAAAAGGGTCATAGGTCATCCTATGACTCCCTTCGACCCATATAAATGATTGTAATATGGCATTAGGGGTCCTAGGACCCTTAGGGACATATGTCGTCATGGAATGAGTCGAAAGGGGTCAAAGGTAATCCTATGACCCCTTTCAACCCATATAAATGATTCTAATATGTCCCAAGGTGTCTTAGGACCCTTAGGGACCCCTACGGACATATGTCATCATGAAATGCATCGAAATGGGTCATAGGTAATCCTATGACCCCTTTCGACCCATATAAATGATTCTAATATGTTCCAAGGGGTCCTAGGACCCCTAGGGTCACATGTTGTCATAGAATGTGTTGAAAGGGGTCATAGGTCATCCTATGACCCCCTTTGACCCATATAAACAATTTTAAGATGTTGCCAGGGGTCCTAGGACCCCTAAGGACACATGTCATCATGGAATGTGTTGAAAGGGGCCATAGGTCATCCTATGACCCCCTTCGACCCATATAAACATTTCTAATATGTCCCTAGGGGTCCTAAGACCCCTAGGGACATATGTCATCATGGAATGCATTGAAATGAGTCATAGGTCATACTATGACCCCCTTTGACCCATATAAATGATTCTAGTATGTCCCTAGGGGTCCTAGGACCCCTAAGGACATATGCCATCATGGAATGTGTCAAAAGGGGTCATAGGTTATCCTATGACCTCCTTTGACCCATATAAATGATTTTTATATGTCCATAGGGGTCCTAGGATCCTTAGGGAATATGTAGTCATGGAATGTGTTGAAAGGACCTATGACTCCCTTCAATCCATATAAACGATTGGAATATGTCCCTAGGGGTCCTAGGACCCCTAGGGACATATGTCATCATGGAATGCATTGAAACGGGTCATAGGTTATCTTATGACCCTCTTCGACCCATATAAATAATTGTAATGTCCCTAGGTCATCATGGAATGTATTGAAAGGTGTCATATGTTATCCTGTGACCCCCTTCAACCCATATAAAAGATTCTAATATGTCCCTAGGGGTCCTAGGACCCCTAGGGACATATGTCATCATGGAATGTGTCAAAAGGGGTCATAGGTCATCCTATGACCCATTTCAACCCATATGAATAGTTCTAATATGTCCCTAGGGGTCCTTAGACCCCTAGAGACATATGTCATCATGGAATGTGTCGAAAGGGGTCATAGGTCATCATATGAATCCCTTCGACCCATATAAATGATTCTAATATGTCCCTAGGGGTCCTAGGACCCCTAGGGACATATGTCATCATACAATGTGTCGAAAGGGGTCATAGGTCATCCTACGACCCCTTCGACCCATATAAATGATTCTAATATGTCCTTAGGGGTCCTAGGATCCCTAAGGACATATGTCATCATGGAATGTGTGAAACTTATGACCCCTTTCGACCCATATAAATGATTCTAATATGTCCCTAGAGGTCCTAGGACCCCTAGGACATATGTCATCATGAAATGCATCGAGAGGGGTCATAGGTCATCCTATGACCCTCTCTGACCCATATAAATGATTGTAATATGTGCCTAGGGGTCCTAGGACCCCTAGGGACATATGTCATCATGGAATGCATCGAAATGGGTCAGAGGTCATCTTGTGATCCCCTTCGACCCCCTTCGACCCATATAAATGATTGTAATTTATCCCTAGGGATATATGTCATCATGGAATGCATCGAAAGGGTCATAGGTCATCCTGTGATCCCCTTGGACCAATATAAATGAGTCTAATATGTTCTTAGGGTTCCTAGGACCCCTAGGAACATATGTCATCATGGAATGTGTTGAAAGGGGTCAGAGGTCATCCTTTGACCCCCTTCGACCCATATAAATGATCCTAACACATATAAATAAGTCTAATATGTCTCTAGGGGTCCTAGGACCCCTAGGGACATATGTTGTTGTGGAATGTGTCGAAAGGGGTCATAGATCATCCTATGACCCCTTCGACCCATATAAACGATTCTAATATGTCCCTAGGGGTCCTAGAACCCCTAGGGACATATGTTATTATGGAATGTGTTGAAAGGGGTCATAGGTCATTCTATGACCCCCTTTGACCCATATAAACAAGTGTAATATGTTCCTAGGGATCCTACGACCCCTAGGGACATATGTCATCTTGGAATGTGTTGAAAGGGGTCATAGGTCATCTTATGATCCCCTTCAACCTATATAAATGATTGTAATATGTCCCTAGGGGTCCCATATGTCATCATGGAATGCATCGAAAGGGGTCATAAGTCATCTTGTGGCCCCCTTCAACCCATATAAATGATTCTAATACGTCCTTAGGGATCCTAGGACCCCTAGGGTCATATGTCATCATGGAATCTTTCAAAAGGGGTCATAGGTCATCCTGTGACCACCTTCGACCCATATAAATTATTTTAATATGTCCCTAGGGGTTCTAGGACCCCTAGAGACATATGTCATCATGAAATGTGTCAAAAGGGGTCAGGGGTCATCCTGTGACCCCCTTCGACCCATATAAACAATTCTAATATGTCTCTCATGGTCCTTGGACCCCTAGGAAAATATGTCATCATGGAATGCATCAAAAGGGGTCATAGATCATCCTATGACCCCCTTCGACCCATATGAATGATTGTAATATGTCCCTAGGGGTCCTAGGACCCCTAGGGACATATGTCATCATGAAATCCATCGAAAGGGGTAATCCTATGACCCCTTTCAACCCATATAGATGATTCTAATATGTTCTTAGGGGTCTTAGGACCCCTAGGGACACATGTCATCATGGAATGTGTCGAAAAGGGTCATAGGTCATCCTATGACTCCCTTCGACCCATATAAATGATTCTAATATGTCCCTAGGGGTTCTAGGACCCCTAGGGACACATGTCATCATGGAATGTGTCAAAGGGGGTCATAGGTCATCCTATGACCCCCTTCTACCCATATAAATGATTGTAAAAATATAATAATATAGAAAAAATAATAATATTATAGCATAATAATCATATATATATATATATATAATATTATAGATTATAATAATAATAACATAATATATTATTATATATTAATAACATATATATATATATATAATATTACATTATTATATTTAATAAAAATATAGTAAAAATAATAATAATATAATATAATAATATATGTTATATTTATAGATAATAATAATAATAATAACATAATATATTATTATATATTAATAGATTATATATTATATGTTTATGTTGCATTATTTTATATATATTATATATTATATAATATTATATTATTATATAATATAGATTATATATTATATAATATATAATAGTTACATTATTATATTATATATTTATAGATTATATATTATATCTTTACATATTTCATAACTCAAATTAGTCATATAACTCACAAATTCATTTTTCCCTCTAATTTTTTTGAGGCGAGTATCAGATATTCGATTGGATATCAGATATTTGATATGAAATTGGATATCCAATATCAAATCAGATATCTAATATTACTGGCATGATTTCTCCCAAATATTCTATGTCACTGCAAACCCGATAACATCACTTTTTGGGGGTCTTTTTCACAGGTTTTACAAAAAATCATGGTATAGGGCCCAACCAATCAAAAAAAGTTTGATAATATAACCCTAGGTGTTTGATATTTTCATCTAAATGGGGAGCAATAGTTGTTGAAAGGCTAAACATAAAAGGAAGGTATCCAATGAAGACATTGTGGCATATAAGGAAAGGGACAAAATGGAACACCGAAGGAAAAGACAAAGTATGTTAAATGTCAATCAAGTAGATGATGAATTAGTCGAAGGTGAAATCATAGAGTCATATAATGAATATGTGTAGTTGGGGAATGAAAATTTACGAGTTGAAAATGATAATGTTGGAATTGAAACTTTTAGAGAATGAAAATTTTGAGGATGAAATGCTACCAGGTCATAATGTAAATTGCATAATTGACTATGCCGAACATGACAATGCACAAGAACCTAATGCATAAGAACCTTACATGGCTCCTAATTATAATTGACATAAAGGATTGAAATTGATGAAATGATTATTACCAATTTGGAAGGAAAAAAATCAGAAAGAACCATTTGGTTATGGGCTTCAAGACTATATAAGATTTTTTTCAGCAACAAGATAGTGGTGGAGAAATGTCAGCTTTTCATGCACTTATTAAAGATGCAAAAGATGAGACTTATGCTTTCCAAATTGAAGATTCATGTCAATAAAAAGTTGGAAATAAATTCCATTATCGTGAAGAATATTTTCAGTGCTCTCAATAGCATTGGGAAAAATAGCAGGGAGAAGGATAATAGAGCTGCTCGAAGGGTTATTAGAACCTCTTTGGTAAGTCATCATTTGAGAAAGGGTAGATATATGAGACAAACTTGTATTGATTTGAACCTAAATCATACTACTTTGAGAAGAGCACTTAGTTGAAGAGAGATAATTGATGATGGTCTTCAAAATGAAACATGGGCATTTGGTGGGAGACTTCCACATTTTGATAAGAAGCTATCTGATGATGTGAAGGAAGAAATTACACAATTTTGGCACTCTAGCTCATGTGTATCACCCAATACTAAAGACATGTTAAAGTTGAGAATTGGCATCAGAGACTGCACACCACATCCTAAACACTATTTCGAGGTAAGTCAAACTATGTTGTTTAAACAATTTAGAGAGAGTCATCCAAGTCTTCATATATCACAAAGGACTTTTGAATCTTTGAAGCCATTTTATTATGTGCCACTCAAAATTCAAAATACATGTTGCTGCAAATATCATGTTGAGTTTTCTATGCACCATGAACTATTATGCTCCATCCATTCTACTTTGCATAGTAAAGAAATGTTGGAGGACTGTGGTGCTAGTGGGCTTCCAAAATATCAAGAGATTTGCTAGATCAATTTTTATGTCATAGAGTTCATGGTTGTTTCTTTTATAGAAACACTTGCTTAAATGAGAAGTGTTCAGAATGTGGTGGCTTATCCAAGTTTGACACATGTTTCCATGAGGGGTTTGAATAAGATCTTAGAAAGACAATAGTAAAAAAAAAGGTATATGAAATGGTGAAATAAACATTGAAGAGTGGGGGTGAGGGCTCTAGATGTGAATTGGTTGGAAAAGATATAAGTGTGGCTAGTTTTATTTCAAATTTCAAGGCAAATATTTTTTACAAGTATGCAAGACATAGTCACAGGTCTAAGTGGTTGGATCAACAATTTAGAATGTGTAACGAGACTTTTCCCATTGGCACTATTATATCAGTTGTTGATTTTGCTGAGAACTACACATTGCAACCTCAAAATGAGACACAATCTTAGTATTACAACTCCATTCATATTGCTATTTTTGTTCACATAACATATAGACATGCCCCTTATAGTGCGGAAGATAATTGAAAGATTATTAGAGAGTATCAATTTTATATGAGTGATGATAGATCTTACTTTGATGAGTTTGTGCAACATTGTTTCAAGAATTATTTTGATTTCTTACATGAGCATGCAATTGCTATGGATAGACATATCATTTGGTCAGATAATTGTACAGGTCAATTCAAGAATGCTCACGTGTTTTATTGATTGTGTAGGATGCACTTAGAGAGGGGGGTGCCTCATATTTAGAGTTTTTTTGAGTCTGGCCATGGAAAAGGGGAACATGATGGAGTAGGGGCATATATGAAGAGAGCTCTAGTTAAGGAGCAACTGAAGATTTTAGCAGCAAAGCTTCTTGATGCTCGTACCATTATTTATTGGTGTAGTTTAGCATTATCACAGGGGGAGGGACTCTTGGTTCAGTGGTACGTAGGTTCTTTTGGTTGGTTGAGGAAGGGTCCATAGGTAATAGATCAGATTGTGCTATAGTGAGAGACTCATAAAAAATGCATTCATTCCAGAGCTTTGATTCTAGTACATGGACCATTTGGACATGACAGCTAGCTTGCTTTTGTCTTAGTTGTTTTCAATGTGATTGGGATCATTGTGAGTCAAGTGAGTGGGTGGACACATGGGCTCCACATTGTCTTACTCCATTGTCTATCATACCCTCTATCAGAAATGATGACATGGAAAGTTCACTTGAGCATAACCATCTATCATATCTACTTCATCCAAGGCATGTCTTTGCATTGGTTGCACCATAGGAGAATGATGAGAAATCCGATTATTGGTTAGCACGTTGTGTAAGAAGTAAACAAAAGCTTGCACAACCGATCACAGATGATGATGGCTTCACATATCTTACTAGTTTAGTGGTTGTCACTAGAACATGGCTACAGACATACATGCTTAAGGAACGGAATTCCAGCATTTGAAGACTATCAAAAGCACAAAATAATTCTCATATATTCACATCTTATTATAGCAACAAATGTAAAGTTGTTGAAGCATCAAGGAAGAACAAAAGTAAAAAAACTTTTTACTATTACTAATGCTAATCATGAAGCCTTGTTGGAGACCCTAAAATAGAGAGAGGGCCCTATTGGAACACTCGACTAGGTATATTTACTTCTTATGTTATTTTCTTCAAAATGATTCAGTGAACCGTCGATTATCTTGTTTAATACAATAAGTTACTGATTTTTTTATGATATTGGAATGTAGGTACATCATGAAGAGTAAGGGGGGGGGTGTTGGGGAGAATTCCTAAGATTTATGATGTATTATGATGTAAAATGTGAAGCTTTTTTGTATATGGTTTTTGTAATAATGAAAAAGACAAGTTATTCAAAATAACACATACACATCCAAATACATGCAAAAGATTTGAATTATTCTATTTTTATTTATGATGAGTGATCTAAATTACATGATATAATTTAGTACTTGAAAATAAAAGATCAATTTAATTTTTTCCATGATTATCTCTTTTACATCATTGTGATATGTTAATTTCATAGAGAGGTGGTTTTTCAATTTTTATAAACTTTCTATAAGATTTTTACTCTTTAGTTCCATTTCAGATTTTAGTTTTTACATATGAAGGGGTTGCTAAGCCCTTGAAACCATTTATAGTGAGAAGATCCTTAGAACAACAACACAACATAAAAAGAAACTTAGTTGAGGAGGTAGGCCTCCAAAGACAAGTCCAAAGGATTTTTGAAAGGAACCTAAAACCTTGTAGGGTTTTGAAAAGTACCCCGAACATTCAATGATTTTTGTAAGGATTCTAAATGTTCCAAGTCTACCAAAATTGCCATGTCTTCCCAACCAAAGAAAAAATATATCTTGAAAATGCCCTTTTAAACTATTAATGAGAAGCACAAAAACCTCATTATTTCTCTTCTTTGAGCTATTTTCCTAGTGCAAAAAACCATATCATAGAAAAAAATGATCTTCAACCATACAACCTCTAGATCATATCCAAAAAAAATGCTATTAAATAAATAGAACACTTCCCACCCTTTAGAGGGGACATCTCCACTGCGCAAGATGATCCACAAAAAACAACCATAAGAAATTTAATATTCTGAGAAGGATGAGAAATAGAGACACTATAGGAGAAATGAAGAGCCCTCATAGAGAATCCCCAAAAAATTCTCAACATCTGCATGGAGAAAAATACAATGGAGGAGAAAGACACATACTACTACACCATACTTGCTATTAAAGTTGCACCCAACTACCACAAACATAGATTTTAAAAAAGAATAAACCTTGAAGCACAAAGGGTATTGAAATATCATCACCAATATAAAGAGAGAGACAACCAACTAAACTGCATAGAATCTTAATCTCTCACAAATTTCCTAACATTACTCTCACATATCAACATAGCCATTCACCATAGGTAAGAAAAGATAATAGTCATGAGTAAGAGAGAATAAAGTCACCACTAAGAGAAGAAGTAAGAGATTGAACATAGAACTAGGTTGTATTGGGAAACACAAAACCTATCTCGAGCACTCCAACATGAAGACACCCTCCAAGCTAGAAATCTAAACCTTATACAAAAAATTGTTTCACTTACATAAGCCAAGACCCCAACCTAGTGAACACCAGTGTAACCCAACCTAGCCAAGACCCATGATGGTTTTGAAGAAAACTTGATCACAAAGCTAGGGTTGATGTTAACATAATTTAAATGTATGAAATATTCTTTTTTTTCTTCTTATAACTCCATGCTTTTGTAGCCACATGTTATACAACTTTCTCTTTAAATGATTAATGTATGTGATTATTTGTTATAGAATATGTTTATTTCAAGTAACAATCTCAAGATTGTGTTCTGGCAAATTATAGAATCTTTCTTGTAGTATCACAAGAGATTGATGTAATGCATACATTTTTTTTAAAGAATTTAAAATAGAACATAGTGTGCACAAGCTTCATTAAATAAGATCCTCCATTTTTACTCAAAAAATTTGGCTTTGAATGTTCTTTAACAATAAAAGGGGTATTCATCAAAAGAAACATCTAGAATTCACAAAACATTTGTAGGTATCTAGTTATATCAAAAAAATAAATAAAATTACACTTTTTAATATTAAACATTAGATAATATTAATATTATTAAATCTTTAATTAAAGAGTTGGATTGTTGTCATCAAATTACACTTCTGATGTTTTCTTCATTTCGTAAGTAGTTCAAGAAATGGGCATGTGGGAAATGTTTATTCTCTTCATGAAGAAAACTAAGCATAGTAAATTCCCCTTGGTAAGTTGTTATAGCCATTGTCTTTATCGATACACCCACCTAAAGAGATCTATATACCCATCTAAAGAGATCTATAATATAATATTGAACTGACTAGACTACTTAAGGATTAGATTCATACTTATTAGTCTTTGCCTTTTAGACATGAGACATTAGTTTCCATGTTTTTGAATTATTCAATCTACAAATGTTATTCAATTTCCAAATACACATCCATAAAAGTGCATAAAAATAACATTCTAACATTAAAGGATCACCAGAGCATAACTTTGAAACCGTTGATCTTGGCATTGAATTGTCAGCGCCATTAGCTTCAAGTGGGCTAGTGAACCCTAGTGACACCCTTGTTTTGGCCACAGAGATCATCCATCATCCACGGCCATGTAGTACCGAGGAGTCTCTAAGGTTCTCTAATTGCATTTGGAGGTTGATCTTTCGAGGATCGTAACTCGAAGCTTGTGAGGGCTATCAATGAACTATTGAATGCTATAGGACGATGATGCTAAGACCTAAAATAAACTATCTCATTTTTGAGAGATCACATTCTGTTTGGATTCAGCACAATGATCTCGCTCAATGCCAAAACTCACAGTGTGCCTCAATTCATAGGTGCACCACAACATAACTTTGAAACCGTTGATCTTGGCATCGAATTATCAATGCTATTAGCTCCGGATGGGAAGGTGAACCCTAGTGACACCCTTGTTCAAGCCACAGAGACCATCCATCATCCACAACCACCCCGTACAGAGGAGTCTCCAAGGTGCTCTAAGTGCATTTCGAGGTTGATCTTTCGAGGGTCATAACTTAGAGCTCATGAGGGCTATCAATGAACCATCAAATGCTATAGGACGGTGATGCTGAAGCCTAAAATAATCTATCTCATTTTTGAGAGATCACATTCCATTTAGATTTGGCACAATGATCTCGCTTGATGCCAAAACTCGTAGTGTGCCTTAATTCATAGGTGTACCACAATGTAACTTTGAAATCGCTAATCTTGGCATCGAATCATTAGCGCCATTAGCTCTGTGTGGGTGGGTGAACCCTAGTGAAACCCTTGTTCTGGCCACAAAGACCATCCATCATCTGCGACCACCCCGTACTGAGGAGTCTCCAAAGTGCTTTAAGTGCATTTCGAGGTCAATCTTTCGAGGGTCATAACTCGAAGCTCGTGAGGGCTATTGATGAACTATTGAATACTACAATATGGTGATGCTGAGGCCTAAAATAACCTATCTCATTTTTGAGAGATCACATTCTATTTGGATTCGGCACAGCGAACTCGCTCAATGCCAAAACTCGCAGTGTGCCTTAGTTCATAGGTACACCACAATGTAACTTTGAAACCGCTGATCTTAGCATCAAATCGTCAATGCCATTAGCTCCAAGTGGGTAGGTGAACCCTAGTGACACACTTGTTCTAGCCACAAAGATCATCCATCATCTGCAGCCACCTTGTACCAAGGAGTCTCCAAGTTGCTCTATGTGCATTTCGAGGTCTTTCTTTCGAGGGTCATAACTCAGAGCTCGTGAGGGCTATCGCTAAACTGTTGAATGCTATAGGATGGTGATCTTGAGACCTAAAATAACCTATCTCATTTTCAAGAGATCACATTCCATTTAGATTCAACATAGCGATCTCACTCAATGCCAAAACTCACAGTGTGCCTCAGTTCATAGGTGCACCACAATGTAACTTTGAAACTGCTAATCTTGGCATCAAATTGTTAGCCCCATTAGCTCTGGGTGTGTAGGTAAACCCTAGTGACACCTTTGTTCCTACCACAGAGAGCATCCATCGTCTGTGGCCACCCCATATCGAGGAGTCTCCAAGGTGCTCTAAGTGCATTTCGAGGTCGATCTTCTGAGGGTCATAACTTAGAGTTGGTGAGGGCTATCAATGAACTGTTGAATGCTACAGGATGATGATGCTGGGGCCTAAAATAACTTATTTCATTTTTGAGAGATAGTAACAAAGTGAAAAAGGTTTGATCCAATCAAGTCTCTTAAGTTGGGATATTTTGAGGTTATGTTGAAATTGAAAAGTTGTAGTATGAGGATAGTAACAAAGTGAAGTGCAAGTTATCAAAGATTATGAGTTTAGGAATGAGTTCATGGTTGGGAATAGAATCCATGGTTGTGGAGTGGAGTCCTTAACTGTGTTGAGATTATATTTGAAGCAAAGAGTTAGTTTCAAGGTTGAAGGTGGAGTTTAAAATCAGATGTGGGGTTATCTGAACCTTGTGTAGGAGGTTAACAAGTGTGTTTATGTCATGATAGCACTTCAAATTAAACATTGCATCCAATTTTGATAATAAAGGTTGTTAAATTTTTATTCACAAATGATTGCACTTGAATCGAATATAACAAACATAATCAAAATTAATGATATTCCATAAACATGAACAATACACATGATCCACAATAAATTGAACAATACTAGATACTAAATTAATATGTATATCATTGTGCACATAAATGACAAAAATATATATCAAAATACATGTATCCATAGAAATTTTTTTTCACAAATATCATGTATCCATAGACAAAGTACTCAAATATATATCAAAATACATAGATCCACATACAAAATGTGGCTGATCATGCCATCAAAATTTGTATAATATCAATGTTTTTGTAAACAATGTGGCATATGCCATCTTAAAATGTCTCATGATGCATCCTACAACAACTATACTATCCTATGGTGGTGGTGGATGATCAAAATGTAGCCTCTTCGCTATACTAGGTGGATCAAATGCTTCCTACATAAACAAAAAAGGGAAACCCAAAGTTAGACTACTAAATTTATATGATTCTTTGTATCTAACATTGAACTACTCAAATGCTTATTGATATTTTTTGTAATGAATATTTATACTATTAAAATTTCATAATAAATACCTCTCTTGTCGACCTCCTACGCTGGTCAGGAGTCCTCTCATATGCCCTCAACAATGCTTCTACCTCGCTGATTGTGGGTTGTGTATGTTCAAATACATTTGTCAGATGAATCTACAACTTAAACTATAACATGATAATTCATAGCATGCTAAATTGATAACATATTTAATCATGAATTCAAACTACAACTTACTATTGTAGGCTCCTCCCTAGGATAGAGTGGCTGCATCATCAAATCTACATAACTCTCCCATCAAACCTCATATGCACTAGGAGTCTCCTATGAGATACAAAATAGTAGTTGTTAATATCATGGAAATCAGTTTTGAATTTATTTATGAAGATAAAGAAAATAAAAAATAAATGATACTTATACATACAATGGGGCTCTCGATGCGAATGAAAATGCCTAATCATTTAGGATGTGAAATTTGTACAGGCTCATCACCAGTAGCCACGCCCTATATACAATAAAGAATGTAATTAAATTTCATTACCACAAACACTTTACAAGAATGCATCAATATTTAATCAAATAGAAAGCACCTAATTACCTTTCCTTTGTAAATGCATGCTGGCTCATCCCTCGCACTTTGGCCCCCTGGGACAGGTGGTACCTGCAAGATAAAATAAAGATTAGCAACCATATATGCTACAATATCAAATAGAAAAAATAGTGTGAACACAACATAATGTACCATAGATGTCTCAAGGCCAAATGAAATGGCTGATAGCATGGCATCATCAATCTGTCTGAGCTCCTCCTTGGTCATCAACTAAACATGAATGAAGATCACATACATGTATAAGTCAATATGGCTTAAAAATTAAAATTACTCTATTATAAAAATTAGCTTTAAATCACATATTTCATAATAAAAAAATGTATACATGTACTGATATTGAAGGAGTCCATGCCTCTGCATTCCCCTCCTCTCTCGCATCAGGGTCTATAGCCTCTGTGTGTGTGTCTAGTGTATCCTTGTCTAATACAAAATGACACTAAGGAAGACCACCTATGGGACCTAGGAAAATATTCTTGCATGTAATGCAAGTGTGAGGCACACAAATGTGTGATGAGCTAGCCGATGATGAACTAGCACTAGCATCATCAACACAAGGAGGTAGGACTAACTTAGCCTAAGATATCATTAGGCTACTTAGCCTATGAATGGCCTAGATGGTATAAGAGCTAGCCTTTTCCATAATATCAAGATGCTGCACTCGAGGAGGGGGGGAGATATTAGTGGGGGGGACAAAAGTGCTAGCTTTCTTCCACTAGGAAGAGGGTCTATCCTAAGGAGCTCCTAGTCCTACACCCATGTTGGGCTTCATTCTCCAATAGTTCACTTTAAGTTTCAACACAAATTCTGCATATAATTTTCTAAGGAAATAAAATGGCACATCTAAATTGCTATGTGGAGGGATATCAAAAACCATCCACCAACGATCCCAAAATTTTTCACGTATGGCATCATTTGTGCACCATTTAATCGATAGTTTGGATTTTTTTGGGTCAATTGGTATACCCATTTTTGGGTTCACAAAAAGGCTAGCCAAATCCTCTTTGGTTATATTGAGGGCCACAACCTCATCATAGTCCAAAAAATCATCAAACATCTCGTGCATTTCATAATGCTAACGAAGAGAGACATTTTGTTGGTTGGTAAGGGTTTCAATGTTATCCACTATGGTGTTTAACGTGGATAACATAGGAGCCAATGCAGGTACATTATTATATGTTCTTTGCAAACCTCTCAATTCGATGAGATTTTCATTTATCAGATCCTTGATTTGAGGAGGGTTTTAAGGGGGTAGAGGATCATTTGGTGGACAGTTTTGTGGGGTCACTAGATCTTTGGTGGAGGGTTATGACGAATATTATTCCCTACCTCAACATCATCATTTTGATCAACCATTCCTATTAAATTACAAAATGTAATATATATTAAAAAAAACCTTAATTTTAACAATTTTTTTTCAAAAAACCCTAGATTCAACTAAAACTAACCAAATCATAATAAAATATATTGAATTTATGTAAAAAATGATTAAAAAACCAAAAAAAAAACCTTTATATCATATATCCAATTTGGTATGCAATATCTGATCGCGAGCTTGAAAACTGGTGCTGAAATGAGTCCGCGAGTCTGTTGTTTCTTTTAATATTGTGTTACAGATATCTAATAGCTCTGTCGGTTCATATAATGCTAGATATATTATATATTATATTATAATATACTTTTTTATTATATATTATATTATAATATATTACTTTTTATTATTATATTATATTATATTATATTATATTACATTACATAATATATTATGCTATTATAATATAATAATAGTATTATAGAATAGTATAACTATAATTATTATATTATTATAATAATATTATATTATAGTATAATATATTATATATATTTGTCCATGTTATTGGATATCTGATATCAAATCGGATATCTGATAAGGCTTAGGCCTTACTTTCTAGGTTTGGCACTTGGGTAGGTGAAAAAAAGTCAAAGCAAATTTTGAAGCACTTTTAGATGTCTTTAAACTCTATTTTTTTCACATTGCCACTTTTTGGCACACCATGATCCTGCACATACCCATTATGATGATTATTATTATTATGATTTTAAAAAAAACCAAAGTGGGGTTACCACCATATTTTTATTAATAATCAAGTTCAAAGACTCCCACGTGGAAGAACCAGAAAGATACCTCGAGATCGTAGTTGTATACAAATATATAAATATATCATTTTGTACATATTGGTTTACACAAGAAAACCATAAATCCTTATAGGCTGATGCCTTAAAACACAAAAGTCTTCTAAGTTTTATCATGCCAACCTAGACCAAGGACACATTTTAGATGAAAAAAATTACAAAATTGTAGAATATGCTTATTAAGCATGCTGATGCTATACACCTGTATAACTAGTTTGATCAATCTTCCATGGGGGAAGATGAGCACCAAGCTTTTTCCCATCCAACAGGTCAATTAAAAAAATGTACTTTGAGCTGGTAGTGATGGTTTACCAAATACGAGATTCAAATAGTGAAGAAATACACACACATTGGCTTGTCAAGCATCTACCCATCCATTCATTTTCATAAGTATAGCCATGTGAATCACTAATGCGCTGACAATACCATCTACCAAGCAATAATTGTCAAGTGAAAAACTGAATAGTGACAGGCATCACATCTACACACTTGATAAGTCTCCATCAAATTTTTCCCTATCCGATTGGAGTATATGTTTTAGCTGGGCATCTTGTTTTAGGATTACATCAAGAATAAAAGACTCATTGTCATGCCCATCACATCCTTTATTTTCCAAATAATCTGCTACTTTATTACCTTCCTGCAAAGTATGCGAGATGTGGACTTCTTGGAATGTGTCCAACAATTTCCATATTTGTTGAAGAATGTATGTGCTTCTCTAGTTATGAGAGGTTTGGTTAATTCATGCTGAAATTATGATTATAGAATCACCTTCAATATGAATCTATTAACATCCCCCTTTTTTTTCTAGTAGTAATCCCTCAAATAATGCTTGGGCCTCTACCATGTTGTTTGTTCCAAATGGTAGTGGGCAACATTTTATTGCTATTAATAAACCTTGGTGATCTCGAATACATACTGCTGCCCTAGAATTTCATGGGTTACCTCTTCAAGAGTCATCAAAATTTATTTTACTAACTCCATTAGATGGTGGTTTCCATTTGATTAATGCTCTATTTTGCACCTTATTAGGTATTGTTTGAGAGTACTAGCTAAATGACACATGAATTTGTTTTCATTCTTGAATTATAGATGAATCCCATAGAGTTATAACTAGATTATGCTTTAATTTACTATGACTAGCATTAATTAGTTTAGATATTGATGTCTCAAAATGAGATGTGACTGTTTGGATTGATGAAGCAGTTCTATGTAAGATCCTTTTGTTTCTCTCCCACCATAATGCCCACACAACTAGTGCTGGTATACACTTCCAAATAGTAGAGAAGAGGGATGAGGAGTATAATTACGACCATGATTCAAATAGATCCCAAAGCCTGTATGGGAGTGGAGTATAATAGTGTAATTTCTCAAGGACAAAAAAAGCAATAGTCCTATGCAAATTGACAGTTTAGGAATAGATGATCTTTATCTTCCTGATGATTATCACATAGAGGGCATTTGAAGGGTTGAGATATATTGATTCTATTTAACCTTTCACTAGTTAATGCCCTATTGTTCAAAGCTAACCTAGCCAAACAACCTGCCTTTGGTAGAGTGAGATGATTCCAGTAGAAAGTGTAGGCACAGGATCGTTTAATGGTTGCATCTCTTTGTTGGATGAGCTTATAACACTCCTTGATGGTGAAATTTCAATCTAATCCTGACGCCCATATCAATTTATCCTCTAGATTTGATAAGAAGACTAGCTTTTGAGAGAAGATCTTTTCCAAGCATTGGATCTCTTGAGGGGTCAAAGGTAATTCATGTGGATCCTTCCATATCAACTTCCTTGAATGTAAACATACTGCCAATACATAATCTCTTAAGTACCCCAAGTATTTTTTAAAGTAGTAACTATGTCCTCTATATCATCCATTCTAATTAAAGGTAGTGCACCATTTCATGAATCATGCAAAAATTTAACTAATAGACCATCATTCACTTCCCACATAATGAAGTTACATATTATTTCCCTAGAGGAAATCATGAAATCCCAAATGGTTGAACCTTTAGGTGGGTCTGATACTATGAAAATTCTAGATGAGTTTGCTTCATCTAAGTAATTTTTTTTTGCATAATTTGGCACTAGATGTTATGTGATTTTCTATAGATTTGCCAATCTAATTTACCCCTAAAAGCTTGATCTAATTTTTGCAAATCATGTATCCTTGCTCCTCCTAGTTGTTTTACTTGTGCCATCTTTTCTAGAGAGACTAAGTGAACTTTCTTTTCACCATTCATGTTACCTGTCCATTATTATTATGACCTATAAATATAATATATTAATGTATATGATTATGATTATATTTAATAAGATATTATATATGATTATTATATTATATTATTATAATTTTTACTATTATTATTGTTATTATTATTATTATTATGACCTATAAATATAATATATTAATAGATATATATGATTATTATTATTATAATATTTAATAGGATATTATATATGATTCAATTGAATGGGTTGAAAGGGGTCATAGGTTAACCTATGATCCCTTTCGATGCATTTCATGATAACATATGTCCCTAGGGGCCTTAGGACCCCTAGGGACCTATTTGTTTTGTTTAAATGTGTCGAAAGAGGTCATAGGTTCACCTATCATCCCTTTCAATGCATTTCATCACAAAATATGTCCCTAGGGGTGCTAGGACCCCTAGGGACCCATTTGGTTGTTTCAAATGAGTCAAAAGGGGTCATATGATAACCAATGACCCCTTCGACACATTTCATGACAACATATATCCCTAAGGGCCCTAGGACCCCTAGGGACCTATTTGGTTGGTTCAAATGCATCAAAAGATCTCATAGGTTAACCTATGACCACTTTCGATGCATTTCATGACAACATATATCCCTAGGGGCCCTAGGATCCCTACGAACCTATTTGGTTGTTTTGAATGCATCAAAAGAGGTCATACAATAACCTACGACCCCTTCAATGCATTTCATGACAACATATGTCCCTACAGGCACTAGGACCCCTAGGGACCTATTTGGTTGGTTTGAATGTGTCAAAAGGGGTCATAGGTTAACCTATGACCCTTTTTGACACATTTCCTTATAGTATGTCCCTAGGGACCCTACGACCCATAGGGACCTATTTTGTTGTTTGGAATGCATTGGAAGGGGTCATACGATAACTTATGACCCCTTCAATGCATTTAATGACAACATATGTCCCTAGGGGCCCTAGGACCCCTAGGGACCTATTTGGTTGGTTCGAATGCATCGAAAGGGGTCATAGGTTAACCTCTAACTCCTTTTCACATATTTCATGACAAAATATTTCCCTAGGGGCCCTAGGAATCCTAGGGACCTATTTGGTTGTTTTGAATGCATTGAAAGGGGTCATCTGATTACCTATGACACCTTTTAACACATTTCATGACAACATATACCCCTAGGGACCCATTTGGTTGGTTCAAACATGTTGAAAGGGGTCCTAGGTTAACCTATGGCCCCTTTCAACACATTTCATAACAATATATGTCCCTAAGGGCCTTAAGACCCCTAGGGACATTGAAAGGGGTCATAGGTTAACCTATTACCCTTTTTGACGCATTTCATGACAATATATGTCCCTAGGGGCCGTAGGACTCCTAGGGACCTATTTGGTTAGTTCAAATGTGTCAAAAGGGGTCACATGATAACTTATGACCCCTTTTGATGCATCCCATGACAACATATGCGCCTAGGGGCCCTAGGACCCCTAGGGACATTGAAAGGGGTCATAGATTAACCTATGACCCCTTTCGACACATTTCATAGCAAGATATGTCCGTAGGGTCCTTGGGACTCCTAAGGACTCATTTGGTTGGTCCAAATGCATTGAAAGGGGTCATAGGTTGACCTATGACCCCTTTTGACACATTTCATGACAACATATGTCCCTAAGGACCCTAGGACCCCTAGTGACCTATTTGGTTGTTTCAAATGCATCAAAAGGGGTCATACAATAACCTATGACCCCTTCAAATCATTTCATGACAACATATGTCACTAGGGGCCCTAGGATCCCGAGGGACCTATTTGGTTAGTTCGAATGCATTGAAAGGGGTCATAGGTTAACCTATGACCACTTTCAGTGCATTTCATAACAACATATGTCCCTAGGGGCCCTAGGACCCCTAGGGACCTATTTGGTTGTTTTGAATGTGTCAAAAGAGGTCATACAATAATATATGACCCATTTGATGCATTTCATGACAACATATGTCTGTAGGGGCCTGAGGACCCTAGGAACCTATTTGGTTGGTTTGAATGCATTGAAAGGGCTCATAAGTTAACCTCTAACCCCTTTCAACACATTTCATGACAACATATGTCCCTAGGGGCCCTAAGACCCCTAAGGGCCCCTAGGGACCTATTTGGTTGGTTCAAATGTGTCGAAAGGGGTCATAGGTTCACCTATGACCTCTTTTGATGCATTTCATGACAACATGTCCCTAGGGGCCCTAGGACCCATAGTGACCTATTTGGCTATTTTGAATGTGTCAAAAGGGTTCATACAATAATCTATGACCCCTTTTGATGCATTTTGTGACAACATATGTCCCTAAGGGCCCTAGGATGACTAGAGACCAATTTGTTTGGTTCGAATGTGTTGAAAGGGGTCATAAGTGTTTCAATGCATTTCATGACAACATATGTCCCTAGGGGCCCTAGGACCCCTAGGGACCTATTTGATTGGTTTGAATGCTTCAAAAGGGGTCATATGATAACCTATGACCCCTTTCGACACATTTCATGACAATATATGTCCCTAGGGGCCCTAAGACTCCTAGGGACATCAAAAGTGGTCATAGGTTCGATGGATTTCATGAGAACATATGTCCCTAGGGGCCTTAGGACCCCTAGAGACCCATTTGGTTGGTTCTAATGCATCGAAAGGGGTCATAGGTTAATCTATGACCCCTTTCGACACATTTCATGACAACATATGTCCCTAGGGACCCTAGGACCATTAGGGACCTATTTGGTTGGTTCAAATGCATCAAAAGGGCTCATAGGTTAACCTATGACCCCTTTCAACACATTTCATGACAATGTATGTCCATAGGGGCCCTAGGACCCCTAGAGACCCATTTGGCTAGTTTGAATGCATCAAAAGGGCTCATAGCTTCACCTATGACCCCTTTTGATGCATTTAATGACAATATATGTCCCTAGGGTCCCTAGGACCCCTAGGAACCTATTTGGTTGTTTCAAATGCATTGAAAGTTAACCTATGACCCCTTTCGATGCATTTCATGACAACAGATGTCACTATGGGCCTTAGGACCCCTAGGGACCCATTTGATTGGTTTGAATGTGTTGAAAGGGGTCATAGGTTTTTGATGCATTTCATGTGAGAATATTATATTTAATAATAATATAATACTATATATTTTAATATAATAATAATATATTACTAGATTATATAACCATAATAATCATATTTATTACTATATTAAATTTAATAATAATAATAGTCATAATCATATGTAATAATAATAGTTAATAATAATAGTTAATAATAATAGTGCCCCACACTCCCCAAGTTTTGGTTCCCCTCCAAAATTTCAAAAATTTGGGTTGGGTTATGAATGCTTGAGAGAATTTGGTCACCACTTTTCGGGTACCCAATTTCATATGGGGTATCCGATCTAGTATCGAATACCCAATTTGAAATCGGGTACCCAATTAGGCTTGGTATTTACCAAACCTATTTGGTCAACTCAAAAAATGTGTTTGAGAAAGGTTTCACTAACATTCAGACTTCGAGTAGCCATTTGACAATATTATTTTCATTGAAATTCAATGAAATGAAAAGGGTTTTTTAATAACACTCTCAAGATTCCATCGATATAATTGCTATCAAATTTTGAGTTCGATAAGTATTTATTATTTAATTTTTAATGAAGATGGCTGTAAAGTGTTGATTGACACACTAATTGAAAAATAGCTATAACTTTCAAACTATATAACATTTTTGAAATCCAAAAGTTGCATCACATTCTATGCTTTCCTAGTATAAGGAAAAAATAAAAAAAAATGGTAAAGTTTTCAATTAGTTAAGGTGGTTAGACATGGGCATTTTGTTAATCTGGAAAAGTTATAGTACAAAATTCGTATTTAATTATTTCTTTAGAATAAAAATACCCAAAAATATGTGTCACATCTGGCATGAGTCTACTTTTTATATCTATAATTATATTAAAAAATATTATCATTTGATTTTGATTAAGGTGGTCAGACATAGACTTACTTTTTATTTTCACCTTGAAATTTTTGTAGTACAACATTAAAATCCAAAATTTTGACCAAACAAATAATTTTTTATCTAGATAAGGCCTAGTAGTTTAGAAACTAAATTCAAATTCCTACAGATTACCTTCTCACAACTTTTTGATATAAAGTCCACAACCACTTTTAAATTATGTGTCAAGTTGACATAACCTTGCTTTGTTGGTTTTTCATTGCCACTTAAGGCCATAGTTTGGTTGACCATGATCCTATACATACCCTCCAACTTGTGACCTAAGTTATTCAACTAAGCAGCACTCAAAAGATCATATTTAAGTCCTTGAACCCAATATGCATCATTAATCTGATCTTATCATTCAACATTACTAATCCTTTACATTTGATTGAATCTAGAACATCACTTCCAAACTTAACAATTTCTCCATCACAAATTTCTTCATTTTTTTCAAACTTACTTAGATCACTAGTCATGTGATGTGAAAAAACACTATCAATAATACACGAGTCATTCTTAGTAACATGTGCAATAAGGTTAGTTTCATTTTCATACCTTTCACCATTTGGCTCTTCCTTGATTACAACATAGACCATTTCAACTACTTCCTTATCATCATTAGAGCTTGAATTAGTATGCTCTTCTTCATAAATGTAGCATGACTCCTTGCCTTTATCTTTGTTATCTATATTCTTCCTGTACTTGAAATATTTCTTGTCATTTCTATTGGACTTTCTTCTATTAGGATATTTAAGAGAAAAGTAACCAACCTCACTACATTTGAAATAGATTAAGGGCAGTTTACCTTTGTATTTATGTTTACCTCTAAATAAACTTCTTGCAAGCAATACTTCAATCTCATGTAGATCATCTTTAGTTTTAGACTCACTTTCTTCTTTGGTTTTCTTCTCTTTCTTTGGATTGTTTATGGTTAGTGAAGACTTAAAAGCATTTTCCATTGTAGTCATATTGTTATCAAAATTGATCAACTCAAATGAAATTAACCAACCAACTAAACCATCAAGTGTTAGATCATTTACAAGGATAGCTCTTACTTCTTGAGTAGTAGAAACTTTGATAGCATTAATAGACAAAAGAGTTCTTAAAACTTTACTTACAATTTTAGAATCATCTATGGTTCCTCTAATAACTCATATTGCACTCACAACATCTTTGATTCAATTCACATATTGTGCAACATTTTCACCTTCTTTTCTCATGTCAACATACTTACCTTTGAATCTTTTGACTTTTTATCTCCTTGTTAGAATATTTGGAATAATTGAGGGGGGCGGGGTGGGGGTGGTGAATCACTTATTTGTAGTTCTATATGTACAAATCATATACTTGAAACTTTAACATAATAAACCCAATAATTCACTAAATAAAACTATTTATTATAATCCAAATTATTCATTACATTTAGCTCTCTATTTTATACTTGCTGACTTGCAAAAATTTATCACAGTTGATAATAAACTTAAACAAAAAAATAGTAAGTAGCATAAAAACATAAAAAACATCCACAAAATGTTTGACACCAATATTTAACATGGAAACCCAATTTGGGAAAAACTACCAATAACATGCTACCACTTTTCACTCTTTGACTGAAGTGAGCTCTATTAGGAGCCAACCCTGTTAAAGGTTACAAAACCCATTATTAGGTGTGACCCTTTTAAAGGATTTAATCACCCTATTAGGAGTGGCCTTATTAGAGAAATTAAGAACATTCCATTAGAATGTCACCTTGATTAAAGGATTTACAAATGACTATTAGGTCAACTTCATCAAAATTATTTTTACTACTACCACAATGGTTAGAAAGTAATAACAAGATTTTGATCTGATAACATACAACTCATTTTGTAAGTTCAGACATTTGTTCTTCCCAACTCTATTTCATTGATTGGACTCCCTCATTCTCATGATTTTTGATCTTCTTGGTAGCTCTTCAAGCAATGCTTCACCTTTTGAACTTCACACTTCTCCTTACAAGTGTTTTGACCACTTTTCTTCACAAATTTCTAGTCCAACAACACTCTAAAACATACTAGATACCTCCCTAAATAGGTATATTTGATATTTTGTTGTTTAATCACAATCATAGATCTTAGGGTTTACAACCAGATCCAAAAACTCAAGGAATCTATCCACCTTCTTGTTTTTCTAAATTCTCAACAATTCTAGAAACATCTTCTCAAATATTATCCTTTTATTGCTCAACTAATCATTTCCTTGCATTAAATAATACAACTTATCAATCCTTATGATCAACACATTTTTCTTATACCAAAATTTTTACAATGTTAGCCACAAATCTTAATTCTCTCATAAATTTTTCTTTTACTATCACTCAATCATCACCATGCTTTTCTTCTTGGTCTTCTCTGGATCACTTAGTCACCACTATTTAACTCAATTAATACTATCACTTAGCCAACATAGATTCTTAGTCAACATTGTTCTGATTGGAAATACTTAAGTTCTATAATCTTCCGCTTCAACTCCTTCATTCATCGTGTAACACTGATACTTGTTCAAACTTATAGTAAAGATTGCAATATCAATTTCCTTTTCTCTTAAACTGATCTTTCTTCTTAATGAATGAACAACACATTATCTTGACAAGTACTAAATTATCAAGTGCCCATTGTAATTCCATCTCACTTACACATCTTAACTCAACCTTTCACTAGGTCATCTCATGATCTCTTCTTTTCAAATCCTCTTCATCAATCAATAGATATGACACTCTACACTATTTGTGAATGTCTATTAGTAGGTTTGACTTATGTCTTACCAATAGGTTTGACATCAATGAAATAATAATAATTGTTTCAATTAGGCTCTCAACAATTATAGCTCCAACACTCACATTTTCATCTCCTCCATAAAAAAACTTTAGTTTATCCCATATTTTCTTTGCATTGGCATAGTTCTTGACATCATCAAATTCAACATCATTGAGAGAAGATATAATATCAATCATCATACTATTATGATTCCTCTTTTCATTCATTTATCTCATAGTTAGGGGACCAATAGGTGTGACACATTCATTCTCCAACCAGTGTATATTATTAGATCCCCAATACTAGAAAGATGTAGATTCATTTGATCTTTCAATGATGAAAAGTTTTCCTTGTTGAGCTTTGGTGGCTCTCTCTTATACATCTTGATATTTTTATCAAGTTCCTTTAACCTTCTTTCTTTAAGAACTCAGCTCCGATAAAAAATTATTGGATAACTTGAGGGGGGGGAGGGGGGGGTGGGGTGAATCACTTATGTCCAGTTATCTCACAGTCCCTTCAAAAATTTCAACTCCATCAAAGAATCATATACATAAACAATAATAAATTCAATTACTTGGTATAAACATCCAGCTCAATACTTAATTCAATCATTGACTTCCTTAAAAATTGTTATAAAATTTTTTCTTGCATTACTGACTATTAGTAAATGTCTAGTTATTACCTAGTGATATCTTAGTTATTACAAAGTTGTAGTTAACTATAAAACATGTAAATCAACTTGCAACACAAATAGAATTCACATAATTTGACACCAATATTTTTAATGTGGAAACCTTCTTAAGGGAAAACCCACTTGGATTGACAACCCAAAAATTTCACTCTTTCCAAGTAATCTCTGTTAGGAGACAACCTTGTTAAAGGTTACATACACTTTGTTAAAGTGAACTTTTTAGATGATTTCACTAGAAGATCATCTATACCTTATCACTCCCTATCCTCGACTAAAAAGATTGGCCTAATTTAAATGACTTACAAACACCACTAATTGACATTACCGTATAGGATTTCACAAACTTGTTAGGTCTATTTAGTACTTCCAATATTTTTTGCTATAATTGTTAAACAGTAATAGTATAAAGTGATATGTTAAGAATAACTTTACTTGTTTAGATCTTTGTTCTTGCTCTTTATCTGTCTTATCTATGTCTTGGATCTTCTTTCACTTTGTTCTTTGACTTGGTTGTATAACTCCTCTCTCTCTCTCTCTCTCTCTCTCTCTCTCTCTCTCTCTCTCTCTCTCTCTCTCTCTCTCTCTCTCTCTCTCTCTCTCTCTCTCTCTCTCTTCTTTCAACTAATTGGTTCACCTAGCTCAACAATCTCCTTTTACCTTCTTGATCTCCTTTGCACTTTGATCTTCTCTTAGCAATACAACTAGCAAAAAATTTGAACCAAAAAACAAAAAATGTCTTGTTAATCTCCTTAAATGGATTTTTTATTACTTTCATATGCTTCCATCTTTTTCCACTTAATCAAAATCATTGATCTTAGGTTTAATTCAACACATAGAAAATATAACCTTACAGAAAACTTTGTGTCCATCCTTATCCTTCTTCAATTTTCTTCATCATATCCTTCTTGAATTTTATCCATTGTAGATCTTGCAACAAACTTTGACTTTCTCTTTAGACCTTCCCAATCTTTCCAAATTTTCATCAGAATTCAGTCTCAAATTCCAATTTTCCAAATTTGTTCATTCAACAGTCACTTAGTAAACATATTATTTACTCAAGAAATGTAAAACTTTGTTGATTTTGATTTGCTTGGGAAAAAATATGCTCTTCTTCCTTTACCAATTGCTAGGGCAATACCATACTCACTTAGTGAATGCAGTCTCCCTTTATCGACCTTGTGACTCAGTTAAGCTTATGTTTTCTAATACTTCTCGACAATACATGATTTTAAAATAATCAAACTAATATTACATAATATTTTTCCATCTCATTCAAGTACCCATTAAATACCTTACATATCAACTTTGACTTCATGTTACTTTCTTCAAATCCTCTTCATCAATCTAATGATATGGCACTTTCCTAAGTTAGCATAATATCTATCCAACCAAGACTTTGACATCAATGACAATATAACAATTGATATGACTCTTTTACATACATTCATAGCACTTATCAACTAACAATCTCCCACTATCAATTACAATATTGGTTCGAGTTAACATAGAGGACTCCCTAAAGGTTCTATTTCTAGTTGGCATGAATTTGTTGATTTTTTCACTGAGAAATTTGGGGACCATGGTGATACATCTTTTACTTCTCATGAATTGACTATTATCAACTAGAATTCCAATGAATCATTTGCAGAGTTCAATAAGAGATTTAATAAAGTCTTAGATACAATACCAAGATATATCTAACTAATTGATTCCTTTCTAATAAATTTTTATTTAAGTGACTTTAATAGTAAAAATAAGTATGAGACAAGGTATCATAGGCCCAACATCTTGAAAGAGGCTTTCAAAATAGCCATGAAAATTGATAATGATAGGAAGGTTGCTAGTAATATTGGGAAGAGAGAGAACCCTAGATTGTGTAATCCCAAACAAAATAAGGATGAAGATAAGATTGGTAAACTACTGAATATGATCAAAGATCTGCAAGATAAGAAAAATAAAAATGTTTTTTTAGATTTAACAGAAATGATAAACCTTACAAGTTCAAACTACTGGACATGCCATACAACACTAATTGGAAGGATGGACAAGCCATAAGAAATAATTAAACACATGATCCCTTGAAGATAAATAATAACTATGTGGAAAATGGTCCATGGTATGAGATTTGTAAATTGCCACATGCTCTTGATCAATGTTTGATTGCACATAGAATACTAGAAGAGGAAGATCAAGAAGAGGAGTAGCCTACTATTAACACTTTATCATAAAAAAGCACTTTGTGGGGAGGATGATTCCTTAGAAGATGAGCACACTTCTACTGTTGACATGATGAGAATATGGAAACAATATTTGCAAAGAGTTTTTTCTAATGAAGAACAAGACCTAAGGGTAAGGAAATCAATTGATGAAGAGAGGAGAGCTTACACAATTATAGAAATAGAATAAGCCCAAAGTAGTTATAGGTTAAGAAACTAGACTAAAATCTTGACACTGGAAAATCATCGAGACTAATTGTCAATGGACTGCAAACATATTTGCCCAAGAAAGGTAATGAGAGGGTAATGCTTAATGACAAGAAAAAAATAAAGGTAGAAAATCTGCTTGACAAACAAGAAGTGGGTAAGAATGTGGTAAATATCAAATCATTTATTTTTATTGCTTTGTTTCAAGTAAAAATTCAAGTTCCTTTCTTTTAAATTGTAAGATTCTTGCATATGAGAAATAAGTTCTAAATCTTTTTCCTAAAGTGAACAAAGAGGATCATTCAAGAGAAGAAAATTTTAATGAAGCAACCATTATCTAAATTCAGACTAATATTAATGATAACTCACCACATGTAGATCCTTTTTATCTAAAATTTTCAATTAACAATAGGTTGTTGAGAAATTGTATGATAGATTCAGGTGTTGCAATGAACATTATGCATGCCACTGTCATGAAAGAATGAGGATTAATACTGGATATGCCTTATGGAAAGTTCTATACAATGGACAAACAATTTTTTCATATAGTAGGAATCATGAAGGGAATTGACTTCAAGTTTCCCACATGCCCAGATGTGTCTTACAAAATGTATGTTATTGTGGAGGAGATACCAACCTATTATTGTATGTTGGGTGCCACATTTAGTTGGAATTATCTTGTGAAACTATACTTGTAGATGGAAAATATATCAGAGTTGATAGGGAGCCAAGATTTACATACTTGGTCAAAAGTTTCAATCCTAAATATGGAGTCAATTTTTGTCAAATGGACTTGGATAACTTCCAAGTAAATTTGATGAAAAAACTCAGAGTATCAAGGGATATGATGAAGTAAATTTAAATGAGGAGAATGATGAAATAGGGCATATGTAGTTTTATGGGTCCTGTAGTAAGGATAATGGAGTAGGAATTATTTTAACATCTCATTCTAGTAAGAGTTTTAAGAACTCATTTCTGTTAAACTTTGAATGCTCTAACAAATATTACTGAGTACAAAGCATTAATTTTATGTTTGAATCTTTCCAAAGATCACAAAGTTAAAAATTTCTTTATCTTTTGTAATTCAAAATTAATAGTGTCCCAAATTAGAACTATATCTCTTACTAAAAGTTCTAGATTAAAATAATATAGAAATTATGTTTGGGGCCTAATTGAGTTTTTTATGCCTTTTCAATTAAGTGGATTGATCTAATAGATTTTTTTTGGTTGATCTAATGGCCAACTTAGCTATTAAACAAATTGATATTCCACTTGAAGATTTTGTGCAAGTTTAAATTTAAAAAAGACTATTTGTTCCTAAAAATGTTCATAATTGGCAAATATTTGATGATGATATAGATATAATTAAATTTCTAACTTGTGAAGATTAGTATCACAACTAGTACATTGATTGAAATTGATTTGTAGAATCTTAGGATGGTAAAGAGATGTTATTTGGAGAAGTTGTTCAACTTAAGATTAATAAAATACCTAAGGGATTAGTCTCCCTAGAAAGAGGATTTAATGAACATGAAGGTTTTAAATCTTATAAATCTACTACTATAGAAAAAGAGATTGAAAAGATACATCTAGGAAGTGAGCATTCTCCAAAGGAAGTGTTCATTGGTAGAACATTATTCCCTTGAATAAGATCAGAATTGATTTCCTTATTAAGAAAATATAGGCATGTGTTTTCTTGGTCTTATGATCATTTAAAGGCTTATAGGGAAGACTTGTTTCAACAAGAAATACCCTTCAAGTCAAATGATGATCCATTTAGATAGAAGAAAAGAACCATCAATCTCATGCGAACACAAAAAATGAAAGAGGAACTAATAAAGATGAGGGATGCAAAAATTATTAAGCCTATTAGGCATTCCACTTGGGTCTCCAATTAAGTTTCTATCAAAAAAAAGAATGGGTACATAAGGCTAAGTCTAGATTTCAGAAACCTAAATATTTCCTCTCTAAATGATAAGTATACATTTCCAAATATGGAGGCACTCTTACAAAAAAGTAACAAGGGATGAGGTTCTTTCTATGATGGATGGTTTCTTAGGGTACAACCAAGTGAAAGTGAAAGAGAAGAACAATACAAAAATGCATTTACCACCTCATGTAGGACATATGTATACACAAGATTTCCCTTTGGTTTAACCAATGTGTGAACAACTTTTCAAAGAGCCATGAACATTTCTTTGGAAGGTTTGATTGATTTCATTGTTGTGGTGTACTAGGATGATCCCACTTCTTATTCAAAAAGGGTATAAGAACATTGCAATCATTTAGAAAAAACTTCATAAGAGCCCTTAAATATGGTATATCACTAAATCCAAAGAAATCTCAATTTGGGATAATAGAATGATGCAGTAGCATCCTTAGGTAGTCATCAATATTGTATATAGGGGCATTGAGCTCAATTGTATAGAATCATGGTTCAAATAGTTAGGGTTATGTTCAAGAAATATTGAGCAACCTTTTCCTAAGGGTGCAAAAAGTTTGGAGTAATCATCTTGAAGTTAGAGCCATTTTGGTGGCTTCTAGTAACATGTTCCTAATTTACTGGCATACCTTGGAGATTGTACTTGTGAGTTTTGATCTAAGGGACTTGGTTTATGGGATTTTGGATTTGGATCATTGGATGGCATGTGAACCTATGTCTAAGTAATTTTATTGTTATGTTGTCATTTGAATTAGTTATCCATTGTAAACTCAGGGCTTGTCCTAAGTATTTGGTTATTTCATGTATTTAATGTCTATTAGAAGCTAACATGTGGTTTGAGGGTGTATTTAATGTGAGTGTTTATTTAATGTAACTTTATAGGATAACTTGTGGCTTGGTTTAGTATAAGTAGAGGTTCTTGTGATATCTTGAGTCATTATTGATTATTCATTCAACATGGAGAAGATGGAGTAGAGGAGATAAGTAAAGTTTAGTAGATCTAGTAGCTAAGTGTTGGCTTGGGAAACAATAAGGTTTCTTGGTGGCTTGTGAGAACAAGTTTAGATTCTTCTTGGAGTTTTCTACCACATTGTGGATCTAGGCTAGGTAGTGGTTGGATCTTGTGAGGTCTTACATAATTTTTATTTTAATTGCTTATGTATTTGGCCATAATCTAGAAGGCCTTATAGTTAGGCATGTTGAATGTAAATATTATGATTCTATTATGAGAATTGGTGTTTTATATTAATGCAAAAATAGGTTTTGAGGGGAACTAAAACCCCTTACAAGAACAAAATATATACGAGAAGGATCACTAGGTTTTAAAAGGACTTGAAACTTGAAGTTCACATCAAAGCATCAAAAAGCTAGGTTTTATAGGGACCTAAGACCATAAAAAATTTAAATATAGTGCAAACCTAGGTTTTACAAGGACCTAGAACCTAGAGTTAAAATACTACAAAGCTAGAAACTACAAAAAAATAAGAAATGAAAACCAACAACCCGACCAGGGACCAGACACTTGCAAACTAGACTAGCAACTAAATTAGCTCTTTAATGACCTTAGCTAATTCCTTGCAAACCTTTGATGTGATTTGAAAGATATCTTCCATAATAGAACCAGGAACCTCAACAACCACCTTCTTCATACTTTTTCTCATTCTTTTCCTCGGACCACCTAGAATCTTAGCTGCAATTGCATTAGGAGACATGATCTCCTCATTACTCTTTTCCCCTAATTTGGCAGCCATGGCACATAAGCTAGAAATCACCATCTCCATTTTTTGCCCACTTTGTTTAATCAGTTTCCAAAGTTCCATTTCATGCTCTTTATGTTTCTCATGTATGTTCCCAACTTGGTTTTCCAATTGGGTTCTCTTAGTTTTTTCTTGATCTAGTTCTTTCTACATGTCACCCATATTTTTCTTTAACCTAGTTTTTTTTTTTTTTATAGAGCTAGGAGTCAACTAGGAGGGAAGCATATTCTTTCAAATTGGCTTTGTAAAGGAAATAAAACTTCACTGGATTAGTTTAATCTCTAGTCTCTTCACCACATTTTTCCCAAAATCATTAGTAATTACCTGGGTTTCCTTGAGATGGAGCTGATTCTCAGAATTTAAACCATTTTGTTCCATTATCTCCTTTTGATTCTCCTTATTCAAGATCTGATATTTAATGACAAGGGTTTTTCCTTCATCATTCTTCTCTGTTTCTATGTCCATCATACTCTTAACATCAGTAATATCTTTTTTTGTGGGTGTAGGTTGATCACTTTGGATCCCATCATTCTACCCCAAGACTTTAGAAATAGTTTTTGACTCTACATTCCTTTCTTTACTACTTTCCCCCTCATGCTTGAAAATAGAAATACCCATGCTTCCATAGTACCCATCCAAATCAGAGCTAAAATCCCTCGTTTCTATATTATCCTCTTCATCTCCAATTTTCTCAGATTCTGTAGCTTCCTCAATTTTTTTCTCCCTCTTAATCTCCTTCTTAGAGCCCTTGCTATCACTAAAACCCTCCTCATCTTTAACCTTAATTTTCTTATCACTCATCTTTTGATGAGGCTTACTACTAAGAGATTTATACTTCTTCTCCATAATAAGAGAGGGTTTTACTACAATTTTTACAGTAATTTTCAATTAATAAAATAAGCCCCTCATGGAGCATAGGTCTAGATTCCTTCTTCCTATGGGCCTAACGACTATGAAGTATAGATAACTTCAACTAAAAAGGGAAAGAAATCCTATCTTTATATTGGAAATGATTTAAAAATATGAAATGAAATTTATATAACTTTTTTAGATCTTCCATCTAGAATGAAGTATTCA
This sequence comes from Cupressus sempervirens, assembly GCA_028749045.1. NCBI lineage: Eukaryota > Viridiplantae > Streptophyta > Pinopsida > Cupressales > Cupressaceae > Cupressus > Cupressus sempervirens. Next base: position 654,003,904 of record CM053789.1, on the reverse strand, counting down.
TGAATGCAGGATAAGAGATCTTGCCATATAGCCTTGAGTTGGTCGAAGTCATAGAAGTCCCCAATCTTCACAAGCCTTTTTTCCTCATCATCATTTTAAAGAAATTTCTTGAATGTTGCATTCAAATTTTTTATTTCCTTTCTAAACTTTAGGCCCCCCATATGAAGACTGATGATCTTCACAATGAATTCCTCTATCAAATTCATTATACCTCCATGCATAGTAAGCTTTTCTTTAGTCCAATTCTTGAAGAAATACTCAGTTATATGGGGCTTGTAGCCATGTAACTTCTCAATATACTTTGTCACTTTTCCCTTGGAGAGTATATCCCACACTATAGATTTTTCCTTCCACTCCTTGCAAGTCATTGGATCTTGTTTCCTTGGCTCTCCACCCATTGTGTATCCTTCTCTACAATTTTTCTGACAAACTGTAACAACTGAGAACAAGGTATGTTTAATCTCAAGAAAATGCTTTACCATTAAAACATGCCAAGTACTTTTAATGATGACACAATGGTACCTCCTTGAGATATGCAAACAATTTGCAATAAAACCATCACTTATCATGATAAAAATCTCAATCTTATGTAATATTTCCTTCAATAGCATTATTCATATCATTAGTAGTAATCACCATCATCTCACTCTCCTTCCTAAGGTAATCATGCCAAGTCATCTTCAGGTCCCTATTAACTACTTTATTCACTATCTAGTCAGCAATTTTATTGCCTTCATACAAATTATGGGTAGTAATAACTTTGTTAATTTTTTTAATAAGATCTTTAATTTGATAATGCTACCATCAATACTCTATGTGGTCGTACTCTTGTTATTCAACATATTGACAATATTAAGAGAATACCCTTCTAGCCATAAATTCCTATATCCAGATTCCACTGCCAATCTAATAGTATACAAAGCCATAGTAGCCTCATCGTTATGACTAGTAGAACTGTAATGTCCTTTATCTAGACCTTAGTTTATAAACCTAACTTTTCATATCTTTTCTTCCCTCTTTCCTCAATTTTTCTTTATCAAGTTTTTATTCTCTATATATATATTCAATAGTAAGAGTCATGTCTTTTCATAATATTAAAAATTATATTAATTATATAATTAAATTAAAAATACTATATATTATATCAATATATAGATTATATTATATAATTTTAATTATACATTACATATATTAAATCTATATTAATGATATTATCATTCTTAACAGTGATATAAATATTTTTTATTTTATTAATTTAATACATGATAGTATTAAAATAGTTGATATATATATATAGTTATTTATTATTTATATTTATTATCATATATATTACAGGACTTATATAGAATAATATATATTAATTATCTATAATTGATTATAATTATAATTATATTATTAATACCTATTATAATATTTATTAAGGTCTTGTTAAAATGGGGGCATGACAAGTCCACCCCTCTCGATTTTTCTTGTCCTCAAGCAATATATATGATCCTAAATGATCTATAGCTCCGACTCCTTTCTTCCCTATATATGTATTAAACACTTGCAAAGTTTGCATATTAGTAACCAATGAAAGAACATATGAATGAAAACACAAAGTAGACACATTAATGCATAAAGACACAATGCAAACACAAGGTAGACACAAAAATGTAGGAAGACACAAGAAGAGATGAAGAAAACATATTAATTCATTAAGACACATAGTATATATGTTTAAAAAATCATTAGAATCCTTCTTACAATTTGAAATAAGAAAAGGTAAGGAAATGTTTCACCACTTTGATTGTGAATGTCGCACTCCTTTCCCTTGTCTCAAAATCAAAAGTTCTTGAAGATGCATATTTTTAACAACTTTTCTATAGTTAGTAATATGATAGGGTGTATAATTCTATAGTGGATGGTAGATTTACTATTGCTCAAGTTTGGACATGCTTAGCTTAGGGCTCCCTCATATTTTTATCCATATTGGGATTCTCTTGCCCCAACGTGATCGATTTACTCCCCCTATGCACACTTCCTTCCCACTAGGAACATGTTTAATTTTTATGTAGATGGTAGATCTACTACTTCTTGAGGCTAGACACGCTCAGCTTGGGAGTCCCTCAAATCTTTATCCATATTGGGATTTTCTTGCCCCAACATGACTGATTTTTCCCTCCCCCTGTGCATACTCCCTACCCGCTAGGAATGTATTTAATTTTGATGTGGATGGTAGATTTATTGCTTCTCGAGTTTGGACATGCTTAGCTTGGGGCTCCCTCACATATTTATCCATATTTGGATTCAATTGCCCCAATGCAACTGATTTTCTCCTCACCTTGTTCACACTCCCTATCCACTACACACTAATACAAGTGATCTTATATATTTATCCACAATTTATTAAAAGCATTAATTATTATTTTATTATAATTAGGCTATGCTTCTTTATTATCCTAGATAAAGTGTAGTAATTTATCATAGGCTTCTCAAAATCTAAGTCTAAATAGGAAGTAATTATTCTTCCAACATATCTAATAATATGGAGAATAGCTTTCAAAATAATGATAAGAGTCTTTATCCTTCGTATAAGTAATTATTTTATTATGAATTATGCAAATATATATTCCCTATTATCTATCATATCAATTATTTATTTTAATTCATATATCATATAACATTTCATTTACCACCCCTCTACATATGTAATAAAAATTACATTTATAACATTAAAAACATACTTATGCTTCTTACTTGGCGGGTCCCTCTCACACCCTAGGCATTTGATACTGAATGTGGCTATTGTCCCTAGTGTTATTGCAAGGTGATGCTATTTGTTTGAACCATTTTCATAGTCATCATATGACCATATAATTGCATTTAAATATCTTTGGTAGCAACATCATTTGTTCTCAATTCACTTGTTGTATCTCTCCTATGTTCTTCCCCATAATCAATAGTCCCTCTATTTTATACAATCTCATATTGCCCAAGGTTACAGAATTTTTAACAATGTATACATAGGTGGGTTGAGAGGTCAATTTAATCTCATGCCAATATCTTATCAAAGGTTATTCTTCCACTAACTTTGGATGTCAAATTAAGCTATGCAATATGACACATATGTAGCCTGTGATACTGTTGTGATAAATCAAACTTCTCAACAACCTCTTTCATTGATCTTTGTATTTTCGTGTGATCAATTTTTCCTATATCAAATAGTTGACTCCCTCGATATTAGATTGTGTTTCCAGTGATTACATGTAAGGAAAGATGATTGAACTTCTCAAAAAATATCAATCATTCTTCCTTTTTAGGTTTCATTGCATACGTGATATTCATCTAGAAGTGGATGATGATAAAAATAGTGGCCAACATAGCATAGTCACCAATGTATAGAACATCATAGAAATGAAATATTCATAGAAATTAAATGAAATTTATGCATTGGGTGATTATACCTCCTTTAAAATGAGTGGATGGGTGTTAATGAAAATGGGAAATCTTAGGACCCTAATGTCTTTGATTCTGACATTAATTTGCAGGAAGTTTATGAGGAGGTGGATTTGTAACAAAAGGTGGAAATTATGTCGATGCCATTTTATGTTCATATCTTCCTTCAAATTTCTTTGACTTCTTACTATATCTAGTGATGGTTCATGATACTACTTGGTCAAGTATGGGCTTTTGGCACTTTTGTATGTGCTCATCCTCTCCTAAGGCTGATCAAATAATTGCTTGTCTTGATTATTTCTTTGTAATTTTTGTGATGTTTTTCTTTCCCATTCTTGCGATAATTTCATTTTTCTTCCAAGTTTATTCAATGCAACTTACATTGAATGGTGGATGATGTTTGACTGTATATCTATTTTTATTATAGCCCATTATTCTATTGTATTCCTCGCCACTGTTATGTTTGATCTCCTCTTCCTCCATATTCCTCTTGTGATTAATCTAGTGGTCTATAAATGAGATTCTTCATTGATATATGTTTTTAAAGCAGTCTTGAATGGTCTATGATTGTCACATGAGACATGGCAAGGAAAATTGATACAGGCAAGTTTTTGCCTCACATTTGCTACTCAAATGATAGTAACATATTCACACATGTATTTGATTTTATCCTATATCATTAACTACATTCCTAAAGGATGGTAGGACCAATGCTCAGATACCAATGCAATGTTCTTTATCTGGACATTAGTTTATAAACCTAACTTTGCATATCTTTTCTTCCCTCTTTACCTGGTAGTCCTTTATCATGTTTTTATTCTCTCTCTATATATTCAATAGTAAGAGTCATGTCTTTTCATAATATAAAAAATTATATTAATTATATAATTAAATTAACAATAACATATATTATATCAATATATAGATTATATTACATAAGTTTAATTATACATTACATACATTATATCTATATTAATGATATTATCATTCTTAACAGTGATATAAATATTTTTTATTTTATTAATTTAATACATTATAGTATTAAAATGGTTGATATATATAGTTATTTATTATCGTATGTATTATGGGACTTATTTAGAATAATATATATTAATTATATATAATTGATTATAATTTTAATTATATTATTAATATTAATTAAAGTCTTGTTAAAATGGGGACATGACAAGATAACCAATAGGAATAGCAACATCATCCACCACTCTACTATAATGGTCTCTTAAAACTCCACCACACCCCACTCTTCTAATATTCCCTTTGACTGATCCATCAAAATTAGCTTTCAACCAACTCAGAGGAGGAGATCTTCATTTCAGATATTGTCTCTGATCATCATATTTGGTATTAGTTCCTATACCATTCATAGGATTTCTAATTTGGACTTCACTACTTTTGTTCAGAGATCTAAAATTCTCTTTTACAGCTCTGACGATATTTGGACCCACAAAACACTCACGAGTTTCTTTATTTCTAAAAATTCTATGGTTCCTTTCTTTCCAAATACCACAAAAAAGATGGGGAAGAGTGATCTTCTAGAGAAAACCAATTTCATCTCCTTTAATAGGACAAATCCAATTCTGAAAGCATTCATCAATATTATTAGGTTGGATGCACCAAGTATTCCAATATTAAAGGAGGGATCCCCAAACATTTTGGCTATATCTGCAATTAAAAATTGGTGATTCCTATCTTCCAAATCCATCTTACAAAGGCATCTATTCACCAAATAAATACCTCTTTTTGGAAAATTATCTAGAGTTAAATTTTATTTTGAAGCAAACTCCAGAAGAAGATATTAAATTTAGGGATGAGACCCTTAATCCAAGCTCTAGCCCACATGGGGGAGTTGACCTTATCCTTAGTTCTAAACATAGAAGAGACATTGAAACATCCATTAGATTCAATCCCCCACACCATTGAATCCTCCTGATTAGGATAAAGGGTACAAGTATTAAGGGAAATTTGGATGCTAGAGAAACTTTGATTAATCTTAGCAATGTTAACCCAGCCATTATTAGAACAATAATTCTCTACATATTTCCCATAAACCTTTTTACATCTTTTTATTGAAATCATATCCACATAACTATCTACTAAAGGGTGATCCAAGAGCCACTCATCTTCCCAGAATCTAATTTTACATCCATTACCAACTTTCCACTTACAACCTTTATTCAAAATATGTTTGGCACCTTGGACAACACCCCAAATCATACAAGAACTAGGTATAATTGGGTAGGATAAAAAATCAAAAATAGAGAGAGCATTATAAAGATACTTATGTTTCCAAATTGAGCTCCATTCCTTATCATCATGATACACTCTCTACCCTTGTTTGCCCAAAAAAACTTTATTTGTACTTCTAATAGATCTAATACCCAAACCTCCTTTCATCTTAGGTTTATAGACCTTTTTTGAGGCTATTAGAGCCAATCTCTTTTTTTCCTTAGTTCTAGACCATAAAAAGTTCTTTTGGATTTTAGCAACTACATCCTCAAATTTAGCTAGAATCCTAAAAAATACTTAGAGCATAAGTTGGGAGGCTTTAAAGACAAGCTTTGAGAAGAATTATTTTATGAACTTGACTTAGTATGTTACCTTTCCATCCAACTAATTTCTTATTGAATTTCTTAACTAAATCCTCCCAAAAGGTTTTAGAAGGACTAAGCCTTAGAGGAAGGCCTAGATAAGTACTCAGTAAAGAACCTATAGAACACACAAGAATATTAGCAATTTTCCTTTTTCTAAGAGTAGGGGGGTTGATAAAAAAAGAGAGAGCTCTTATCCCAATTTATCAACTACCCATAGATAGTTGAATAAAGATTCAGAGCCTTTTTAAGAATTCTAGCCTCCCTTACATCATCTTTTCCTATGAAAATGGTATCATCCACAAATTGTTCATGAGAAAAAATAAGAGGATGAGATGTACATCTCACACCTTGAATTTCCCCTCTCAAAACCATCTTCCCAATATACTTGCCCAAACTATCAACCATAATAGTAAAGAGAATAGGAGAAGTAGGATCACCCTCCCTCAAACCCCTAGAAGGTATAAAATAATCAAAAGAACTCCCATTGACTAAAACAACCAGAGAAGAGGTAGAGACAAGTTGAAAAATTAGCTTAAACATAGAATCATTAAAGCCAAAAGAAAGTAAGACCTTTTGAAGAAAACTCATTAAACTCTATCACAAGCTTTAGCAATGTCCACTTTCATAATAAAACTTTGGTTCTTAGGCAAAGATAAATAATGGATATTTTCATGGATTGAAATAATTGAGTTCAAAATTTGCCTTCCAGGAATGAAACTATTTTGTTGCTCAGAGATAAGGTTAGGAAGGATACCCAATAACCTCAAAGTAAGAACTGTTGAGATGATTTTGTAAATCAAGTTACAAAGACTAATAGGCCTAAATTATTTAGGGGAATCAACTCCATTCTTCTTTGGTATAAGATAAAGAAAAATATAATTAATCTCCTTCAAAAAATTTTTAGCTCCAAAGAATTCTTTAACTACATCATAAACATATTTACTTACTAGATTCAACTCTTTCTGGAAGAAGAACATAGGAAAACCATCCAATTTTGGGGATTTATCTCCTTCAAAGGAACAAACTGCTTTATATATTTCCTCTCCATTGGGAATAGTTATCAAAATTTTGTTCTTCTCACTAGAAACCACATGAGGAATAGCTTCAAGAAGCTCAAATTATTTGGTACCATCAACATTTGGGTTAGAAGTAAGAAGAGAAGAAAAATAGGATAACATTTCATTAGAAATATCAGTTTCATTAGTAATTTTCTCTCTTCCCTTTGAAAGGCTTGAAATTTGATTATTGGCTCTATGTTTCATAGTAGTTAGATAATTTTTTTTTTGTTTCTATCACCTTCTTCCAACTAGATGGATCTAGATCTCTACCTCCAAAATATTTCCTCTTTATAAATGATGTCACGGTATTCAACTAGCTTATCATTCTCTTCTTTAACCAACTCCTCTGAATAACCTTCCTATTGAATTTGATCTTGGATAAATTTTAGATCATCCTCCAAATTTGATTTATTCTCAAATATATTCCCAAAATAATTCTTATTCCATTCCCTAACTCTTCTTTTAACATACTTAAGTTTGGATGCAACTCAGAATTGAGTTCTGCCTTCAATATTAATATTCCACCATTCTTCTAGCAAAACCCTCAAAATTAGGGTTCTCCATCCACATTTTCTCAAATTTGAATGGGAATTTTTTTCTTTCTTGAATAGCTTGACCATTAAAAAATATCAAAAAGTGGTCAAAAGAAAACTTCTATATTGCATTAAGAGTATAGATACAATCTCTGGTCCAATTTGGAGAGATTAGAACTCTACCCAAGCGAGCTTGAATACATTCATTTCCAACTCTTTTATTAATCTAGGTAAAGTCAATACCTTGGAGATCCAAATCCACTAAACCTTATTTATTAATAAAATCCATAAGATCCAACCTTCCTTCCAATTGCCTAGAATTTCCCCCTTTTTTCATGTTCATAGAGAGGAACATTAAAATCACCTAGAAATAACTATTTTCCATTATAATCTAAACTTTGAGCTTGGAAAGAGAATCCTGTAACTTTTTTCTAGAATTCTTATTATTAGGAGTATACACATACCAATTTTTATCTTGAGATAAATTTTGAATCTTAACCGCAACGAATTTCTTATTGGCATCCATTAGGGTACCAAAAAACATAGAATGCTTCCACATTATTAGAGTACCACCTGATGCTCCTTCAGAACTACTAGCCATAATACAATAGTTCTTGAATGATTTAAAATTTTCTACTTTTCCTTTAACCATTTTAGTTTCTTGGATCACCATTATATTAGGTTTATGCTCTTTAACAAAATTACGAACTACATCTAACTTAGGGATACTATTCATCCCTCTAATATCCCATGTAATGATTTTCATTATAAGTTTTTAGGGGTAAAATCTAGAATAGTTGCTTTCTTCCCATCAACAATATTCTACATACTTTTAGCTTCTCTCCTCTTTTTGATAGTTTTTTGGTTATATTTGTCCGGGGTTCCAAAATCTAGTTTCAATTTTATAGGACCTATTTCTAATTTACTTATTGGAGTCACAACACCTATAGGAAAAGGGTTAGCTATTTTATATTTTTAATTTTCATTTGACTCCATTTCAATCTTGGTTCTTCCTTCTTAGTTATCAAATCCAAATACTTAGAATCCAATTCACTTTTATTCAGAGGAATTTATTGACATAGAGGTTTCAATCAAATAAGATTACCTTTATCCTATAAAACCTCCAAAATATCAAGCTCATCCAGCTGTCCACTCCTTTCCTCTAGGATTTCTCCTTTCTCAATCTCCTCTAACTCCTCAACCTCTTCCAAATCCTCTACATTATCCTGATAGATAACCAACTTGCTCAATAATGTTTTAGATTTCTCAATTTCCTTAATAGCAAATGAAATTTCCTAATTGTTCTAGATCTTCTTTTCTTCATCCTTCATCATCTCCTTCCTTTGATCAACCTATGATTTAAGACTATCTTCACTTTTTTGGCCTTGTAAAATAATTACTTTAGGAAAGACTTTAGGTTTCCAAACCCTTTTTAGAATCTTCTTTTCCACATTCACCAACTTTTGTTTATTTTAAAGTTTTGGTCCATAATTTTTTCCCTAGTGACCCAATTTTTTGCAAAAAAAATATGCATTGGAAAGACCTTAAAAAAAACCTCTTGAGTCAACTTTTCTAATTTTGAATTAATTTCCACCTTCTAAGGAAGGTCCTTCAAATGTGCAACTTTCACATAGATTCTAGCACAATAAATTTTAGATCTAGATGCAGTCATATTATCATTAGCCATTAGTTCTCCAAAAGATCCAGCTATCCACTTAAAAATTTCTTCATGCCAAAACTCATGAGAGAGACTCGAGAGTCTTACCCACACCGGAGTAGTTAGGAAGAAAGCATTTGATAGATCCATATTTCATTCCCAATTTTTAATCATTAAGGTACTATTACCAAATAACCAAGGTCCACCACATAAAACCATATTCAAATCTTCCTTGCAAGTAAATAAAAAGGAGAAAAACCCTTTCATCATTAAATCAATATTCACTTGACTAGGGAGAGCCAATTTCCTTTTAATTATTTTTCTTAAAGTTTCAATATCTAGTTGGGCCCCCAAATTTTCCCAACTAGGGTTAAATCCATAGTAGAAATAGAATAATCTACTATGGAGTCCAAGATAAAATTCTAAAAATTACCTTTTTCCCAACAGGATTTAGAAGTAACAAGAGGAAAAGAAGATTTGTCTATGAGCCTTTTTCCAAACAAAAAAGATCACTTTCTTTGACCCACTTCATTTTTCTCCTTCTGCTCCTCAACACGTAATCCTTTGGGATTCTTACACACACTTAAAGAAGGTTTCACTTTCAAGATATTATTTTGTGGGTCCCCTATAAAGACTGGAATCTTAGTCAAAGGATCAGACATATAATAGTCAAAAACCCCATATCTTCTAGAGCTAAAACCTAGAAAAAAAATTATTCTTCCTACTCTAGATTCCCACCTAATCCACTACCACATTCCCTACAACACCTTCTGAACTCCCTACATCTAGATTCCCTAGAGAACTAGAGGTGATCTCCACAATGGAATTCCTTCCAACCAAATTCCTACTTACCATGTTCCTAGAGTTTACTAGGAGAATTGGTGTTATTGTTTAATTTGAGCTAGTTGATCTTGTGGATTTGTTTCTTTGATTTTGCGAAGATCTTGGAAGATGCCTTCAACAAGATTGGAACCTAGGGTGATTGTAGATCTTTGTGATGTTGTAGAGACTAAGATTTTAGAGAAGGTTAAGGAAGATTTGAGATTTGAAATGGACTTGATGAAGAATGATATGGTCACTAAGATCTTGAGGGCTATATTTGATGTACCTTTGAATGTGGGTATTGAAGATGGTTATGAGGAAGTTGTTGAAGAATTTTATGTTGTTGGATCTAGTGGTGAAGACATAACTAATCACATGTAGAGACCTATGGAAGACATAGCTAGTTAGTTGGGTAGATCTGGAGCTCACTTGAAGCTGGAGCATAAGATGGATGTTTCTAATTTATCAAGTACTTTGAATCCTAAAGACCTAATTGATTGGATTGATGATATGGAAGACTACTTTGGGGTGGAGGATATTGGAGATCTACTCGGAATAAGGTTGACACAAACTAAGTTTAAAGGACTTGTTTCTTTATGGTGGAAAGAGTTACAAAGAGATAAAGAAGAAGAAGGTGAAATGAAGATCACTAGATGGAAGTTGATGGTGACAAAGCTAAAGACCAAGTTCATTCGTGTTGATTATGAACTTGAATTGTTTAAGATTGAGTAATCTAAAATATAAGGACTTGTCTATGAAGGATTACACTGAGGAGTTTTACAAGCTAACCATTAAGTTTGGACAAAAAAAAATTTATAAAGAGAAAGGTGCCTAGATATATTAATGCCCTAAGATTCCATATTCAGGATGAGATTGGTATGTTGAATATTTCTTTAGTTGAGGATGCTTATCAGTATGCTTTGATGGTAGAAGAAAAGTTGAAGAGAAGAAATCAAGGTAATTCCCTAGGGAATAAGAAGTGGGTAAAAGATAAATAGATTGCTAAGGATGAAGGATGAATCAAAACCTACTGAATAGAGGAAGAGAGAAGATAGAGGTGCATTTTAGGGTATTCATTTCAAATGTGGGGGAGAAGGTCATGAATATTTTGAATGTCCCAATGTTGCTAGGAAGGTTGGTAATATAAGAGTTTCTATGGTGAATGAGAATGTGAATTCACCAAATGGGCTTGAGGAGGAGGAGAACTTGTTAGTTCAATGAGTTTTTCTTCGTAAGAAGAAACTAGAACCTTGTTAAAGGAGGAGTTTTTTTAGGACTCATTGGAATTCTAGAGGCAAAAGTTGGCATGCTATTGTGTATGCTGGTAGTACTAATAACCTAGTTGTTGAGGAGATGGCTTAGAAACTTGGTTTGATGAGAGTAAGACATCCTTGTCCTTATAGGATTAGTTGGTTGCAAGATGAACATGGTTTGTAGGTGAGGGAGTAACATCTTGTTAATTTTTAGATTGGAAAGTATGTGGATCAAATTTTGTGTGATATTGTGGACATGAGTATTTTTCATATATTACTTGGTAGACCTTGGTAGTATTATTGCAAGGAAGTGCGTGATTGTGTCAAGAACGTGCTTACAATTGAGAAGGGTGATATGAAGCATTCCCTAATTCATTTCTAGAATAGATAACTTGGTAGGAGGAACTTGATTTTTTGTAGCCAAGTTGAGTTGAATAAATATGAAAGGGTTAGAGATTAGCATGGAAAGAGAACCTATGGTGCACCAAAGGAATATGTGAAAAGGAAGAGCAAGGAGTTGTCCATTGGTGTAAATGATATGAAAAAATAGAACAAAGGAAAGAATGTGTAAGATGATGTAGTATAGGACATGTATGTGAAGAACTAGTTCAGAGTTTATGTGTCAAACCCTAAAAGATGTTCTTCCAGCTACTAAGAACAAAATTTCTTCGCACCTAGGGTGTCTGATAGAGGAGCATCCTTGGGTAGTCAAAAATCCTATATGTAAGGGAATTGAGATTGATTGGGTAAAATAATGGTTCACATGGTTAGGGTTATGTTTGAGACATATTGGGAAACCTTTTCGTAAGTGTGCATAAATTTTGGAGTAATCATCTTGAAGTTAGAGCCATTTTGGTGGCTGCCAATAACATGTTCTTGATTTATTGCATCACTTGTAGATTGCATTTGTGAGCTTTGATTTAAGGGAGTTGTTTTATGCTCTCTTGGATTTGGATTGTTAGATTACATCTAGACCTATGTCTAAGTGTGTATATTCTTATGCTTTTATTTTAATTAGTTGTGCATTGTAAACTTCGGACCTATCCTAAGTATTTAGTTATTTCATGTATTTAATATCTATTGTTAGCCGACCAGTGGCTTGAGGTTGTTTTAATGTGTGTTTATTTAATATTACTTGCTAGGCTAACTTGTGGCCTAGCTTAGTATAAGTAGGGGGTCTTGTGATGTCTAGAGTCATTATTGATCATTCATTTAGCATAGAGAAAAGGGAGTAGAGGAGAGGAAAGAAGTTTAGCAGAGCTAGTAGCTAAGTGTTACATTGGAAAATAAGAACGTTACTTGGTGGCTTGCGAGAATAAGTTTAGATTCTTCTTAGATTTTTCTACCAAATTGTGGCTATTAGCTAACTAGTGGTTGGATCTTGTGAGGTCTTGCAAAACTATTATTGTAATTGCTTATGTATTTGGCCATAACTCGGAAGGCCTTACATCCATGCATGTTGGATGTAAAGCTTATTATTGTATTATGAGAATTGGTATTTTTTTGGATCTAAATCTCCATTTTATTATTTATATTCCATTGGGTGGTTATTTGCATGGGGCTAGGACATCTCCTTTAGGGATTCTCCTGCCTTGCACTGCATCACATAAGAGAAACTTCTAGGGCATATTGTATCAAAGGAAGGAGTTAGGATTGATCCTAAAAGAGTTGACGCCATTGATAATATAAAGGTTCCCAAGATAGTTAAGGCTGTTCAATCATTTTTTGGGAAAATTAACTTTTTTATAATATTTGTTTCAAACTTTGTAGAAATAACTAAATCTATTTCCAAAATGTTGAAAAAGGGAGCAAAGGTTGTATGTAATGAAGAATCATTACACACCTTATTTGATATAAAAAGGGAAATTAAGGAGGTACCAATACTAAAAGCTCATAAATTTTAAGAAACCTTTTCAGATATTTTCTTTTGCCTCCTACCATGCTATAGTTGTTGTAATATTGCAAAAAAATGAAGTAGGATATGAACACCTAATTGCAGTCTTTAGAAAAATCTTGCAAAATGTTGAGTTTAATTATGACATAAATGAGAAGTAGACATATGCACTAGTGGAAGTTGTTAAATATTCTAGGTCATATCTGATTGGTTCAAAACTAATAGCATATGTACCAAATGTTTTCATTAAAGATATATTTAGAAAAATAGAAAGCATAGGAAGAAGATGTTGATGAATCAACCAGATTCAAGAATTTAACATAGACATCTTGATCGCAAAATTGATGAGAGGCGAAGGATTAGAAAAACTCATGGCTGATGCTAACTTAGAAGTAGTATAAATGTGAACCTTAAAAATAAACTTGTCAGTAGTGAACATTGCCCCTAGTATAAGTAAGTTGTGTACTACTTGAGACACATGAAATTTCATGACAATTTGAATGAAAATTAGAAAAGAATTGTAAAGCTTCAAGCATAAAAATATGTTCTAATTCAAGGTGATCTTTATTGGAGAAATAGATAAGGTATATTAATTTTTTTCCTAGAAACATATCAAGCATAGGATATCTTGAAAAAATTCTATGAAGGACTTTTTTGAGGTTATTTCCTAGTTAAGACCATAGTTCACAGAGTTTTGTGTGTAGGATACTACTCACCATACATAATCAAAGATTATTTTTCCCATGGAAGAGAATGTGAAGTGTGTCAAAAGTTCTCTATAAAGTTAAAATATAAAGGATCTCTTTCTTGCAAAACTTTTCATGTTAAAAAATCATTTCAAATGTGGGGGATTGACTTTATATGGAAATGAGTAATAAGTCAAATGGAGGAAATGACTAGATTCTTGTGGCTACTTATCACTTTACTAAATCGATAGAAGCTATACCCACCAAGAAATATACTAGAAAATTAGTGATCAAATTTCTAATGGAAAACATCAATACAAGATTTGGAGTTCCCTACAAGCTTATTATGGACCGAGGTATGTGCTTTAGATTGAATAATTTTTTAAATTTTTACAATAAGCATAGTATAATCATTTCATACTCTTCTCCATATCACCCTCAAGGAAATGTCATGCAAAATAAAGTAATAAGAATTTATTAAAAATAATCAAGAGAATATTGGGAAATAACAAAAAGGCTTGGGATACTAAGTTAATTCTAGCAGTATGGTCTAACCAAATCATAGTAAAGAGATTCACATGTTTTTCTCCTTTTAATTTAGTTTAAGGTAAAGAAGCCAAATTCTATTTGAATAATTTATTTCCACTAATAGGTTTAGGATAGAAGAACAACTTGAAGACATTAATTTCATGGAAGATAGGATAAATGCACCTGCCAAACTAAATGAGATTAGAAGATCAACATTAGAGCATAACATTAAAAACCAAAAATAGATCAAATTCTCCTACATGACAAAGGGTCAAATTAAAGATCATTTAAAATTGAAGACTGGGTACTTAAATGGAATGTTAAAGACCAAGACAAAGGTAATAATGGAAAATTTGATGTTGTGTGGTTAGAATCCTTTGTTATATCTAATATGGAAGGAGAAAACTCTTATTTCCTAAAAGAAACAAATGGAAGCATTTAGGACTTTGCTATCCATGCATAGTTCCCCAAACCTTTTTTTCTATTAGTTTTGTAAGAATTTGGTATAGCTCTAATACCATGTAAGAAGTGGCCTTAGGGAAAAATCACCCAAGATCAAGGAACTCAAGTACAAGCACAATAGTAGACCAATAAGGTATGATCAGAATAACAATATCCAAAATTGATTTATTGTCATTCAATGTTCTATGATGTACATACACACTAGGAGTGCCTAAATATAAAAGCCTCTAGAATGTCTAGGAGTTAGCACTTGATAAGTCTTACAACAAGGCACAAGTCCACTAGGAGTGGATTATCCTCCATTAAGAATAGGAGTAAGTGTGATGATGAGAGGATAAGCCTACAAAGGTGTAGCACACAAAATAATGTTGTAGACACCATATGCTAAAATAAGAGTGTAAATAACTATGTTTTCTACATGACAACTAAGTTAATTATGAAAACTCCAGTGGTGTAGACACCATGTGCTAAATTAAAGTTTCTTATTTCTATGTTGTCAACCTAACAACTCATAAAAGTATGCAAACTCCTAGGTGTCAAACTAATAAATAATAAAATAATGCATTGACCTAAGTAAAATTAAGTAAAGTGTGAATAGTGCCAACACCCCCACTTAAGTGCAACTTAGGGGAATGCACTTAAGCTTATGGATGAAATGCATAAAGGGTCCCAGCTACTAGGCCATGTTAGGTACCCATGTACAAAATAATGCAATCTCTCATAAAGTGGAGAAAGAGGGAAAATGTCATGGGAAAAAACATCCCCCCAAAAAGAGAGATGAAAAAAGAAGAAGCATGGATGGATGGAGTAATCAGGACCCCCCCATTATGACATACATCAAGTATATACAAAGAAGTATGAGAAGGAAAAAACTCCATAAGAGGAAAAAGTCCCCCCCATAAAAGAGAAGGAGGAGACAAGGTAATCCACACCCCCTCCCTGCCTACCCCCACCCCCAAAATGTAGAGTGTTGATCAGTGATAGCTGCTCCAATGTTAGAAGTTGATCCATGACTGTTGAATACTATTCCTCCCCTTTGGAAGAAAAAATGGTAGAGGTATAGGTGAGATGCTTCCCCTATGTGTAGAAAGAATCTTGAAGATGAATGGTGTCTTTGAAACTTTCTCAATTGTCCCTATGTTGATGTTGATGGTCACTCCTTTCAATACTATTGAAAAGAAGAAGTGTAGATCTAGAAAGGATGGATGTAAAACCTGTTCCAAAGAACCAAATATCTCTTCAAAT
Source organism: Cupressus sempervirens (assembly GCA_028749045.1). Taxonomy (NCBI): domain Eukaryota; kingdom Viridiplantae; phylum Streptophyta; class Pinopsida; order Cupressales; family Cupressaceae; genus Cupressus; species Cupressus sempervirens. The sequence goes on along the minus strand of CM053789.1, from coordinate 653,987,716 downwards.
GATAAAGAGACCTCTTGCAACTATTGTGCATAAGGATCCACAATCATATCAACTTAGTAAGACTAATCATGTAGAGAATGGACAGGAGGGTCAGAGTAAGCTCTCACAACAAGTAGAGAAGGATCTTCTTCAACAAAGAGAAGATATATATCATCAAAGATGTCTCCCAAATCTACTATGTATAGCTCCATGAAAAACCTAAAATATCTATCAAGAAGTCATCCAGTAATGCTACAGTTGGAAGACTAGGTGTACCCTACTGTGTTCAAGTGCACAAACCTATCACTATGGCAATGGTTGAAATATTCACCTCAACAAAGAGAAGATGGATATCATCAATGATGTCTTCTACATCTTCAATGTGAGACTCCATGAAAAAAGTTGTAATATCTAGAAGAAAGTCATCCCATGAAGCTAAAGTAGGAAGACATGGAGATTCCTACTACACTAAATTAGAAGCATCTATGGCTGGAACTAGATTGGTAGTAGCAATAGGAGCATCAGGAGGTGTGATCTCATTTGGAGAGGATGTAACTATAGCTAGAGGTAAAAGATCTTTTGGGAATGGAGGAATGTGTGGATCTCCATACACCTCCCAAATATAGATCAAAATATCATATAAATCAGTTGAATTCATGTCATCAAGTGAATCCATAACCTCCATATCCATATGTAGAAAGAGGGCATGACAAATGATGGAACCAGTGTCACCATTGTATGAAAGTCCTTTCACATATGGCAATATATTATGCTGACTAAGATAAGTGAAAACCAATTGACTCCACTTCTTATAGTTTTGTGTTGTCAAGGTAATTAAATATTCCTCATCCATGATGTACTAATCAATGAACCCCCCAAGATGCAAAAAAAAACAATCAACCCCCCCCCCCCAAAAGTATGATTTGGGCTCTTTATAGATAGTGCATGTACAATAGGCCACTTGTCAAAATTTACAAAGTGGACTTCTAATTCTTTTGGTTACAACTGCCTTTTGAGACTCAAATCTATCACTAAGCACTATAGCTCAGATGTACAACAATTTTGAAAAGTAATCAAAGCAACATGATGCAGAAAGGCCCTAAGTCTGAAAGTGATATTTTTCTACACGACCCTATAATTTGATTGTAGATCTAGAAAGTAGATGAAAAATTAAGCACTTTCAAAAAAAATGAAACCTAATAATGTGTCTAGATGAGCCCATACCAAGCAATTGAAGTGGCAAAAATTGGGATCATGAAATTCTACCCCCGCAAAAAAAAATTAAGCGAAAAAATGAGTCCGTATGAAGGAGATATCACTGTTTGAAAATCACCACTACAATTATTTTTCCTGAATTGTTGTTGTCGCACCTCCAAAAATCAAATGGCTCTAGATTTGGCCTCAGATGTCTAATTTGGATGAAACAATATTCAATTTGGGGTTTTTTTGACCTTTTGAATATGATGCCAATATCTAATTCGCACCAACAAGCTTCAATATTTACCTACAAAAAATCTCTCCTACTGTCCTAATGGCCAAAAAAATTATGAAAAATAATGCAGATCCAAAAAAAATAGAAGAGATTCAAATGATAAAATATGCAGATCTGAAATTTAAATTCAGAGATCTAAAATGATCATACCAATTCTGTAAATCGGGCCTTTGGATGCCAGTGCGCAAAATTTTTTTTTTCCTCAAATTTGACTATGGCCTAGGGTAGGCAAATTTATAGTCAATTTTCACCGAATCAGCATTTTAGATGTAATGACAAGGTCTACTTTGGTTCTAGACACTCCCAATAATTGTGATACCCTAAATCTGGGTCGAGGTGTCCTCAAAGAGGTGAAGCAAGCTTAGTCTCAAATGACTATGTGAAGAGAAATTCCCTCAACTCAGATACCATGTAAGAAGTTTCCTTAGGGTAAAATCACCCAAGATTAAGGAACTCAAGTGCAAGCACAATAGTAGACCAACGAGGTATGATCAAAATAACAATATCCAAAATTGATTATTTTCATTCAATGTTCTGTGATGTACATACACACTAGGAGTGCCTAAATATAAATGCCTCTAGAATGCTTCTATAATGTCTAGGAGTTAGCACTTGATAAGTCTTACAACAAGGCACATTGTGAATAACTATGTTGTCTACATGAAAACTCAGTTAATTATGCAAACTCTAGTGTTGTAGATACCATGTGCTAAATTAGAGTTTCTTACTTATGTGTTGTCAACATGACAACACATAAAAGTACACAAACTCCTAGGTGTCAAACTAATAAATAATAAAATAATGCATTGACCTAAGTAAACTTAAGTAAAGTGTTAATAGTGAATAATTATTTACTCCAAAAAGTTCAAATGTGGATCATATTTACTTTGTATGATTAGATATTTTTATTTTCTTAGCATTTCTTTGTTTATGTAGAAGCCAAACAAAATAATTCAAGCTGAGTAATAGTTATTGCCAAGAAAATGTATGAAGAAGTATTAGAAGAAACCATACATAGTAATGCCTGAGTGAGCATGTTTATGTCAAGTGAGATAGTACAGTGTGTGCTGAGATACATAGTGATGACCAAGAAGAAGACCACAATGATTACTAAGTGACAAAAAAAGTTAAAGTTTTTAAAAGAATCAAGATTAGGGCAGACATAGTTAGAATTTTGAATTAGTCACAACATGTGGATGATAAAGATCGATGAGAAGGCACATTTAATGTATGAGGAGAGTTTTTTTATACCATCAAAGGAAATGATTTGATCACAATTTTCTAAAAGAAGGAGGCGAACTAAATGATGGAAGGATTTGGTGAATCTAACCTAACCCTAAGATCAAAGATGATGTTTATAAAAATGGAAAAATATCAAAATTACCTTTTTAAGGAGGCATAAGAGATGTTTTCTAAGGTTGGTTCATTGTTGATTGACAATCTTAAGGAGAATTTGTGAAGAGAAGAAAAATAGATAGGAAGTGTGAAGAGTGATTGCTTAAAGAGATGCCAAGAAAATTAGTGATGGAGATGTGAAAGGAGGATAGTCAATGAACTAGCAGATGAGAAACTGGAGATCTAAATTTAGAAAGCTAGTTGTACTTTACATATCAAACCTACTATTACATTCTAATTGTTATGGTAGTCAATATCCTCTAACCAAAGTTGACTTAACAGTAATTTTGTAAATCCTTTAGTCAAGATGACATTCTAATGGAATGATCCAATGTCCTCTAACAAGGTCATTCCTGATAGGGTGATTAAATCCTTTAACATGGTCACAATTAATAGTGTGTTGTATAACCTTCATGGGTCTTAACTGAGCTCAAATTAGATTAATGAACAATTGGTAGCATGTTACTTGGTGGTTTTTCCCAAATTGGGTTTTCACATTAAATCTTTGTGTTAAAGTGTTATTTACATGTGTGGATATTATTGTTATGTAGGCTATATTTTTACAATATTTTATTTTACTAGAAATCAACACATATAGGAAACAAAGAGTTAAATAATTATATAAAAAGTTAAACTGTATGGATGAAGTTATTTTATGAGATTGATTGAGTTGTTTGAAGTTAGTAAAAGTTGAATTTGGTACATCTAGACTTGAGGATAATCTATTGACACTCCCCCCCCCCTCTTAGTTATTATAAATCATTATAACAATTGGTCTCAGCACATTGATGCTTTCAAGAAAATTTTGAAGGAATGAAGCCAAAGATCAAGATGTACAAGAGAGAGATACCTAAGTTGAAAAAGGAGAAATTCCTAGCATGGAAAAGATTGATGAAATTGTACTTATTTGGTATTGGAGACTTCACATCATACTACCTAGAAAATGAGTACATTTAGGTGCCTAGACCTATGACAATTGAGAAAATGTAAGAGAAGTAGGAGCACAACCAAATGATGATTGAAATTGCAAAAGCCACAAGATATGAAAAATTTGATGATGTGAAGGAATATGCTAGTGAAAAGAAAATGTGGAACAAGTTAATATCCATGGAAAAGACAAAAAAGTGTTGAGGGAAAAGGAAGAATGCTTGAGAGGAAAAATTGATGATGTGAGAATGAAAGAAGGTGAGATTATTGCACTGAATTATGGTTAAAGCAAAGAAGTGGTGAATACTATCAGAGGAGCTAGGGGAATGATATTTGATGAGACTATGATAAGTAAATTATTGAGGACTTTTCTTCCTATCTCTGCAATTAGAGTATCTACAATTCAAGAATTGAGATGTACACCTAGTAATGATTTGACCTTGGGTATTCTAATTGGTAGACCTAATGCATTTGAATTGTCAAATTTTGATAATTATTCCCCTGTCAGTGTTGAATATGCATTCAAAGTACAACTAAACCTTGATAGATATAAGAAAAAGAAGAAGAGAAAGTATGTAGAAAGTGATAGTGAATCTAATGATGACCTTAATGATCTTGAAGAACTATGGGCTAGAAGACTACCTAGAGGAAAATGAATATACAAAGGTAAACTTCCTATAATCTATTTTACGTGTAACAAATTTGGTTATATTACTACTAAATGTCCTAAAAAAGATGAGAAAGAGGAAATAAAAGACTTTAAGTATAGAGGAAGTAGAGACAATAGAGATAATTGAGGTAACAAAGATTACAAAGAAAACAAGGATAAAGGTGAGAAATCTTGTTACATTTCTGAAGAAAATGGCTCTGACAATAATTTTGATGATCATGATGGAGAAGTTATTTGTTTTGAAATGAAATACAATTCTAATGAAGATGAGAAAACTACATTGATTTCACATGTAAGTAAGAATGGTAGTTGGATAATTGATAGTGGTTACTCACATCATATGACTAGTGATACAAGTTTGAGAAGCTAGATAATTATAATGGAAGTAATGTTAATTTTGGTAATGATGCACCATGTTATGTGAAAGGTAAATGATCAATTAAAATGAATGATGAAATCAAATGTGACAATGCATATTGGGTTGATGGTTTGAAATATAACTTGTTGAGTGTGGCATAGTTGATAAGTTCAGGCTAGAGAGTTGATTTCAAGAACAACAAGGAAAAGATCTATGATGCTACTATTGAACTAGTTGGAAGTGGAGAACAAAAATGAGGTAACTTGTTCTATCTAGAACTATTTGAAGATACTTAACTATTTTCACAATGTGAAGATGTTTGGTTATGACATAAGAGGCTATGTCATGTGAATTTTGATAATTTGGTAAGAATTAGTAAGATGAAAAGAGTTATAGGATTACCAAGATTAAGAAAACTAGTTAAAGTGATGTGCAAACAATGTTAAATGGGTAATGAAAAAATCTAGTTTCAAGAGAAAAACCTATTCTTCTGATGATATTTTGGAGTTGGTTCATATTGAATTATGTGGTACTATTGGAATGCAAAGATATTATAATGAAAAAAAATTCATTTTGTTTGTTGATAAATTTTCTAGAATGGTGATTCTACTGAGGTGAATCAAACATTAGATAGGTCAGGGATTCTACAACTAAAATGAACATTTAGGTTGATCAGGAGGTGGACTTGTTGAAGACTTTTAGCTGGTCTTTTGTTGCCTTTCCTCTATCTTTTTTATTTCTTTGTTGTTCGCCCTTCTATTGAAGGGTTCTTTGTTTTTGGTTGTTTCTTATAGGGTTGCTAATGCATAGCTTCTTTTGGTTACTTAATACTTATCTATTTCACTCTTTGTAAAATATTTTGGGTCCTATCAAAACCTATTTTTATATAATTAAAATATTATATAGGTCAATGATTGGAAAACTACAATTTATTATACATAGAAGACATGACATTGCATTAGTAGTTGGAATTGTTGCTAGATTTTCTACTAATCCTAGAGAAAATCATATGGTGATAGTAAAAGGATACTGAGATACTTGAAAAGAACAAAAGACTATGGAATATGGTACAAGAAAAGTGACAAATTTGAATTGAAAGTTTATACAAATTTTGATAGGGAAGGAAATGTTGATGATAGAAAAAGTACAAGTGGAGGAGTTTTCTTTTTAGGAAGAAGAATTATTTCATCGACAAGAAAGAAGCAAAATTATATTTCACAATCTACAATAGAAGCAAGTATGTTGCTATAGTAATGAATTGTTCAAATATTTTTTGGATCAAGAAATTATTGAAAGGAATTAAGGAAGATATCACTAAAATAGTTTTGATATATTGTGATAACACAAGTTCTATAAACTAATTAAAGAACCTGGAATAGTTAGCTGACATATTCACTAGGGCACTACCTCAGGATGCTTTTGAGTATATATGAGGTAAGTTAGGGCTCATCCCCCTACCTGAAGAAAATTGAGTAGAGATGTTACATTAATCAAAATATCATATACATTGATGTAGGAGGTCACACTTTAGAAGTTTCCTAAAAATGTGAAAATATTATGAGTAGATGAAGCTACAAAGAGTTAACAATTGAAGTGACATTTCTACATCATCCAAAATAATGACATGATTATGTATGCAAATGGTTAATGTCTTTGGCATTGCTTTCAAAGAGGGAGAGATTAATATGATTGAGTTATCATACAAGTTATTAGATAAAGAGGGAGAATATTATCAAGTTACCATTCATATATTAAGGGAGAGAGTGATCATTGTCTAGAGGGAGACATATGTTGTTAGAGGTGTTGAAGTTATTGGTAAGAGGAAGATATAATAGAGTATGTGCTGAAATGATAGAGGGATCATTTTGAGTTTGCATGGATGATAATTAGAATGAAACTAAGAAACAAAGAACACAATCATAGAAGAAGCTAATTGTACAAGTATTGAAGATTTTGGATTGCATGGTAACTAGTGAGGTATGTGAGGTATTGCCATCAATGTCAAAGAGGGAGATTGTTGGAAAATACAATTGGAACAATTGTTATTTTTTCATTGATGTAAAACCTATTGGTAAGATAGATTGTCTAACCTACTAGAGAGGTATTTACTAATAGTGTAGAGTGCTATACCATTTGATTGATGAAGAGGATTTGAAAAGAAGAGATAGAAAGCTGAGATAGTGGTATTGATGAGTGATGAGAAGTCAAGTACCATGGAATTACAATTGGAACTTTATAAGTTATTCCTTAACAAGGAAATGTGTTGTTAAATCAATACATGAAGTGAAGATGATAGTTGTATTGAAGTGAATATGACAGATGGATGAAAGTTAGAGTTGAAACAAGTCAAAAGGATAAGCTTGACTGAGTATTAGTATTGGTTGGTCAATGAAGGCACTAAAGTAGAAGGTTAAGGAGCTTAAGCAATGTAACATCCCATCAAGGAACCCAAAAGAAAATAACCTAAAGTTTCCCTAATTTTTCAAACATTTTTTATATCATCATGAGAGAAACCACATTTACTAAAATATCATTAATGGATCATTAATGCGCTAGTAATCATAATCACCAATCATTAAATGAAATATAATCAACTAAGTGATTCTTTACTATTATATATGTAATCTGAGTCATGAAATAATGTCATATAATTGTAAATCAAATATCCCTTAAACTAACACATGTACAAGAGTTTGAGATATAGAGTAGAAAAGAAAACTATGGGTGGACATTACATCCACCCCCCCTAGAATTAGGTTTACTCCTAGAAGCTTACTACAATGGCTAGGGTAACTAAAAGTCAAAGAGTAGTATCTACAATGTCAAAAAAAGGATCATTTAAGAAACTAATTAAAATACATTAACTATCTATACACTTTCAATCACTTGGAGAAATGTGATTCTAGTTTAATAATAAACCAAAAACCATATTGATCAAACATTCATCTTTTTAATAAATGCTGAAATAGATCCCCTAAAATACTCTAAAAAAAATGCCAACATCTCTTAATCCATCATAAAACATAAAAATTATAATGCATAGACATAAATCAACAGTCAAAAACATTAATTTTATGAGTTTCCAAGTTTCATGCTCAAAAGTTCCACTACTTCTAATTTTTTGTTCAAACTATTTAAGTTCAAGTTTCATGTTGATAAATGTTTATTGTTTAAATCATTTTGTAGGTTTAACTACTTGTTAAGTAATGGCACATACTATGCCCAAAATTCCTAGTGTTGGAACTTGGGCTATGATACTAGTGTTGAAACATAGAAAAAGGAAAAACTTGAAAAAACTCTTGAGTTGGATTTTAGACATATTTTCTTATGATTTTTCTTTATGACAACATGCCTTTGTTAACTTTGTGAACATTTTTTTGTTCTTGCTTGGGTATTGTAGGAGGATGGTGTCTGAGACTAGATCTATTGTTAGCGGTCATTATGCAAGAAAAGATAGAGGTTGTGGGAGAGGTAGACATGATAGTCCTCTTTTGACTCATGGAGAGAATCATGTTCTAGAGGTGAATAGAGAGGAGATCCATAAAGAAGAGCATGCTCACTTGGAGGGGACTAATTTGAGATAGATGATGAGAATGATCTTAGAGTTCCTACCTCCTCCAAGGGGTGTTGATCAAGAAGGATCACATCATGTTGGGAATGAGGAAATGTGGAGATCTAGGAGTGCTTGAAGAGACTTCCATGGTGATAGATAGAGGTTAGATAAGGCCACTTAGATAAAGGACCTACAAAAGTCCAAGATCAAACCTTTTAACAAGGTTGGTATAGGATATGTGGCAGAGTAGTGGTTAATTTCCTTATATAGATGTTTTGTGATGCAAGAATTTGACTCTAATGTCAAATAGAGGTTTTCCATCACCTACCTAGAGCTCTTTGGGGCTACGTGGCAAAACATTAAGGAAAATAAACTGGGAGTGAACATGAACACTATTACATGGGAGTTATTCCTTGAGAACTTCTATGAACACTTCCTACTAGAGGAATGACACTAGTAAAGGGTAGATGAGCTCCATAGTCTGAGGCAATATACTATGAGTGTTGTAGAGTATGAGAAAAAATTCTATGAGCTCATGCCTTATGCAGGAACCAATGACAGTTCACTACTAATGGTTGAACACTTCATTCAGGGTCTGAACAATCATCTTATTGGGGATGTAAAAAATTTCCAACCTAAAAGCCTCAAGGATGTGGTACATTAGTATATCCTTGTAGAGAAAAACATCACCCTGGGGCATGGTGGTTTTGTAGGAGCACTTGCTACATCAGAGTCCAAAGGTAATCAGGGAGTAGGTAGTAGTAGGAAGCCTTCTTCTTCTAGAGGCAATCAAAAACAACAATAGGGAGGATCTTATGCTCCAGCATAGAGTGGTGGTAGTGGTTCACACTCTAGGGATTCTCAGTACTCTTAGTGCAATAAGTGCAACCAATATGACTAGCCATCACAGAGTACTTATTCTTTTGCTAGTAGGGGTAGTTTTCAGAAATCCAGTGCACCTAGAGTGTAGAGGGGTTTTGATGAAGAATGTTTTTCAAGTGGACAATGCGGACACAAATCATCACATTTTCCTTAATTTAAATCACAATTCTTAGATTAGAGACCTACAACTTTAGAATCTATAGTTAGAGATATGGGTAGATTGTAGAGGGTGTTTTTAGTGGAGTCTTATTCTCCTCTAGGGGGAAAGGGTCCAATGAGACCCATACAGTGAGTGCTAGAGTTTTATCTTTCCTGTAGGCTTCCAGGAGTATGCCTAAGTCTAGGGTGTGGATGTAATGCCTACCCCTATTTTACTTTTCATGTTATGTTTCCAAATTATTTTAGGCTAGTTTTATGATTATGTTTAATGATTAGTGGTACTTGGTTACCAGATTTGATTGGATTTTATTTCATACTCAATTGATATATTTGATAAGCTACTTGATACATGGTTATTTCAAGTGTTTATGGTTATTCTTTTGATGATGATGCATGTATGTTCATATAGTGATTTTAATTATTTCATGATGATGGATAGATGGAAGATTTTTATGTAGTTTCTATAGATACTTACCCCATACTTGCATGTGTATGGTGTACTTGTATGTTTTACTTTATTTTTGACATTTCTGATGTGGTTGAGGGAGGGAGTCATGGTCACCTACTAGTTGGAATCTACATGATGCACCACTTCTGGCCATTGCCTATTTAGTTTAGATTTATATGTATATATACATGCTTAGGTTCTATGCAAATTGTAGGTACTAGACATCGACTAACCTAAATTGCTAGGATGAGTGTGCCATATCACCGTATCTCAATGGTAAAATAGGTGAGATAATCCTTAAGCCCAAAGCCTAACCTTAAGCCTATTATACTAGAAAGTAGGACAAGTATCTAAGTTATTTACCTTTTTGAATTCATCAAGTGACATGAATTCATGATTTTGACCTCTAAGTTTGGTTTAGTACTCTATCCATTATAATGGGTTTTCGTATTTAATTTTGTGGGTTTGTTGTGATTGTTTAAATTACGGTAAAAGCAAGTTTTGAAGGGGCCCCGAAACCCTTTAACAACAAGAGAAAAGATAAAGCAATAATAACCACCAGGAAAGATAGTCCTGAAACCTACTAAAAAATAGCATCAAAATTAGGTTTTATAGGGACCTAAAACCACAAAAATAGTCCAATAAAAGTACCCAGGTTTTACAAGGACATGGAACCTCAATTATAGTTTAGACCAAAAACTAGTAAACATGACAAAAAATAAGAACCATTTACTACAACCAGCAAATAGGACTAGAACAGGAACAAAACCAAAGAACAAGACCCAATGCTGCTATTGTAGCTCCATAATCATCTTGATAACCTCCTTACCAATCACAGCAGTATCCTGGATGGAGTCAGCAGCTGAAGTAGCAATAGCTTTTAGGGCTATCTTCCTCGAGCTCTACCTTGTTCTCTTGTGGTCTGTTGTGATTGTTAGTTATAATTAAATCAAATTAAAATATCATTAAATGATTTTAATTTAATGAAAATTTTATAAAGAAAAATTAATATTTAATTTAATTTAATTAATTAAGAAATTAATTAAATTTAAATATTTAATTAAAGTTCTAATTTTGGCATAATTATATTTATTTAATTTAATAATATTTTATTTAGGAGTTTCATTTTTATAATAAACTCTAGATATTATTATTAGTTAAATTAATAAATATTTTGTTTAAAACATCTTGTGATTTAATAAGAGAGAGAATCATTAATTTAATAAATTTTATTTTAATTAAAATGCAAAAAGTTTGCACATGAAATTAGAATACAATAAAACAATAAAGTAAAAGGTTTCACGTGATTGCAAAATTGAAACCCTAATTAAAGAAAGCTCTTTATTAAGAAATTAGAGCTCATTTCTCCACACAGAGATTTGGAGGAACCAATTTCTAAGAAGAGAGTTTTCAAAAGAAAAGGAAATTTTTTGTAAGCTCCATGCATCCATTTGTTTAGCATCAGATCCAGGCAGGATCTTTTGGGTTTTGCATAGCAGTTTCTTTCTTTGAAATATTTATTTCCTCTATGTCTAAATGGAATTGTTTTCAAAATTTAATTGGGCTAAAACCCTTGTTTGTGAATTTATTGTTCTTCATTTCAAAAACATCTATAAATGAATTGAAGATTGGAAACCCTTGTTTTGTAAGTTTAGAGATTTGTATTTGATTCGTGTAGGGTTTGGAAAAGAGATCAAAATTTGATTGGTTATTAGTGTTTTTCCTATCAAATCTATTATATATATATATATATATATAGGAAAGTACCAATAAAAAAATTAGGTCTAGCAATTTTAATGAGGGCGACTGTTTTATATTTTTTTATGAAACATATTATTAAAAAAAAAAAATTTAAAAATGAGAGGAGGGGCTATGAACTCCCCCCCCCCCGCCCTGGCTGTGATGGCAGGACATTGCCAAAGTAGTAGATCTTATATATATTAGTAAGAGGTTGAAGCCAAGGTTAATTATTATTATTTGTTTGTGATTAATTATTTTGATTTTTAGATAAGCTTGAGTAGATTTGAACCCAAGACCTCCCAATTAAGAGGCTCACAATTTACCATTGTGTTGTAGGCTCTTGCCTAATATTTCTTTATTATAATTATTTAATTAATAGTAATTAAATTAGAGTTGCATTTAAATAGTAAACTACGCTTTAAATAGTGCTTGTACAAATTAATAAAGTGGAGGAAAATAAAATAAAAGAATATTTTAATTTAAAAGTTCTTTAAGTGTGTATGAAATGATTAAATAATAAAAAGTTTATTTTAAGGAGAGGCCTTTGCATGTTCAAAAATGAAAAACCCTAGGTAGAGTTAAACTCTTTATTAAGAGATTTGAGCTCATTTCTACACATATAGCTTTTGGGAGAAAAAATTTAGAATTGGATCAAAAGAATTGTTGAAAGTTTCAGAGGGTTTGGATTTGCATGCGTTCATAGATTGTCTCAAATTTTAGGTATAGTTTTGAGGTAGGGTTTGAAAACTCATTCTAGAATTTTATTGAAAGATCTATCTACTTTATGTCTTCCTAGGTGCTTGCATAATGTTTATTAATTTATTGTATTAATTTTTGGATAAAGATTTATGTTGTAGATTTTGAAAAGGAAAACTATGAGTGGGCATTATATCCACCCCCACTAGAATTAAGCTTACTCCTGGAAGCTTACTACAATGGCTAGGGTAACTAAAAGTCAAAGAGTACTATTTACAATGTCAAACAAAATGATCATTTAAGAAACCAATACAAATAAGTTAACTATGTATACACTTTAAATCACTTAGAGAAATATGATTCTAGTTTAATAATATTTACCAAAAACCATATTGATCCAACATTCATCTTTTTGATAAATGCTAAAATAGATACCCTAAAACACTCCAAACAAAAGATCAACATCTCTTAATCCTCAGAAAACATAAAAGTTATAATGCATAGATATAAATCAAAATTCAAGAACATAAATGTTGATAAACATTTATTGTTTAAATCATGTTACAAGTTTAACTTCTTGTTAACTGATGATGCACAATATGCCCAAAGTTCCTAGTGTTGAAACCTGGGCTCTGATACTAGATGTAATGCCCCACCAAGGAACCCGAAAGAAATTAACTTAAAGTTTCACTAACTTTGTCAAACATTTTTTGATATCATCATGAGAGAAACTATATTTTCTAAAGAATCATTAAAGCATCATTAATGCACTAGTAATTATTACATGAAATATAGTCAACTAAGTGATTCTTTATTGATATATATGTAATTTGAGTCATGAAATAATATCATATAATTGTAAATCAAATATCCGTTAAACTAACACATGTATGGAATATGCCTAAAGGATTTTGATAGATAGAGAAGAAAAGAAAACTACGAGTGGGCATTACAAGTAGAAGCCGAAAAAAAAAAGGTTCAAGTCAAGTAATAGTTATTGCCAACAAAATATATGAAGTGTTAGTAGCAACTGAGCATTGTAATGGATGAGCAAGCCTATTGATGCTAAGTGAGACAATATAGTGTATGCTAATCTACACACTGACGACCAAGCAGAAGAACACAATGATTTCCAAGTGACATCAAAAGTTACAATTTGTAAAAGAATCAAGATTGATGTTGACACAATTGGAATTTTGAATTATTCAAAGCACATGGATGATAAGGATTGATGAGATAGCATATTTAATGCTTGAGCAGAGTGTTTTATGTGATCAAAGGAAAGTATTTGATTAGAAGTTTCTAGAAGAAGAAGGAAAACTAAATGATGGAAGGATTCAATGAATCTAACCTAACCCTAAGATCAATGGTGATGTTTAAGTGGATAAAGATCAAAATTACCTATTTAAGGAGACATAAGAGATGTTTTCTAAGGTTGGTTGATTGTTGATTAGTGATCTTAAGGAGAAGCTTGGAAGAAAAGAACATCAAAGGAGAAGTGTGAAGAGTTTGGTGGAGATGTGAATGGAGATTGGCCAATGAACTAGAATATGAGTGAATGGAGATCTAAATTTTCAAAGCCAATTTCACCTTATAGAACAAACCTATTGTTACATTCTAACAATTGTAGTAGTCAGAATCCTTTAACCAAGGTTGACCTAAAAGTCATTTTGTAATTCATTTAATCAAGTTGACATTCTAATGGAATGATCAAAAGTCCTCTAAAAAGGTCACTCCTAATAGGGTGATTAAATTCTTTAATCGGGTCACATTTTATAGTGTGTTGTATAACCTTTAACATGGTTGGCTCTTAACTGGGCTCACTTCAAAAGTGTGGATAATTGGTACCATTTTACTTGGTGGTTTTTTTCCAAATTGGGTTTCCACAATAAATCTTAATGTTAAAGTGTTATTTACATGTTTGGATTTTATTGTTATTCATGCTATATTTTTACATTAGTTTATTTTACTGGCAATCGACACATATAGGAAACAAAGAGTAAAGTAATTACATGAAAATTTAAATTGTATGGAGAGAGTTGTTTTATGAGATTGATTGAGTTTTTTGAAGTTAGTAAAAGTTGAATTTGGTACATCTAGATCTGAGGATAATTGATTCACCACCCCCACCCCTTGTAGTTATTTTAAATCATTATTAAAAAAGGTGCCATATGAAATGGTGATACTTCACCAAATCACTAGTGTTGTCTGGGGTGTACCTCAAAATGGAAAAAATTCATAAATCACATAAATGATCATCATAATTTTGGAAGGGCTAACTAGATAAGCATGTGAAAAGAAAATAGGACTGTTGTCAGGATATCTTGGAAAGTATAGAGAAAGTTTGCAAATTTTAATTGGAAAAGATATTAGTAGTATACAAATGTAAGCCAAGCATGTGTTGAATGTCTTTGACAATATTTTTTTAATTAATAGCTCATTAAATTCCACTATATTATTAATTTGTTCACATAAAGTGGTGCCACAACAAAATTTTGAAGTCTACAGGTTACAGAAATTCTCTAGTTTTAGAGTTTCATTCCAATTGCATGTGCAGAGATGGGTTTACCAATACAAGAGCATCTAACAAGGTAGGAGCCAAAGTTGGTGACACAACCAGACCTTTCTATTCAAGAAGAAGACCAATTCAAAATTTTCAATAATATGTACATAGAACTATGGGACCCGAGAAAGAATTATGCCAGTTATGAGGGTGACTTCCATGAGCTCAAGTTGGAAGAAGATAAGGTTGAGATTGAACTAATGCTGGTAGAGCAAGGAAATCAACTATATGAATGAACCTACTTAAACTACATGTTGGACATGTTTCAAGGAGGTCGGACATGATAATTAAGATGAATAAATATTTTGGGTATTGTAAATATTTTGTGTCTAGTTGTAGTTATCTGTATGGAGTTATAATTTGGAAGGGTCTAAAGTTATTGTTTCAACTCTTTATTTTTATAAAAAGAGGTATCAGGACCCTATGATAGACGATAGGGAGGCTGGATAAATCACTTACTGATTCATGCTCTTGGTCTTCTACAAGACCCTAAGGGTGTCTCCTACACCCCACTTGACACCTTTATGACCTTATCCACTTAAGGATCCCTTGGTTTCCCTAGCCATGTCAACTACCAATAAATATTCCTCAATCCATGCACAACTTGATGTTTTTCCCCTTCATTAACTCTAGCACTTACAACAATATAAAGGCTTTCAACCTCCAAATCTAGGACCAGACCTTCTAGAGGTATGGAGGTATCAACGACACTTCAATTCAACCAATTAGGTGAGTTATAAGTCCTATAAAATCCATCATCCCACTTGATTTCCTCTTTTCTTCCCAATTAGGCATAATAGGCTAGTAGCCCCAATTAGGTCTCCTATAGCAAGAAAATGGGGTTTTTCTCCTATGCCTTCAAAAGGAACCATACAATTTTTTTAAGGATTATTGGTTAATTTCACATCCCCTTAGATATTTTTTTGTCTTGGGGTCATACCCTTCCATCCACTACCCTAACCCAAATTAGGTGAAAATGGGTTCTTTAGGCTTAACTAGCTACCTCCACAAACAAGATTGTTTTGGGATTGTTATTGGATTTTTATGAAGCTCTCTCCTTTATGGGATTATTTTAAGACTTCCTTATACCATGTGCAAAAGGAATTTTGACTCTAACTTTCCTCCTCTACAAGATATGATGGTTTCTATCTGGTCTTCCCTAGCCGAACTCACCATAGGCTTGCCTAGGGAGAGACCTTAAAAATAGGTTCTTTTCACTTGAGGACCTTTTATTTTGTACACATGATGTACATGGAGTCTACTCACTATTACCAATAATTTTTATAGAATAAATGGTGGGAAAGTGAGTTAGAGCTCCATCTTCAAGAACTGCCTAGAAAAAACCAATGACAATGTAGAACCAAAAGAATTTCACAAAAGGAAATAAAAATCATAAAAAATTATATCTATTAACACATATATTTAAGAAAACATGGAAACTAAAAGATTCTCAAGTGACAGTGTGGACCTTTCAGAGCTAACTACCTATTTTCGTACAAAACTAAGAAAATGCTCACAAAATGCTTTAGTACGTTGTTTGCAAAAACACACCATCCATACAATGGACTTACAAACCTTCCCATAGGTATTCTCCAAAATTATAGGGTCATTGGGTGGTTATACCCTCCTTATAACTCCCCTCCAATAATTTTTAACTATATTGCAAAAAGTTGCAAAGTTGCACAATGCAACTTTTACATCTTTTTGCAACTTTTCACTAATTTGGTCAAATGACCTTCCTATCTTCTCAAACTTAACCACAAACCTCAACTATGGTAAAAGGCTCACCCTAGCTCTTCCTAGAACCTATTGACCTCATGATGTTGTCATCATCATGCCTTGTGCCAATCATAGGGCTTCACAACTTCTTAGCCCCAAATTGCACCTACTAAAAAAGCCCTAAGAACCTATGAAAAAAAACCTCCAATGTACTCCAACTATGGTCAACATAACCTTATCTTCCACATCAAAAATTACCTAAGGCTCACACTTGCATAACAAAAATATGAAACATAGATGTCCTAGGCAGTCCTTAGGTGCTCCTACACCAATAGATAAATAGATTTTTAGCACACACACACACACACACACACACACACACACACACACAAAATGAAGAACATGGTATAACACATAAGTAAATGATTTGTGTATATTTTTGAGTATATATTGCAACCAATTACCCCCCAATTGTAAACATTTTTTTGGAATTAATACAAATACTCTTCTTCTTTTTTCCAAAAATTGTGCAAAGTTATCTTCATTAGTATTCAACAGATTGTCCTCTCAAATTCATATTACCACTAATAGATTGAAATTTCATGAAAAATATTGATCATATAAATCACAACCATTTTTATTTTTGTTCAATTAGCCTTCATGTGTTGAAGTTAAAAATAATTGAACTAGGGTTTTGTAGTAAAGTTCTTTGTCTGGTAATTGATTAAGTGTGCATTGTCTCTAAAGTGTTTGATGACCTGAAAGTTGTACTAATTTGACTCTATTTTCCCAATTGGAATAATGAAATGGTCTCAGTTAATTCATTTAGTTTTGTGACTAACTCAATTTGGTGAAGTTAATTATCACACTCAAGTACAATGTTCCTTCAAAATCTAAAAAAACTAATAAGGCATTTTAATATTTAGTTTTAAATTTTTGATTTCTACTTGAAATTTGGTGCTTTCAAGAGTGTCATTAAAATTTTGATATACAAGGTATACCCACCTATGTTGACAAAGCCTAAAGAGTATGAATTTGATCATCAAGTATCAATCTTAGTTATTGGCCAAATCATGTTGAATTTCCCATCATTGAGTAGGTGAGGCTCATAAGTTTTCAACCAATAATTTGAGCAACTAAAAAACACTACAATGAGACCCTAAATCAATTTTAAGCCCAAACCTAGGGGAACACAATGCATTAAGAACTGTCATCCTAGGAATAGGGCATTATGTACCTAGGAGACAAGACCAAAATTGAAATGGGAGATTGAAAAGATGGGGTTGATGTTGATTTAAGGGGAGATAGAAAGATGGTTCAAGCTTAATAGAAATAAAACCTCAAAATACCAAAATGGGGCCTATTTGGGTGTCCCATCATGGGTGCCAAATTTTTTGGATGACATAATTATATATAATTATGTTTTTTTTGTATTGATCTCAACATGATTTTGATGGAAATGTAGTATAGACTGGGTGACTAAGTAGGGGAGGGGGTGAATACAGAACCAATAAAACTTTAACGTTAATTCACCACTTAAAGATTCACAATATAATCTGATCTAATTGCATGCATGAAACACTGAAAGAATTATAACATTCACAACACTTAACACAATATTTGGTAATCTAGAAACCTTCCAAATAGAAAGTAAAAGTGCAGTGGAGGTGATACCTCTTAGCTCATGATTTAATAGATTTAAAAATAACCAAGAAACCATATCAATACATCTAAGGCTAGAAAATTCCTATGATGCATGCACTTGACTGCAAATCTTGGGCAAACTATAAGGCATAACTCCTTCTTCACTTCAGGCTCTACAACACCTAGGCGAGTTAACCTTGAGGTTCTAATATATGGTACCAGTGCAAATAAACATAAAATCTAAACCTATTAACAGTAGATGAAACCCTTATACCTTCTGATACTTATGCAATAACATAGGAATGAAATAGCTACAAATCATAACCTATGAACTTGTAAGCTAATTGATGGTTAATTCCTTTTAGCCCACTACAAAACATGAAAAACTAAACTAGTTTTATTAAAATGATTTGTGCAAATGACCTTCATCTTAGCTTACATTTGATTTAGTAATCAGTGCCTTATCCATTGCAACATAGAGTCACTATCAACCAGATGACCTAACTTGATTGCCTTACAATTAAGTTTATCAAATAAAATCCCCAAACTCCATTCATACTAGCATCCCTCCATACACCTAAGAAACCTATCAAATTATTGAAGCATTTACATAACTCCTTGAATTAAAAGAAACAACAGATCTAACACACAACTCATCCAAGTTGTCTTAGATTAAATGAACCACATTCAATCACAAAGTTAACAACATATGAAGAATTAGGAGACAAAATAAGAGAACACAGATAATTCATTGTAAATCCCCTTTTGTATTTATCCTTGCAAAGACTAAATATATCAACTAGTAATACTAAATGAAACTCAAGATATATTACATGATCTATCATCAATTTTCATTATCTCAGAGAAATAATACATGAAATGAACCCAGAAACCTGTACAAGGATGGATGTGTGGCCTTCACCGCTAGAGTTCTACTCAATAGACAGGAAGTAAAACCAACCAACAACTTCAAAGAAAGAAGAAAAGAAAGATATAGACAAGGAAAGAATTCCCAAGTCTACTCTACAACTCAATGTGTCCACTTGGAAAATTTCCCCAAGAAGTTAAAAAAATCTCTCTAATTTCTCCCAACAATTAGCAAATCAAATCCTCACTCATTTTGCCTCCAAAGTTGAAAATATCCTCAGCCTTTGATAGAAAACATAATTTATTTGATAGGAAACAATAATTGCCAAATTTTCCACTAAATATACATCAAATTGCTAATTAGAAACCAAATACTTCAACTAGGATCAAAATATCACATACTAGAACAATCAAACATGCCAAGTGTCACCACAGCTGATATTTTCAACCGAAAACATGAAACACTTGTCAAAAACCATGGATTCATAGGAATTACAAATTCCCCTATAGCATGGACTAGTGACCAACTGTGCAAAAAACAACTCTAGAAATGGAAAATTCATCTCCTCTAGGTTTCGTTGGTATATTACACTATATGTTTCTGATAAAAATCATGCCTTTATGGTCCATTTGAAATTCCAGCCCCGAGGTTATGAATTGTCATTTAAAATGAAAAATTTAAAATATTACATAGGATAAATTATATAATATCATTCAATTTAAATCTTTCAAATTATCAAAATGCATGATTAGACTTGAAGATATATGATTTTTATCTTTGTTTTATTCACATTTTTCCTCATCTCTCCTACCATGTGGCAAATTTCCATTTGCCAATTGACTCGAGTGGGCCCCACATTTTCTCATGCCATATTTAAAAATTTTGATTTTGTGATCTTATGATAATCCGATGAAATCAATTTATCTTAAGCTTTATGCTTCTCATTCCCGACCTTACAAACAAGGTAGTTTTCATAATGTCATAGCTTTTTATCCTTACCCCCTCGATCACACAACAAGAGGCCCCATCGTAGCATCACAACTCCATATTTTAATATTCCCAATCCCACGATTTGGCATATGGTTGGGACTCTTCACTTGCACACCAGCAATCTCCTAATGGTGTCATAGCATCATAGGGCTTTATGTTGGCTCTCTCGATCTCTTGAATGGCTATAACATCATAGACCTTTGAAATTTGGCTCCCGACCATACGAAAAACTCACCATTCTCATAATATCTTACCTTGGGGAAATTTCAAACCCTGATCTTAAGCTAATCGTATCATCATAATACCATTTCCCTTCCATTGTTCCTGATGCCATGATGACCTTCGTCATAATATCAGAGATCACTGAAAAGAAAGCTGATCAAATTGTGATGCAATCATACGACACAAAGGAAATTGTATGATAAAAAAGACAAACTTTATCATCCATGATACCATGACAAAACATTTATCTTAAGATCAGGACATTGAAAACTCCTTATGATACTCTGTTATCCTTTAATTGTAACATCATAGAACACGATGTAAAGTACAAAATGAAATCCTGTTCAATTATAAAACCTAGGGTAGGGACCTAACCTTAAATTTTATGAAGATTTTGCAACGTGAGATAAATTTAAAACCCTAGGGCACTAAACTTTACACTTGGGACAACAATGAAAAATAATTGGATCAAGGAAAAACATGCTAGGGTTTCTTTTGCAAATGAAAAAAAAATGTATAACCCTAACAATTACAACATCAATTCAATATTTTCAGCATAAATTTTCTAAATTAAGCTTAGTTAAAATAGGAGCTATTAGTGGCTCTATCTTGGGATGCATGCCCCTTGTGGGCATGGCAAGGATTCAAACCTATGGTTGAAGAAGACCACTCCCAAAAAAATTCTTCAAACAACTTATTGAAAGCAAGAAATCTAATCCTACTATGTACAAACGATGGCCTTGAGCCACCAAAAAGTTTTCAAAGCTTCTTATCTTTATCATATACTTGATTCTCATTGACATCTTCTTGAGGAAAATTGAAACTCTCATTGTTCTTTGTTTCACCCAACACATCAACACTTTCAATCACTTCATTAGGAAAAACAAAACTATCATCATCACTTTCATAGTGCATATAAAAGCTAGACATACTTTCTTCATCTTGCTCACAATGAAAATATGAATCAATGTGATCATAACTACTGATATCAAATAGATACTAATCATCACTAACTGACTCATGGACTCCTTCAACCAAAAACACAAAATTTTGGTATTCTACTTCATTCAACAAGTTACATGAATCAATTTGTAACTCACCTTGTACATCTAGATATGCAGAGAATGTAAAATCTATTTTCTCCTCACTTGTAATATCAGTACTCCATAAATCAAATTGAACATACACTATAATTTCCTCACACTCCAACAAATGATTAGATACCAAATCACAAGAATCATCATGGAATTGCATTTTCACAATATGCTGATCTATATCAATGTTTTCGTCAAATAACTCATTCGAATGAACCACTTCATTACTATTACTTTCCTTATCATATGAACAATAAAAAAGTATCTCAACCTCATGAAAACAAGAAGAAGATGAACTAGCAACATACCTTATCTCTACATCTTCCTTCTCAACATAAAGTCATCATGTGTATTGATATACGAACTACCATCACATAGACCTCCAAAACTTGACATAGCATATTCTGAAACTGTATCTTCTTCAACATCAAATTTAGGGGAAATGACTTCACCATATGAAAAGAAAAAATGTGGCAAAGCACAAACATCCTTGGATAGATTTTCATACCTTTCAAAATCATGAGCCAACAAATCTGAAATCTCATAAACACTTAACAAGACTATATCACTAGTTTCTTCTCCCTAGCTATGATTATTACTTGGATAACTTGACACACTTACAACAATAGACTCATTAGTAACACATTCTGAAAAGCCAAAATTGTGATCATCACATACATCTTCTTCTTTAGACAATACTTCAACAACTAGTATCTTAGCACATTCATATTCATCACTAGAAGAAAGATTCTTACTATTGTTACACTTTTCCTCTTCTTTACAATCATCATCATAACAAGACTAATCCACATTATGCCTATCATCAATTTTCTTATTACTGTGCTTTGATTCATAAAGCTAAGACTCTTCATCTTCAACATCATTTTCAATAGATTCATTGCATTCATTATCATTTGCAGCATATTCATTTCTGTTATCATTAGATTCCTTAGCATTCAAATCACTTTCAATCTCCATGATAAAATCTTGGAATTTGATAATCTTTTCTAACCTTGACTTTCCTAACAAATCAATTTAATGTGGCATAAAAACTTCTAAGAGTACCATTTTCCATGAAGACTCCTCAAGTTTGAAATACCCATCAAGATTCATAACTACTAATTTAAACTTCATGTAAACTTGAAATCCACTAAGACCCTTAATATTACTAATTGCATTTCTTATGTAAATGATGGTCTTATTATGAACCTCTCTTTTTAGCCTAGTAATATTTGCACGAACACTTTCAAGAGTTAGCACATCACTTTCCAACCTAGACTTTGAATCCATCTTTTAAAATTGTAAACTTCTACCTCTATTTTCTTAGTGCTGAAACTACTAGATGGAGGCAACCATTTCTACCATTCAACTTTCATGAAAGAAAAATACATGAAAATTAAAAATACCTTTATGCATTGCTGCATGAAACCTCTATTTTTCTAATTGGCACTATGTAAAACATGAAATCCTTCGCACCATAGATAAAATCTTTGTAGAGTTACCACCTCCTTGAAGAGGAAAATGAAATCACAGCAGTGATTCACCATTTGAAATCAATTACTTCAGCAAATACTAACAACCACATTAACTATCAATCAAAAAATTATACTTCATCTTTCCCAACAAACTAGATATACCCATAAATATTGAAAGCCTTTGATATTAAAATAAACCATGCATTAGTACAAATATTTAGACTAGAGTCGCCACTCACACTTTGTGAGAAATGATTTGAAACAATTTACCACTTGTAAATTCTGAACTAGACTTTCAATATGAAAAACTATAAGATCATTAACATCTTGAAAAGAGAATACACTTCATAAACCAATTCCTGACTCTAAAAATTTCTCAACAACACATGCAACAATTGAACTAATTGAAGATTAACTTCTAATAGTTACAAAACATAATTTACATCCAATCATACAACATATTGTTGTCCATGAATAAAGCTTAACTGGGGAACACAAAACCTTGCATACAAAATTGAATATGCATAATATATCAAATATTTACAGCTCCTTATCAAGCATTGAAGAATTTTATCCCCAACAAAGTCACCATTTTTTTGGTTCCTAATTTAATAGATTTTAAAATAACCAAGAAACTAGACCAATACATATGAGGCTAGCAAATTCCTATGATGGATGCACTTGACTACAAATCTTGGGCCAACTAGAAGGCATAACTGCTTCACTTCAGGCTCTGCAATACCTAGGTGAGTTAACGTTGAGGTTCTAATATATGGTACTAGTAAAAATAAACATAAAATTTGAACCTATTAACAATACATGAAACTCTTATATCTTCTAATACCTATGAAATGACATAGGAATAAAATAGTTACAAATCATAACCTATGAACCCATAAGCTAAGTGAGGGTTATTTCCTTTTAGCTCACTATCAAACATGAAAAATTGAACTGATTTGATTAAAATGATTTGTGCAAATGACCTTCATCTCAGCTTGCATCTGATTTAGTGACCAGTGCCTTATCCATTGCAACATAGAGTCACTATTAATAGGACGACCTAACTTGATTGCCTTACAATTAAGTTTATCAACTAAAATCCCTAAACTCCATTTTTACTAACATTCCCTCCATACACCCAGAAAACCTATCAAATCATTGAAGCATTTACTTAACTCAATAAATTAAAATAAACAATAGATCTGACACACAACTCATTCAAGTTGTTTTAAATTAAATGAACCTTATTCATTCAATCAAAAATTTAACAACATATGAAGAATTAGGAAACAAAATAAGAGAACACAGATAATTCATTGTAAATCCCCTTTTGTATTTATCCTTCGAAAGATTGAATACATTAATAGGTAACACTAAATGAAACTCAAGATATATTACATGGTCTATCATCAATTTTCATTATCTTAGAGAAATAATACATGAAATGAACCCAAAAACTTGCACAAGAATGGATGTGTGACCTTCACCACTAGAGCTCTGCTCAATAGGCAAGAAGTAAAACCAACCAACAACTTCAAAGAAAGATATGGACAAGGAAAAAATTTCCTAGATCTTCTCTGCAACCACCATGTGTCCACTTGGAAAACTTTCCCAAGAAGTTAAAAACATCTCTCTAATCTCTCTCAACAATTGGCAAATCAAATCCTCACTAATTTTCCCCCCAAAGTTGAAAATATAGTTAGCCTTTGATGGAAATCATAACTAATTTGGTAGGAAACAACAATTACCAAATTTTCCACCAAATATACATCAAATTGCTAATTAAAATCCAAATACTTCAACTAGGATCAAAATATCACATACTAGAACAATCAAACATGCCAAGTGTCACCATAACTGATATTTGCAACTAAAAACATGAAACACCTGTCAAAAACCATGGATTCATAGGAATTACAAATCCCTCTATAGCATGCACCAGTGATCACATGTGCAAAAAATAACTCCAAAAATGGAAAATTCATTTCTTCCCAGTTTTGTTGGTATATTACACTTTATGTTTCTAATGAAAATCATGCCTCTATGGTCCATATGAAATTCTAGCCCCTCGAGCTATGAACTATCTTTTAAAATGAAGAATTTAAAATATTACATAGTATAAACTATATAATATCATTCAATTTAAATCATTTGAATTATCAAAATGCATGATCAGACTTGAAGATATATGAATTTTATCTTTATTTTATTCCCATTTTTCCTCATCTCTCCTACTACATGGTGAATTTCCATTTTCCAATTGACTCAAGCGGGCCCCACATTTTCTCATGTCATATTTGAACATTTTGATTTTGCAATCTTATGATAATACGATGAAATTTTAATATCTTAAGATTTATGCTTCTCATTCTCAGTCTTACAAATAAGGTAGTTTTTGTAATGTCGTAGCTCTTTATCCTTACCTCCCCAATCACATGATAAGAGGCCCCATTGTAGCATTACAACTCCATATTTTAATCTTCCTGATCCCAAAATTTGGCATTTGGTCAGGCCTCTTCATTTGCACACAAACAATCTCCTGATGGTGTTGTAGCATTGTAGGGCTTTATATTGGCTCTCCTGATCTCCAGACTAGCTGTAACATCATAGACCTTTGAAATTTGGCTCTCGACCATACAAAAAACTCACCATTCTTGTAATATCTTACCTTGGAAAATGTCAAGACTCGATCTTATGCTAATCGTACCATTGTAATACCACCTCCCTTCCATTATTCTTGATGCCATGATGACCTCCTTTGTCATAATATTGGAAATCACTGAAAAGCAAGCCAATCAAACTATGATATGATCATATGACACAAATGAAATCATATGATAAAAAGAAAAACTTTATCATCCACAATACCATGACAAAAATGTTTATCTTAAGACCAGGACATTGAAAACTCCTCCTTACAATACTCCACTATCCTTTAATCATAACATCGTAGAAGATGATGTAAAACACAAAATAAAATCCTGCTCAATTATAAAACCTAGGGTAGGGACATAAGCTCAAATTTTATGAAGATTTTGCAATGTGGGATAAATTTAAAACCCTAGGGCACTAAACTTTACACTTGGGACAAAAATGAAAAATATTTGGATAAGGGCAAAACATGCTAGGGTTTCCTTTGCAAATGAAAAAATATATATAACTCTAAAAATTACAACATCAACTCAATATTTTCACCATAATTTTGAAAATTAAGCTTAGTGAAAATAGGAGCTATCAATACCCACAAGCTTTATTACTGCAGTATAAAGTAAGCATGTTAAAGCTTACAATTGATCACTTGTGGTGATCTATCCTATTAGGATCAATAAAGACTATTAGGTCCACCTTGTAAAAGGGTTTACAACATATAACAAAGTATACACTCTGTTAGGAGATTTGGAAAAGAATGTTAAGTCCACCTTGTTCGAGGATTTGGCTGATGCACCTATTAGGATGAATTAGTGGTTGATCTTTGATCTACAACCTAGTTTTTTGAATGACATTGCTTTGAAATACAATGATCACTTGACTATGATACATAAGGCTCTACTTTTCCTTATACTTCTTGTAGCATTCTTAATTTGCACTCATACTGCTGATTTATTCACTTCTTATGTTCTACATTGGATATGAAAATATATATTACATATATATACCAATCCAATAAATTACCTTCTAGAGTCATCTACAATACCTAATTTAAATAATCTTCACTAAATCAACTTATTGTTGTAACTCGAGTTCTAAAGAAAACTTAGGTGATGTTCTAATACTCAACAACACTGTCAACTCAACAAACTCTAGCATTTATTTGACATTGATGCTCACTCCACATTGATCACTTGAAGTAGCAGGAACTCAGTTAGAATTGGGTGACTTAGAGAATACTAAAAAACTTGGTAGACTCAGTTGACACTAAATGACTCAGTCAACACTACCTTCATTCACTTTGTTAACACTGCTAGCTCAGTAGACACTATAGATATTAGTTAACACTATATCCATCATTGTTTATACTAAAGAGGTTGGTAGAAACTAATAATCTTAGCTTACACTGCACTTTTCCATAGAAGCTTGGTAGACACTGTGAAGCATGACTTGTACTACATTTTGTCTCAAAATCTTGGTAGATACTATGAAGCTTGAGAGACTCATCTTTCTACATATGGAGCTCAGTAGCAATGTAAACAATGCACTAAGTGTTAAGTCACTAATAGACAAATGACTTGACCATAAGGTCAACAATTTCCCCCTTTTGCATTAGTGACAAAATTACTTATCATACCAAAATACTATATACTCAAAATACAAGTGAAAACTCCCCCTATCAACATGTTTGGGTCTATAACTTGATTGTGACTATTGTCTATTGTTGTTGCTCAATAACCTCTCACTCTATTTTTTTCATTTTAAAAAAAAAATTATAAATATATTTTCTTCTTTGTATATACATCTTTTATATTGTACATATATTTCCTTCCTATATATACATTCCCATATACATCCCCCCTTATGTATGATTAAACTATTCTCCCCCTTTTTGACACAAATTCCAAAAATGCATAATTACAAGATAATGCCAAAATGTGAAAGGAAATCACTATGTACCTTCAAAAGTATGGAAATTGTGTGCTCCCAGTTCTCTTGCAAAACTTTTGAACTATGCAAAGCTATTTGCCCCTCTACTAATAATTCCATCATGTGATTAGCTATAGAGAAATTGTTGTCATGGATTAATATTTTTGCATTGCATCCATGTTAGGAAGTTTCATGCCCTATATTTTTGCTAGTGTGGCCCTTATCCTAGCTTCTTCCCTCAATAATTATACATGTAGATCTGTCAAATATCTTATCTTCACAAAATATGTAGAACTACTACTAGGATCAAGTGACAACAGACATGCACTTGCCTTCATATTAGTATCTATCTTGGATAACTTATCCTTTATTTCCTTAGTGAAGTTTTATGTATCACTTAACTTTACAAATAAAGTAACAACATTATTTAAAAAATCTTCAAAAGAAACAAGAATAGTGGACAACTCCACTTGGTCAATAGCAATCTTCTGGGCTACTTTCTCCAAAACTTTATTTTCAAACTTCCTTTCTGCCCTCTATAGAAGTTTTTCTTGTCCACTTAATTCTTCATTATACTTATAAACTACTTCAACAAGTTGATCTAGAATTGGTTTCTTTTTATCAACCTCAAGAACTTGGTTTTTCTTTTTCTTCTCCTCTCTAAGCTTTTGATGTTTTTCCCTCTTCTTCCATAGCTCACCAAGGTTATCCATTTAATCAAGAGTCAAATTGGAAAGATCCTAATCTAGTATTAAAATTTCCTCCTATACATCAATTTCTTCAAAAGAGGATTCTACCCGTTTACCTTTTTCTTTCTGAACAATAGAAGGAATAATTTCTTTTCTCTTTCTTCAAAACTTCAGTGCTTGGTTGAGGCTTAACCTCAAATATCATTGCACTCATTTCAAGTGCACCCAATAAAGAAACAATAGTAGAAATAGTATCAATAGCAATTATAATAGGAAAACTTATTGATGTTGGTTGTGACTTAGTTTGATCCATTGTTATAAAAACAAGAACTTATTGCTTAGTAGATGAAGCTCTTAGCATTGTTGGATGAAATAATTTTTACCTCCACTAACTTGGTAGTGGCCTTCTCTAAGCTAGATTGCACTAAGGCTTTTCTTAGAGAGAGTAGAAGGGAAGCCATTACCTCTGCTTCTATCTTCTCTAGATCCGAGTCTTGAATATTCTAAATTTTAGAGAGGTCTCCACTAGCAATCTAATCCTCTTCATTGTTGACTTCTTCATCCATATGATCAATTTTATCATTATTTATTTCCTCATCATCTTTCTCAACATCTTCTTTTTCATCATCTATTTGCACAACCTCTTCACTAGGCTTGTGTAGACCATAGATGTTCTTTCATGTAGCTATGTTAGATTTCACAACTGATTCAATATCTTCTGATAGGATCAGGAATACATTGAACTTAGGGGTTATCTTTGTGTCATTATTCTTCAATGATTCCTTCACTTCCTTATCAAATAGACTTTATATAAGTTATATTAGGGTTTTTTCTCTGATATTCTTGGCAATATTTAATGCATTATTCCATTATGGTGCAACTACCTTCAATGAAACATCAAGAACTTTCTTTGTCAGTTCATCAAGAGAGTACTTCTAGTTTTCCATTTCAGCCACTAGGGCTTCCTCAATTTGATTTTGCTCCTTCTTGGTTCTGTTTTCATACTTGAGGGATTTGAAATCTTCCATGCCTCCTCTATTATTCATTATTTTTAGACTTTCTTGGAAGGTAGAGGCAGAGCTCTTGAATACTACTTCTTCTTTATCTTCACTTTGTAATTTCAAATTTTTCCTAGACTTTGTAGAATGCCTTGTGAGGAGGACTTTTTAGGTTTGGTTATGATAACCTTCCCTTTCTTCTTGAGTGGCTCCTCCTCTTCAAATTCTTCTTCCTCTACATGTTCCTCAACTTCTTCCTCTACCTCAATGTCATCTTCTTTGCCCTCTGTCAGTAGGAGAGGATAGTTGGACTTCTTGGTTTCCTTCAAGATTTTATCAACGTGTTTCCTTCCTCTCTTCATAGCTTGAGGAAGCTTAATCTCCAATGATATCCTAGCCTTGGCTTCTTCATAGGTGCTAAAATATGGTACATTAGGGTCCAATAGCTCTTTCACAAGAGCCTCAATTATATCTCTTATATCATCAATGTTAACCTCATATCCTAGAGGTTTAACCCATGCCACTCTTGGCCTTACTACCTTGATGTGTACTTTGTCACTATCCATAAGAAAATAAATTTTGTTCATAATCTTCCACTAGTTTCTTCCAAATTGTGTATCTACTATGAATTTTCTTCTTAAAAGTTTGAAAATATGCATCAATTATTCCTTCAAAATTATCACCCATCTCTTCTATGAATTCATTGATTTGATACACAATAGGTGTATCCTTCTTCCATGCCCTATGATTCTATGAATCATCTTTTTGGTGATCTGAATAGGTTGATCCAACCATAAATGCATATCACAAATTTTTCTTAGAATAGACCTAATTAAACTTCCCATGAAAATCTCTTGGCATATGCAAGATATGCATTAAACCTTTCATTTCCAAGTGCTTGTGCTCAGGTTTCAAATTCCCATCCACATATAGCTCATTATATACCTAGTTCATCTCTAGGATTCCTAATTCTTAGATAGAACAGTGATAATATAACTAAATAACATGAATTAGAAGTACCTTAGGATGAATATGTGATTGAGCTCCATCTAGGTCATGTTCTTCCACAATCACAAGACTCAGTTTAAATACTGGGGCTTTTCAATTGACTCCTCAGACTAATATTTCTGAACCTTTCTTTACTTTGTTGTTGGAAGATACCATACTACTTGGTAATACCTCAAATGTAGGAAATACTTCAATAAAATTTCTCTACATCGTTCAGGGGCTCTCAAATGCTCCTCACTCTTAGCTCTAAAAAATTTGTGGTGAAACAAATCCTTCAATTTATCCTTTTTCAAAAAATTTGGCCTTTAAGATTGTCTTTAATGTGTCATACAATAGTTTCTTTGGTGATAGGATGTCCAACTCAACTAAGTCCTTATTTCTCAAAAGATATCTTCAATTCAGTCTCTAAGCTTGAAAGGAACTTTGAACATGGTAGATTCTTTAACTCAAAAAAGTCATCAACTCGATAGAGTCTTCAACTCAGTAGAGTCTTCAACCCAGCATGAACTCCAATCTAGCCATCTGCATTCAAGCTCAGCTAGGTCTTGCAACCTGACCGTGCTCGATAAGATCTAAGACATCACTTCAGCTATCATTCCAACTTAGTGATCTGTGTGCATCTAGAATGTTGATATGGATCTTCTACTTGTTGACTAGAATTGATGTGAGATATCTCCTTTTGAATCATAGTTCTAGTAATCTCCATAAATAACTAGGTTGAAATGGTTGAGTCACCCAACTCATTGACTTGGGTGTCAACACTTTCATTACTCTGATTTGCATCCTAGGATATATCTTTACCCATTACTACCTCATTTGACTTCTGATATTTCCATCATTTTCTTTCTTTTTATCTTCAACTCTTCCTTAGTTCATATAGTTCTTGGCAAGATGTCTAAGTTCTATACATACAAAACATCTCTTTGTAGTGTCTCTCTTCCTTGTGTGATGTTTTATGCAATTTTCTCCAATGTGCCAATACTCACCACAATAGTGACATTTGTACGATGTGTTGTAATCCCAAGAAAATATAGCATTGGAAATTTTTTTTTTTGGGTTCCATTTCTTGGTCTTGCACTTTGAAGATTTGTGCCCTTGTTTGTTGCAATTGTAGCACTTTCCTTCAAACTTAGATTTCTTTGTGCATTCACTTTCTCTATGTCCTAGTTTTTTGTGAGTGTAACACCTTCCACTGAACTTTGATTTACCATTGCTCCAACACTTGTTTGATGTATGTCCTATTTTTCCACAATGATTATATGTAGGCCTTTTCTTCTTTTGAGCTCCTTCTTGAGATGATTCACCTTCTTCTATGTATCCTAATCCAACTTTGCTTTTGTTTCTAAATTCAATTTTCTAATTCCATTGATTCATGCTTTCATGAGATTTCACCATCCTCTCATTGGTTTGCTTCTCTATGTTGAGATCATTCTAAAATCTTTCATTCTCTATCTTCAAGTTGATAAGCTCTTGATTTACATTATTGAGGTGATCAATTAGATTTGTTTATTAAAGAGATTGTTGATTAATTTCATTATTCTTTTCTTCTATTTCTTCTTTGGCTTTGTTTATTTGTTCCATGACTTCACACATTCTGACTAATTGAATTTCACATTCTCTTTTCAACTTTCTGACTTCTTCATGAAGAGTAAGATTCTTTTCAAGTAGATCTTTGATTGATACATCAACTTCATTTGAACTTCTTTCTTGAAAAATGTCTTCAATTATTTCTTCAATGTAGAGAATATCATTCATCTATTATGTAAGATCTTTTCTTATTTTTAGGGATTGAGAGAGTTGCTCCTTCATTTTCTTGAATTGTTTCATGGCCAATTGTAGATCCAAATTTTCATTTTTAATAGCTTTCTCTTGTCTATAAACTTCTATTGTATCTGATCTTTTCTTAAACTATTAAAATTTGGATGTGAAAACCAATGCTCTAATACCAATTGTTGGAAATGTAGTATAGACTGGGTGATTGAGAAGGGGAGGGGGTGAATTAGGATCCAACAAAACTTTGGCTTTAATTCACCACTTAAACCTTCACAATATAATCTAATCTAATCGCATGCATGAAACACTAGAAAAAATGAAAAAATCACAGCACTTGACATAATATTTGGTAACCTAGAAACATTCCAAATAGAAAGTAAAACTAGGGTGGGGATGATACCTAAAATATTTACTACTACATTGTAAAGTTAGCCTATTAAATCTTACAATTGATCACTTCTAGTGATATTCCCTATTAGGAGCAATAAGGACTATTAGGTCCACCTTGTGAAAGGATTTACAACATACAATGAATTATGCACTCTTTTAGGAGATTTGGAAAAGAGTGTTAAGTCTACCTTGTTAGAGAATTTGGCTGATGCATCTATTAGGATGAATCAGTGGCTGGTCTCTAATCTTCAACTCAGTTTGTTGAATGCGACTCCTTTGAAATATAATGATCACCTGACTATGATAGATAAGATTCTTCTTTTCCTTGTACTTCTTGTATCCTTTTTAATTCATGCTCATACTACTTTCTTTATTCACTTCTTATGTTGTACATTGGATATGAAAAGATACATTACATATATATATGAATCCAATAAATTACCTTTTGGAGTTGGCTACAATACCTAATTTAAACAATCTTCACTAATTTGGGTTACTAGTGTAACTCGGGTTCTAAAGACAACTCGGGTGATGTTCTAGTACTCGACAACACTATCAACTTAAAAAACTTTGGCATTCATTTGACACTGATTTTCACTACACATTGATCGCTCAGAGTAACATGAACTCATTTAGCATTGGGTGACTTGGTGAATACTAAAGAACTTGGTAGACTTAGTTGACACTGAATGGCTCGGTCAACACTACCTTCATTCACTTTGTTAATGCAACCAACTCAGTAGACACTATAGAGATCAATTAACACTATATCCATTATTTCTTATACCAAAGATCTTAGTACCAACTTATAAGCTTGGCTTACACTGGACTTTTCCTTAGAATCTCAATAGACACTGTGAAGCACGACTTGCACTACATTTTGCCTTAGATGCTCAGTAGAGACTGTGAAGCTTAGGAGACTCTTCTTTCTACATATGGAGCTTGGTATTAATGTAAACAACTAAATAAATGTTAAGTCACTAATAGACAAATGATTTGACCATAAGGTAAACAATATTGGAACAATTCAAAAAAATGAAGGAGAAACTCTTTCAATACCTTGAAACACTTTTGTGTATAGCATCTCACTGGATTCAAGTCAACATTTCTTTGGATAACCAATGATCTCAATTAATATTATGGAGATTTTAAATCCTTCTTCCATTTTGGGGATTTTTCCATTGTATGAGATGGGAATTTGTATAACTTCCTTATTTATCAATTGAATTTTTTCATGTTGATTTCTTTTTTTTAGTGTAATTTTCCTTTCTCAACATATTTGATTCAATTTGATATTATTTTGGGCTTATGGAGTATTTCATTTTGAAAGGATAATTGAGATAATGTTATTATGCCCAATTTTCTCTAGAATGGATGAATTGGTTACTAAAGTGTGCTTTTTGGATATTTGGCATATGGAAATCAAAAGTGTTCTCTCACTTTTTCTATTTACTAAGTTTCAATTTTGAAGCTTTTTCATAGTCATCAATGGTGAAAATGGCTTGAGACTCTTTTTCAAATTTATATCCAGAGAAAAAATTGAGATCTACCTTTCTTTCCTTAAAGCCTTCACAACAATATTCTCTTTCCCTTTTATGTAATGAACATCAAAATTATAATCATAGAGGAACTATATTCAATGATATTTTCATGCATTTAGGTTCAGTTATGTAAATATATACTACAATTAATGATGATCATCATGTAACTCAAACCTATGACCCAAAAGAAAATGTCTCCAACACACAGGAACAAAAACATTGCCCCTAATTCTAAATTTTTGGAAAGGTAATTTAGTTCATGATTCTTAAGCTTCTAGGATTCATATATATGAAACTACTTGTCCCTCCTACATAAGAACTACCTCAAAACCCCCTAATGAAGCATTCATGTACATAACAAACCCAATTGTAGAATATAATACTACTAAGATAAGTGTACATATCAAACTCTCCTTAAGAGCTTGAAAATTTTCTACATATTGATTTATCTACACAAACTTGTTCCCTTTCCTATGAAGACAAGTGATAAGGTGTGCCAATCAAGAAAAATCCTTTACAAATTAGTAGTCATAACCTATCAAACCTATGAACCTGAAAACCTAAATGATACTTGTCATCATTGACCAATTCATAATGACATTCATATTCAAAGGATATATTTAAATACCCTCTTTAGAGATGATACGAACCAAATAACTTGCATTGTTCTCGAATAACTAACACTTGGATACATTTCCATAAAGATGATTATCTCAAAGACACTAAAAAACCTATGCAAATGAATTTTATGATCCTCTATCATCCTTGAATACACTAAAAATTCACCAATAAATACAAAAACAAATTAGTTAAAGTAGGCATGAAACACTATATTCATCAAATTCATGAGCACCAGTGGTGCATTGGTCAACCCAAAAGGTTCAACCATAAACTCATAATATCCATATCAGTTTCAAAAATTTATCTAATGAATTTCACCCTCATGTGAGTGAAGATGATGATTCCTTCACTTTATTTATATCTTTAATATCACTCTAGCTCTCTTCATTTGATTTAAAAATCATAAATCCTCAACATGGGATTTTTTTTTCTACCATCACTTTGTTCAAATTCTAGTAGTCAATGCACAAAGAAAGAAAACAATCCATCTTCTAAAAAAATATGATTGGTACTCCCCAAGGGGAAACACTAGGATGAATATGGATCTTGGAAAATAACTTCTCTAATTGTTAACGAACCTCATCTAAATCTTGAGTAGTATTGCAATATAGTGCTAGAGAAATGACATCTTCTCTAGGAATGAGATCAATATGGAAATATATGTTTCTCCAAGGTGACATGCATGCAATATAAATCAATAACACATGTGACTCACAAATAAGTGAGTGATCATTAAAGGACACATCTTGACTCTTAATCTCATAAAGGTCACTAAAAGAGACTACAAACAAATGGAAAATTTATCATGTAATTCACTTCAGATGAGTGGTTGAGATCATACAAAACAAAAATGTCTCATGACCCTTACAATTTTAGCACACCCAACTATAACATAAATTACCTATATAACTTTTACTAATAATCTATACATATTAGGTGAGAAGCTAACAAGGTAATACCCAAAAAAATGTGATATGAACCTAAAGGTATGATATGCATATCTATAGTGGTGGCAAAGGTGCTAAATCCAACATACAACCATGAAATAAGGAGTTCATTATCACTCTAGAACTTATGGACAACTCAATCATCAAACTATTCAAAATTTGTAGTGCCACTAGCCCACATTTTTTCATAAGGAAAGGTGAATTGAAAGATTATGAAGCATTATGCTAATCAATATAGATGTAAATATACGATAAAAAAAACTTGAAATTTAAATAAATTTCCCTTTATGACCAATGTAATGGTCATTAGTTTCCACAATCAACCTATGGGATATACCTACATCCCCTATCACATGCTAAAAAGTAGCTAGCCTCTAACTAGCTCCTAGAATAACTCTTTGAAGATACTACATTCTCCTATGACCATACTAGCCAAAAGTAAAACATTCTTCTAAAATATATCAACACTTTGTAGAGGGTGAACTAGATTGATGGAAACTATCTTTGCTAACACTCTATTGAATACTTTGAGGTGGCAGATTAGGTTGGGTCTAGCTATTCTTTTTCTACACAAGTATTGATAACCTATCCAAGGGGGTGTTAAATATGCCCTAGAAGATCCTCTAAGTTGTACCTATATTTTTGGTGCACTTGATTCATAAGGTCATGCATTGATAACCTTAACTTATATCCTAACTATAGGACCTATAGCTATGCCTTCTTCATCTAATATCACCTTCTCTACAATGACCATAAGAGTCATAGGTTAGAAAATAAAGAAATCATCACTTATACAACCATTAAGGCCCTAAATAAATATTGCACTAGCATTTGATTTTTATATATAATATTAACATATTACCTTAGCTCAAAGAGCATATTCTCATGTTGGTCCATTTCCATGGACCCCTGATGGAGATTGTGAAACTCATCTACACATTTTTATCATAATGGTTAGAAAAGTTATGTACTCAGAATGGTTGCTCAAATATCTCCCAAGAAATAGTAGCAATATATAGTTGGATGTTTAACTCCTCAATATGCCACCAAGAAGATGTAAAACTCCTAATATACATGATGACACACTAAGCTCTATTTTTTCTGACATTTGAATGAATGGTGAAGAAATGTCTAAGATCTATGAGCCAAGTCTTCATCTTTGTACAACCACAGGACCATTTAAAGTGCATGGGTGTGACCTTGGAATTTCTGTCATGTTCCCAACATGGATAACATCATTGTTAACTACTACTGACTCTCTTCTATGGTCTACTCTAGAGGCATTTAGGGTACAAGAACAATCACACTCTCTCCTTTTCTCCCAATCACCATAATTAGATAACAAAGACTCTCCATGATGAGATTGCTCTTGACAAGGTCATAAGGAAGAAATTTTCTCCTAAAGCAACTGAACTATCTAAGGATGTCAATCTTTACAACTATGACCACATATTTAGTCCTCTTGATGACTCTCTTGATGATGATCTTCATGTTTCCTTTCTTGATTCTCTTCCCATGATGATTCTTCTCTTGGTCTTCCTGATAGGGATTCCATCAACCATCTTTATTCCTAGGAAGAATCCTTCATAAAAAATAAGATATGGATTAGAATAAACATAACACATGCCTAAAATTCATGGTAAAGAAATAATACAATAATGATAAGAATCAAAGTATATAAAAAGTACACACCACTCACACTAATCACAATGGGTACATATACAAAATATCTCCTAATGTATGAACATGCACTCTAATACTAGACATAATGTGTTGTCAAGGAAACCTAGAAGTATGGGTGGTACATGAACTAATATATTTTATAATAATAACATAAGTAAGAACTACATAAGTGAATAAATAGAAGGACACTAATTGTCACATGATTATGCACAAGAAAAAGTATTCACACACTCCAAAATATTTTGTGAAACCCCCAAAAATACAACAAGAATGGAATACACATTTTCCACATGTTGTCTCAGAAGAGCCTGAACAACATTCAACGAGCTACACAACACCAAGTTGGATGATAACTCATAGTTAATAGTTTATGGGACTAGGTCAACCATTAGAGTCAACTAAAGAAGGGCTATGTAATGTCCCCACTACTAGAGGTAGCTTGGGACGAGTAATACTTGTAAAAGGAATGTCAGAATTAAATAATAAAAATTATAAATAAAATTTTATATCCTCTATACTAATCCTCAAGCCTTAGATAGATATATAGATTGAGATTCCTAATGCTCCTAGGGATCTCCAAGGTTTTGAATTATATAATATTAATTTTAGAACCATTATTGGTTATTTCACCATATTCTCTAGAGTGCACCCCCTAAAGTTCTTCTTCGAAGGGATGTTCCTTGTCCAAGGCCTTATCACATGTGCATATATTGACTCATTGAAATATTATCACACTCATTTATCCATTCATATGAGGTTATACTAATCTTTCATATTAACACTATTAGCCATTCTTGCGATGATCAAACTAACCTCTCACATTGAAACTATGAGATTCTATTTGATAATAATATTTCCATTTATGGGGGTTATAATAATCTCTTGCACTGTAAGTATTGGCCATTCATATGAGGATAACACTACCTCCCACACTAGAGCTATAATATTTTATATATCACTCATCTAGACATTCTTACAATGCTATATTGATCTCTTGCATTGGAACTATTAGTCATTCATATGAGGATCACACTAACATCCTATATTGGTACAATGAGATTCTATTAGATTGTGGTGACTGATCAAGAAATTACTTTACATACTTCATAAATTCTTTGGGGTTTGGGGCATCACCCCCAAAAAAAAAAAATTGGGCCCTATTATATCAAGATTTTGGGCCAACATGTAATTATTAATTATAACCCTAAAGTGGTTAAAATACTTGTATAAAAGGGCTTAGGGTTAGGGATTTTTTCATAAGGTGTGATACAAAATTGGTTCTTATGGCAGTATTAAGCTATAAGGGATTACATATTTTAATCAGGTTGTAATCATTGGATCATAAAAATACTGGACTTACTATTTGGTGGACATAGCCCAAGGATTGGGTGAACCACATTAAATCTTAGTGCCTTGTGTTCTTTTCTGTGTGATCTATTATTTTCTATTATTGGTTATATTTGCATGTAATTTTTATTTCTATTCGTGGTTTAATCCTAACAAGTGGTATCAGAGCCTAGTTTTTTTTAGTTATCCTCTACAGGAAAGTTTCATAGTTGAGTGGGAGCAATGGAATATGAGGGTAAGCTGAGGGTCGATAGGTTTAATGGGAAAAACTTCCATTTATGGAAGATGAAAATGGAAGACTATCTGTATCAAAAGGATTTATGGAAGCCGTTGGAAGGCAAAGCCAAGAATCGGGGATCTATGTCAAATGATGAATGGGATCTTTTGGATAGAAAGGTACTTGGAAGCATTCGATTATGCCTAGCACCATTAGTGGCATTTAATATTACAAAAACAAAGATGATAGAAGAATTGATGAAAACCCGAGTGACACTGTATGAAAAGCCCTCCGGTTCAAACAAGGTATTTCTCATGAAGCATTTATTTAATATGAAAATGGTAGAAGGCGAATCTATTACAGATCATTTAAATGAGTTTAATACTATTACTAGTCAGTTATCTTCTATGGGTATCAATTTTGAAGAAGAAATTAGGGCTCTCTTGATTTTGTGTTCTTTTCCTGAAAGCTGGAATGGCTTTGGCTATGAGTAATTTTGTTCCTAGATCTAGTACCCTAAAATATGATGATGTGATTGGTGTTATTTTGAGTGAGGAAACTCATAGGAAAACCTCAGGTGGATCTACATCAAGAAGTTCTTTGAATGCACAAAGTAGGTTCAGCACGACTGAGAGAGGAAGTAATACTAAAAATCGTGGGAAATCAAGAGGAAAGTCAAAGGGGAGGAGGTCTCAATTGAGAGGACCAAATGATTGTTGGTATTGTGGGAAACCAGGGCACAAAAAGAAAGATTGCTGGAATCGAAAGAAAACTAAAGGAGATAAATCAGATGGAGACAAGGAGGAAAATGTGATAAGTAACAAATCCAAAGAGGATGCTTTGCTTCTATCTTTAGAAAGTGTTGATGATTCATGGGTTTTAGATTCTGGTGCTTCATTTCATGCTACACCTCATAGAGGTTATTTCATTGATTATGTCCAAGGGGATTTTGGGCTTGTTTATTTGGGGGATAATGAACCCCGTTAGATTGTTGGAAAGGGAAAAATTAAGATTAAGTTGTAGAATGGGAATCATTGGCTACTACATGAGGTAAGACATGTTCCAAGGCTGATAGGAATTTAATTTTAGCAAGGCAACTTGGTGATGAGAGTTGTGTAGTTACTTTTAATAATAAAAATTGGAAGGTTTCAAAAGGTTCCCTTGTAGTAGAAAAATGTGTGAAAGTGGGCACCTTATATCTTTGTACAGGTCATGTTGTTCCTTCTACTTTAATTGTTTTAGAGAAAAATGAATGTTCAGGAATAATTGCTATAGTGGAGCAGGGAGAACAAATAGCTACTGTAGATTCTGATACATCATTTTGGTACAACAGACTTGGGCACATGAGTGAGAAAGGTATGAAAGTACTTCATTCAAAGAAATTTTTACCAGGTTTGAAATGTGTTAATATGGATTTCTATCAAAGTTGTGTGTATGGAAAACAAAAGAGAGTGAGTTTTGCAAAGACTGGGAAGGAAAATAAAAGGGAGAAATTATACCTTGTGCATAGTGATGTATGAGGATCAGCTCAGGTATCTTCCCTTGGTGGCTCTCATTACTATGTTACATTTATTGATGACGTAACTAGAAAAGTATGGGTTTATTTCCTTAGACAAAAATCTGATGTATTTCAAATTTTTAAGAAATGGAAATGCTTGGTTGAAAATGAGACTAGTAAAAAATTAAAATGTCTTAGATCTAATAATGGTGGTGAGTATTACAGTCATGAATTTGAAGATTATTGCTCCACTAATGGTATTTGTAGATAGAAAATTGTTCCAAGGACTCCACAGGAAAATGGAGTGGTTGAAGGCATGAACAAGACTATAATGGAACATGCAAGGAGCATGAGGCTGCATGCTGGGTTGCCCTTACACATGTGGGCAGAGGCTATCAATAATGTTGTATATTTGATTAATAGAGGTCCCTCTATTCCTTTGGGCTATGGTATTCTAGAGGAGGTATGGATTGGTAAGAAGGTGAGTTATTCATTTTTCAAAACCTTTGGCTGTGAAGCATTTTCTCACATAGATTCTGAAAATAGAACCAAGCTAGAAGCTAAGTCAAAGGAATGTGTATTTGTTGGATATGGCATTAATGAGTTTGGTTATAGGCTTTTGGATTTTGAAAATCATAAAATTGTAAGAAGCAAGGATGTTATATTCAATGAGAAAGTGTTGTACAAAGATCTGTTGCAGCAACATAAGAAGAGAGAAGATGATTATGTAGTGTTGGATGATACTCCAAAAACTGATATTCCAACCATTCCTCATGATGTGCAACAACCACAACAAAAAATACCACACACACTGGTGAATGTTAGACAATCAAAAATGAAAATTAGACCTCTGAAAAGATTCTCTCCCTCTTTGTATTCTATTTTACTTACTAATGCTGGTGAACCTAAAAGTTATGATGAAGCTATGCAGGTGGATACTAAGATTCAATGGGAGTCTACAATGAAAGATGAAATGGACTCTTTGTTGAAGAATAAGACATGGCATTTGTGAAAGTTGCTTGCAGGTAAAAAGGCTTTACAGAGTAAGTGGGTTTACAGGTTAAAATAAGAGGTTGGAGGTGAGAAAAGATTTAAAGTCAGGTTAGTTGTAAAACAATTTGCACATAAAAAGAGAATTGATTTTGATGAGATATTTTCTCTTGTTGTTAAAATGACTTCTATCCATATTGTTTTAAGTCTAGTGGCTACTGAAGATTTGCATTTAGAGCAACTAGATGTTAAAATAGCTTTCCTTCATGGTGATTTGGATGAAGAGATATATATGGCTCAGCCATAGAGATTTGTAGTCAAAGGTAAGGAGAACTTAGTGTGCAAATTGAAGAAAAGTTTATATGGCTTGAACCAAGCACCTCGACAATGGTATCTAAAATTTGATAGTTTTATGCATGAGCATGGTTACAGTAGGTGTCATTCAGATCATTATTTCTACTTTAAGAGGTTAGATGATGATAGCTACATTATTTTCTGTTTATATGTTGATGATATGCTTGTAGCTGGGTCTAACATGGATCACATTAAGAGGTTGAAAAGACAATTAGCACATGCATTTTCTATGAAGGATTTGGGGGCAGCAAAACAAATCCTTGGTATGAAAATTTGCTGAGATAGGAAAAATAGAACATTGATGCTATCTCAAGCTGATTATGTTGAGAAGGTGTTGCAACATTTCTCTACGGAGAATGCTAAAACTATCAGCACACCTTTACTTGGTCATTTGAAGTTGAGTAAGGAGATGTGTCTCAAGACACAAGAAGAGGAGGATAAGATGTCCAAGGTACCCTATGTTTCAACTGTAGGAAGCTGGATGTATGCTATGGTATGTACTAGGCAAAATATTGCACATGTAGTGGGAGTTGTTAGTAGATATATGAGTCATTCAAGAATTGAGCATTGGAATGCAGCCAAATGGATTCTTAGATATTTGAGAGGAACATCCAATAAGTGTTTATACTTTGGGGGCTCTACTATTGATTTACAGGGCTATGTTGACTCGGATTTGGCAGGGGATATTGATACCAGGTACAGCACTACAGGTTACATCTTTACTATTGGTGGGGCGGCCATGAGCTAGGTTTCTAGGTTATAAAAGGTTAATGTTTTATCCACTATAGAGGTAGCCAAGGAGATGATATGGCTTCAGTTCTTTTTGCAAGAATTGGGATATCCTCAAAAGGATAATTATTTGTTCATAGATAGTTAGAGTGTCATTCATCTTGCAAAGAATTCAGCTATGCATTCAAAGACCAAACACATACAATTGCGGTACCATTTCATTTGGTTAGCTTTGGAGGATGGACAGTTAAAGCTAGAGAAGATACATACCAATGACAATCCAGCAGATATGTTGACAAAGGTAGTAACAAGGGAGAAGTTGAACTCCTCTTTAGCTTTGGTTGGTCTTCTAGACTAAATATGAATAAAATAACAATAGAGTCTAGGGTGGTTTGATCCAATGGGAGCCCCATGTGGTAGCAATATTGCTACAGGATCAGTCTCCAAGTGGGAGATTGTTGTTTAGTGTCAAGCTTGATCAGTCCCCAAGTGAGAGATTGTTAGATTGTGGTGACTAATCAAGAAACTACTTTACATACTTCATAAATTCTTTGGGGTTCAGGGCATCGCCCTACAAAAAAAATTGTTGGGCCCTATTTTATCAAGATTTTGGGCTAACATGTAATTATTAATTATAACCCTAAAGTGGTTAAAATACTTGTATAAAAGAGCTTAGGGTTAGGGATTTTTTCATAAGGTGTGATACAAAATTGGTTCTTGCGATAGTATTGTGTTGTAAGGGATTACCGATTGTAATCAATTTGTAATCACAGGATCATAAAAATATTGGACTTGCTATTTGGTGGACATAGCTTAGGGATTGGGTGAACCATGTTAAATCTTGGTGCCTTGTGTTCTTTTCTATGTGATCTATTATTTTCTATTATTGGTTATATTTGCATGTAATTATTATTTTTGTCTATGGTTTAATCTTAACAGATTCTATTTATTCCATTTCAACCATTCAATAGAGACAACCCAAATTCTACACTAGCATGTAGCCATTCATATAGACATGAGTATAGTCCCTACACTAGCACTGTGAGAATTTTTATTAGATTTCTTATTTATAATCATTTAATGAACACAATATAAAAATTCAACATTTTTCATCATTCTTTTGAACTAAATATAATTTTCTATATGTATGTTCATATATATCTAGCATGTCGATTTACTCATACATAGGACATAAATTTATTTTATCAATTATATATTTTAATTACTTATTAACCATTATATTAAAGTTACTTTTCACTAGCTATATAAAATGAATTTATTTCATTAGGATAAATTAATATATTGCATAATTCATTATATGACTAAATTCAATAAATGGTCTACCATTATTTATGCAAGACCTTAGAAATATATATTAATTAATTGAATAAGACAAGACATGTGTACCTTTTTTGAAATGGAAATTTCTTGTTTACATTCCACATGGGCTTGCTTTTCTTAGTCCCTCTTCTCTCATAAGGAGTCAAATCTTATTAATGAAATACATATTTCAACTTTACTAATATAAACTTTTCTTTATTTCCACATGAGATCCAAGTTACTTTTGGTAACAATTGATTAATTGTGTATTGTCTTTGATTTTACACAAAATGTCATATCACTACCAGTCAATGTATGTTGAGCTCACTTGGGCATTGAAGATAGTTTTCTACGTCTACTGAGCATTCCAAAGTTTTCCTAGTTTAGAAGATAGTGTCTACTGGGTTCACTCAGGTAACAAAGTAAAGTTTAGAGAAGTTGAGTGTTAACCAAGCTCACTCGGTTAATGAAGGAAACATTGTATGGAACCAATGTTAGCTAAGCTCACTCAATTACCAAAGGACCTTTGTGAATACATAGTGTTGACAAAGTTCACTTGGTTAACATAGGAAAATTTCTTTGAGTTAGTATATACCAAACAAAGTCGGCTAACAAAGGATTTTTTTGTTTTGGCATATTGAGCTCAATTGAATTGTTTGTTGGTTCTAGCCAACTGAGAAAATGAATATTAATTATTCTAAGTTGTATTCAAGCCAAATTGACAATGTGTAAGATATAAATATAAGGTCAAGTTAAGGATTGAATGTTTGCAACATAATTAAATATTTAATGATGCTTAGAGGAAGCGAATTAAGAGGATAAGAAAAATATCCTTGGTGGGCTGCAAAGATATATTTGATTAGGAAAGATCAAGTATACAAGCTATAATTGAAATCTATAA
Source organism: Cupressus sempervirens (assembly GCA_028749045.1). Taxonomy (NCBI): domain Eukaryota; kingdom Viridiplantae; phylum Streptophyta; class Pinopsida; order Cupressales; family Cupressaceae; genus Cupressus; species Cupressus sempervirens. The sequence continues at coordinate 653,943,258 of CM053789.1, read as the reverse complement.
TCAAAAATTTAGTTGCATCAAAAATTAGTTCATTTCATTGTTACTCTCTAACCATTGTAGCAATGATCTAAATCTCTTAATAAAGTTGGCTTAACAACTATTTGTAAATCCTCTAACAAGGTGGCATTTTTGTTGAAGTGTTTAAAGACCTCTAACAAGGCCAATCCTAACAGGATGATTAAATCCTCTAATAGGGTCACACCTAACAGTGTGTTTTATAACCTTTAATAGGGTTAGTTCCTAATAGGGCTCACTTCATAATAGTGAAAATTAGTAACTAGTTGCAATTGGTGGTTTTTCTCAAATTGGGTTTGGTGTCAATTGTGCTCATGTTATCTCTCATGTTAAAAAAAATGATACATGGATTATAGATAGTGGCTACTCACATCATATGACTAGTAATAAAACAAAATTTGAACACATGGAACATTATGATGGTGGTAGTGTGAGATCTAGAAATAATGAAAATTATTACATAAAGGAAAAAGGTTTTATCTCATTAACCTATGAACTTAGATGTGAAAATGCTTATTAGGTTGAAGGACTAAAGCATAATATATCGAGTGTGGCATAGTTGAATAACATTGGATTCAAGGTAGATTTCATGAATGGGAAGACTAAACTGTTGGATGGAAAAGGTAATCTAGTTGGGTCTGGCAATCAAACAAAAGGTAATCTATTCTACCTAGATCTTAGTGAAAGTTCATGTTTTATTGCTCAAGTAGAAGAAAATTGGTTATGGTACAAAAGTTCATGTCATGTGGACTTTGATAATCTGGTCAAGATAAGAAAAAATAGAAGAGTAAGACGTATTCCTAGCTTGAGGAAACTCGATATGGGTCTATGCAAAAAATTGTCAAATTGGTCAGATGGGAAAAACTAGTTTCAAAAGAAACAACTATCATTTTAAAGAAGTCTTAAAAACTTGTACATACTGACTTATGTGGACCTATTAGAATAGAGAGTTATAGTGGAGATAAGTTTTTCATTCTTTTTGTTGATGATTATTCTAGAATGATGACTGTAATGTATTTAAAAGAAAAGTCTAAATCATTTCAAAAATTTAAATGGTATGTGGTAAGAGTAGAGAAAGAAATTGGAAAGAAGCTGAAATGTTTGAGATCAGATAGAGGCAGTGAATTCATTTCCAATGAGTTCAATGAGTTTTTCATTGAAAAAGGAATTAAGAGATAGGTATCAACCCCTAGTACATCACAACAGAATGGCATAACTGAAAGAAAGAACATATCCATGATGGATTGTTCAAGAACATTGATGATAGAAAAGAATTTTGCAATCAAATACTAGAAGGATGCAATTAGTATTGCAGTGCATACCTTGAACATAGTACAATTGAAGAAAGACTCAAATCAAACTCCTTATGAACTACAGTATGGCTACAAACCTAATGTAAGTTACTTGAAAGTATTTGGTAGAAAATGTAATATCTCGAAAGAATCCAAGAAAGGTAAATTTGATGCCAAAGGTGATAAAAGCATATTCCTAGGATAATCTTGTAGAAGTAAAACAAACAAATGTTTGAATTTGTGTACTCATAAAATCATAGAAAGTGCACATGTGAGAATTGATGAGTTTGCATAAAAGAGTGAAGAGGAAAGTAGCAAAGAACCTAAGGACTATAGAAGGTTTGTGTATTATGAACCTAATACATTGCCAAAATTATTTAGAAGTTAGAAAGCTTACTTCTTGAATCCTCAAAATCTCCAAAAGAAACTGAGTTGCAACCAATGCAACCCGAGTCATAGTTTGAAGGACCTGAGTCATATTCTGAAGAGCCCAAGTCATAGTCAGAAGCTACCGAGTCATAGTTTGAAGGACCTGAGTCATATTCTGAAGAGCCCAAGTCATAGTCAGAAGCTACCGAGTTGTTGCAAAAGAAAACTGAGTCTGATGGACCTGAGTCATGGATAGTGGGATCCAAGATTAATATAGAAGATGATGAAGAGATCAGTAGAACAAACTCCAAATCCAAAGAACCTATGTTAGAAAGATATGTCAAAAAGCATCATGTACTTGATCAGATCATTAGAGACAAGTCAGATGGAACAATGACAAGAAAAAAATTGAAAGCTACATATTTGCTTGCTGAATTTGAACCTAGAAATGTTAAAGATGCTTTAGATGATGAAATTTGGATTGAAGACATGAACGAAGAAATAGAACAGATGGAGAAGAATAAGAGTTGGACTCTTGTTCCAAGATCCAAGGATAAAAATGTAATTGGCACAAAGTTTCTTTTTAGAAATAAGATAAATGAAGATGGAGAAGTTTAAAGAAACAAAGCAATGTTAGTTTGTAAAGGTTATTCTCAAGAAGAAGGTATTGATTATGGTGAAAATTTTTCTCCTATCTCAAGATTGGAAGGTGTTATAAATTTAATAGCATATGTAGCATCCAAAGGATTTAAAGTTTATAAAATAGATGTAAAATATGTATTCTTGAATGGAATTATTAATGAAGTCTACATAGAGCAACCTAAAGGTTTTGTAGATCCTAGCAAAAGAGATATGGTCTAAAAATTACACAAAGAATTTTATGGTCTCAAGCAAGCTCCTAGGGCTTGGTATGAAAGACTTCATAACTACTTGATAAAGATTGGCTTTTAAAGAACAAATGATAATAGTAGTATGTACATCAAAGAAGGACCAAACATGAAGATTGTGTTGGCATAAATATTTGTGGATGACACTTTATTTATAGGAAATGATGACTTGTGCAAAGAATTATCAAAAGAAATGAGTAAAGAATTTGAGATATCTATGTTTGAAGAGATAAAATTCTTTGTTGGATTGCAGATCCAGCAGAAGAAAGATGGTATCTACATTACTCGATCTAAATATATCAAGGAGATACTAAAGAAGTTTGGAATGGAAGATTCAAGACTAGTTGGAGCTCTTATGTCTACTGGACATAAGCTTTCCAAAAATGATGATTCCAAGTAGGTAGATCATACCACATATAGATCAATGATTGGAAAATTGTAGTATGTAGTGCACACTATTAGAAATAGGGAATACTAAAAGGGGGGGTGAGTCAATATTCTATAAACTTTTTTTGGCAACTAGATATTATTTATTACTTTGAACCATTCATAAGAAAGTAAAAAAGTAATGTTGAAGAGTAATAATAACCATGCATAAAGAGAACTTATAACACCATACTTTGTTAACTAGGTAAACTCTAACCAAGAGAAAACCCCAGTGGGAATGATGCCCACAAAGATATTTTGATATATCTTCCTTGTTAGAGGATGGACCATGTTAGGAGTCTATAAAACATTCAATACATAGGAGTCCCTGTTAGGAGACTTTGAATCCATGTTAGGAGATTCCAACCCTATTAGGAGTTGTAGTACAATGGAGGCAAGAAGAGCTCACTGCCCAAACATGCACTTACAATTACAAGAAGAGTTCACTATCCAAACAAGTAATTGATCCTCAAGTCTATAGTTTTTGTACCTTCTTTCAAGTTGATCTTTGACCTTATCTCAATTTGAATCACAAAATCACTTGTGCATATGGTACAAAACTTTGCATTCACATATAACATTACTATGCATTCAATTCACATAATTCACACATTACTTCCCAAATGACTTCACAAGATGTCTTTGCATAAATACCATGCCTTTTCACAAATTTTTGCTAGGTTACCTAAGACCATTGTATACTTTTCCAACTTAGAGTAAACATCTAGGATGTTGACCCTAATTGGTCAAGTAATTATTTTGTAAACAAAATAATTCCTTTACCTTTCATTCTGATGTCCTATACATCTTAATTATCATTCTTCAATATTGTCCATACTGATTTTTGAGGTTATACATGTCATTACCAACATGTATACTATCTCCATCTATCCTTTCTAGACATAATTGTATACTAAAAATAATGCACTTCACTAAGCTCTTCTATCCAAGGTTTTCCATGAAATGGAAAGCTTGAATGTCGGCTTAGAGCTCACTAGTCATGGAGTGCAAAAGCATACAAATAAGCATAAAATGACTCTCAGCTAAGCCTTAGAGATGCAACCCTTGCTAGTAAACCATGAAATGGGAGATTCTTTGAGCAAGAGCAAGAATGCTAATGTCCAAGAACTCTTGATGCATGTGACGCAAGAATGCAACTATGCTAAAATGAGATGCACAATGCAACTAAACTAAGCAAATGAAAGTATTACAACCATCCTATTTAGCCTATGTGATCTAAGCTACTTAAAAAAAAACTAAACTACATGCAAACTAAGCTAAGATTCCATATAAACAAAATTCTATGGATGAAAGGAATGAATACAAGAAGATGATGCTCTCCACAAAAGCTCTCAAGCACCCAAATGAAAATCCTGCATCATAACAATGCTCAAGAGTGTGGATCCTTTGAGAGGGGAAACCCTCTTCCTTTTAAAGCTTTACAGATGGTAGAGTTCAAGATTGAGAGGGTGCATGATCAACATTTGAATTTGAAAATGGGAAGGATCTATGTGCACACACAAGTCAACCAATAGAAAATGAGTTGACTTGTAATATAAGACAAAAAGTCTCACAAGCCTTTTCTTTTAATTAAAAAATAGAAAAAGAACTTTATGTGTGCAAAGAATGGGGTACTTTATTTAATTAAAAGGGGACATATTATTTTAGTCAAATAATGAACTTAGGATAGCATAGTCAAACCATAGGTTATAATCAAATTACTTGATTATTAGCAATTTGGTCTAGGTAAATGATAAATTAAATTAACCAAAATGCTAAGAAGGAGGCTAATAGTCTGAATGACCATTTTTAGGTGATAAAATTTGCCCCTCTTTGACCAATGTGTGATTGATCTGAGAACACATTATTTCAAAGACAACAAAAGCCAAGTGGGCAGCAATAGATATAGATATCTGATTTCGAAGAATCAAAAGAAGAAAGAAATAGAAAATCTTGAATGTACACCTTGATAGCAATAGTATTGAACACTAGGAAAAGAAAGATGATGTCAGAATCCAGGAATGATACTAACACCTAGTAGAGTAAATAGATCAAGAGCAAGAAGATTAATCATATACTCCTAAGAAATAGGCAACTGTAGCAAACAATGATAAAGTACGTCTGCCCCCTAAGGATTGAAATCGAAATGAGGTGAGGAGAATGTAAAAATGATCTAGATATGAATAAATCAAGATATAAAAATGTCCAAGATGAAAAATGAATGATTAGAACCTATGAATGACTAGTAAGAGGTCATAGAATGCCCCAGTTTGAGTAGAGTTGACCACGAAGGATAAAACATAAAGATTAGGTCACATCAAGTAGAAAAGTGATTTTAAGCATGAAAAGTTGAATAAAAGGAGATATGAACCATATAAATGGTAAAGTTATGAAGAAATGAAGGTGCCCCAGTGATGATTCAGATATTAGACCTCAAAAAATTAGCTAATTGCTTAGAAGAAGGTAGAATTTTAAAATGCAATTTTGACCATCAAGATGAACTCAAATTTCAATTTTGATCCCAAAAATGGATCTAGGACGTCAAAATTAGCTACAAGTGCAATTTTTATGCAATTTTGAGAGGTTTGAAAATTAGCTCAAAATGAGATTAGAAGCTATAAAAGGGGCCTAAGTGTCATTTTCAAATTCATTTTGTCTTTTGTGATTTTTTGAGAGCTTGTGAGTGGTTGAGAGGCTACAGTTTCTTTAGCAAATATTCTGCTTCACTGACACCATTTCAAGTGTAGTTGGTTGTACAATCAGCCAAAGCAGTACAGGGCACTAGCAAGTAACAACTTTTTGTCACATTTTTGAGCTTTTTGTGGTGTTTTTTCACATGTTTTTAGTGTTTTTTTGCAAAATATTGTGCAATATTTAAAAAGTATAACATGGGTACTTTCATAAATATCATGTGATAGATTTTTACCCAAAATGTATCGTGCACATGATATGTAGTCTATCATATGGGACATACCCATATGTTGCATGAATCGGTGCAAAATGTCGCATGATAGAATTGTGTCGCACAACTTTAGAAAAGGTATCACACAATACTCTGTTAGAAAATTATGTCACCTACAGTATGAAAAAGTATTGCACTACTATTTTAAAGCATGTTTTTGATGATTTTTTGCATTATGATCATATTTTCAATGTGTGATTGACATGTACATGTTGTGTCACTAATACATTTCGTACCAAATTGCAATGGCAGTGCCGTTGCAATTTTTCTGTCACAACCTTGTCATCATCGCAATTGCAAAGGTAGACCATCACAATTGTGACGATGACAAGGTTGTGATGGAAAAACTGCAATGGCACTGCCATTGCAATTTGGTACCAAATGTATTAGTGTGTGTTGATAGGAGGTATTTCCAACACTACTGATCAGAGCCCCCAAAGTGGTGGAGTTGCGCATTGTGCAGTATCCAAGTGATGATGAGCATACAGCCATATCTACGATGGGTTTTCAATGGGTTATACAAATGCCTCATATATGGGTGAACCATGGATTGTTGACTGCATTGGATAAGCGATGGCACAACAAGCATAACTCCTTTCATCTACCAACTAGTGAGGCCTCTATTACATTGGAGGATGTGCATCGCATTATTCAAGTGCCATGCCATGACAAGCTAGTAAGTTGTTTGATTGATTGTTGTTGTCATGTTTTTCAAATGTTGATGTGAGAGAGACTGATGTTAACCTTTGTTATATTGCAGGTGTACTATGATCAAAACCCGACAGAGGGGTGGGCCATGATGCAGTAGTTGTTCCATGATGTCACTATCTTAGATCGGCATTTGGGTTGGGAGAAGTTGATGGCTAAGTACAAAGCATATCTCCCTCTTCCTAGCTTATTATGTTCATTGGTAGCCTAGGCTTTGGTTATAGATAGAGGCTAGAAGGGCTTCTGATGCAGGAGCATCCAGAGGTATAAGGGCAATCCTGTGTCACCCAAAAAAATATACTTAGACTTAGTTTCTGTTTCATGTGTTTTCATTTTTGGATACCCATTTGGGTCAAATAAAGGTTCCAACTCTCATAGTTCCACTATCAATGTTCGTGTAAATCCCCAAAAAAATAGGAGTATGTAATTGAGCCATCATTTTGGTGAACTAGGAGGTGTAAATTGGCTAGATGAATGTAATTGTAATTTAGAGCATTCCAGAAAAAGAATCAGGTCAAAAGGCCCCACGGTTTGAAAGTTATTATAGTTTTCGGGTTGTGGAGACCTCCTAAGAATGCTTCAAAGTTAGGTTAGGGTCATTAAATGACCTTGAAAAGGGCCAAAAAATGGGGGATGAGTGAAGCTAGTCCATAGGGCTATAGAGTGCTTCAAGAGCTTTCCAAAAATGTAAATGGTTCATAATCGGAGCTACGGTTCAAAACTTATGCCTCCCAAAAGTTCAGTTACCATTTCTGGATTCTTCTAGATTTGCGTCGACTTCTAACGCAGCTTCTGAAACCTTCTATTTGGTTGGTGGATGCCTACTAGCACTTTCTAGAATGTACTCCTAGTCCTTAACCCTCCAGGGTCTATTTAAGGAGATATCTAGCATTGTAAAAGGCAGTTCGGTGTGGAGTTTGAGAGGAGGTACTGAAAGAAGAAATTATCTCCACATTTATGCTATTGTAAGCCCTTAGGGCATGTTTTGAAGTTTATTTTCTTTGTACTGAATGAACTAGCTTATTTTTTAGTTAATACAATTTCCCTTTTCTATTATGTCCATTTTGTTCTTGGGTTGTGTCCCCATCAAGCGGTATCAGAGCCAATTTTCTCGAGTGTGTAGACAGAGTGCCGACTATGAGGTAGTTTGCACCAGGACTATGTGGTTGTGGGTTCGAGTTAGAAGATGCCTCCATGAAGAGAGTGTGGTGGAAGGGCCAGAGCTATTAATCCTAAGGAGGTTAGAGCCCTCCAAAGGCAGGTACAGGCATTGCAAGAGGAGCTCCATAGAGGAGCAAATGTTGCCGCAGGTGACGACAGTGAGGATGATAATGAAGAAGAAGAAATGGGACCAGAAGGGGAATTTGATGGGAAAGTTCTGAATCATGCAGAGGAAAGGCTTTTTAGGTCCATTACTAAGTTTGGGAAAAGACCTACAATTGAAGTGGGTGTATTTTAAGGAAATCTGAAACCAGATGAGTTGATCGATTGGATTAATGAACTGGAAGAATACTTTGAGTATGAGGATATTAGGGACCCAGATAGGGTTAAGTTTGCAAAGGCCAAACTGAAAGGCCATGCCAAAATCTGGTGGCAAGAAGTCCAATTGGAAAGAAACAGAAGAGGAAAGGAGAAGATCACAAGATGGGATCGCATGGTGGAGAAATTGAAGAAGCAGTTCATTCCGGTGGACTACGAGCTTGATTTGTTTAAGAAGATGCATGGGTTAAAGCAAGCAGGAAGATCAGTCCAAGAATATATAGAAGAATTTTACCGACTCTTGATTAGAGCAGGGCATGCAGAAGCAAATAAGGGGAAGGTTGCTCATTATGTCAGTGGGTTGCGACCTAGCATCTAGGAGGAATTAAGTCTGGTAAGAATGACCAGCATTGAAGAGGCATACCAATTTTCCCTACAAGTTGAAGAGAAGCTGAATAAAAGGTTTGAAGGAAGACAAAGAAGGTGCGGTCAAGGAGGAAGGGGAAGCGGTAGATCATCTGGAGGCCGCAATGAAACCCAAAAGAAAAATGAAGATGTGGGTACTAGCAGGAACCAGAGGAATGAGGGTTTCAACTGCTCCCATGATCAAGACTTTGTAAATTAGAGAGGAAGAGGTAGAGGACGTGGACATAGAAGAGGAGGCTTTTTTGGCACCTGTTTCCATTGCAATGAAGAAGGTCATCGTGCCTTTGAATGCCCTCAACAACAAGGAAGGACAGATAGGAGAGCTGAGGGCCAAGCTAGGGTTGCTCATGTGGATGAGGATGCACAATCATCACATTCATAGGATGCAAAAAGAGGAGAGACCTTGGTAAATCAAAGAGTCCTACTAAGTGGTGAGATTGAACCAGGACAACGGAGGAGTTTGTTCTGTACCAGATGAAAGTGTGAGGATAAATCTTGTGATGTGATCATTGATGGTGGTAGCACTAATAACTTGGTATCTGAAGAAATGGTCTCTAAGTTGAAGCTCAAGAGGGAGAAACATCCCCAACCCTATCGGATTGCTTGGGTAAAAGATGATCATAAGATCCTGGTAAGTGAACAATGTTTAGTGAAATTCAAAATTGGGAGTTACCATGATGAAGTTCTCTATAATGTTATTTCGATGGATGTTTGCCATCTATTGTTGGGTAGACTATGGTAGTTTGATAGACATGTAGTACATGATGGACATGCAAACACATACTCTCTGACAAAGGATGGAGTTCACCACAAATTGAAGCCCATGAAAAAGGAAGGTGAAAAGGTATGTAGCAGTGCTAGGATTTGTCTTGTTGATGAAAGGAAGTTTTTAGATGGCATGAAACATCAGCATATGTGCTATGCTTTGATTCCTAGGAAAGATAAAGAAGGTAGTAGTGAAATACCACTTGAAGTTTTAGATTTACTAGGGGAGTTTGGAGATATTATCTCTGATAATGTTCCAGATGGATTGCCACCAGTAAGGCAAATCAGTCATCAGATAGATCTAATTCCAGGAGCTAGTTTTCCTAATAAGGCTTCTCACAAGATGACTCCTACTAAAAGAGAGGAGCTAAATAGACAAGTTCAGGAGCTGTTGAGGAAGGGCTTGATTCGAGAGAGCCTAAGTCCATGTGCAGTACCTGTAGTACTTGCACCAAAGAAGGATGGAGAGTGGAGGATGAGTACAGATTCTCGAGCTATAAATAGGATAACCATCAAGTACCAATTTCCTTTGCCAAGGATGGATGATCTTATGGACTGCTTGAGTGGAGCTCAGTACTTCACAAATATAGATCTCAAGAGTGGCTATCATCAGATACAAATTCGAGAAGGAGATGAGTGGAAAACAACCTTCAAGACCAAGGAGGGTCTTTATGAGTGGTTAGTCATGCCCTTTGGATTGACGAATGACCCAAGCACCTTCATGTGGCTCATGAATGAGGTACTTAAGAAGTTCTTGGGAAAATTTGTTATTGTTTATTTGGATGATATTTTAATTTTCAGCAAGACTTTGGAAGAACATTTATTGCATATTCATAGTGTCCTTGAAAGGCTAAGGGAATAGAAACTGTTAATTAATCTAAAGAAGTGTATCTTTGCAAAAAGGGAGTTAGTCTATTTGGGGTTTGTTATATCACCCGAAGGTCTCAAAATGGATCCAGAGAAGGTAAAAGCCATCTTGGAATGGCCTACTCCAAGGTCTGCTACTGAGGTAAGATCATTTCATGGTTTGGTTAGTTTTTATAGGAACTTTATTAAGAATTTTAGTGGCATATGTGCACCCCTAACTGATACAATAAGAGGGGATAGAAAAGAGTTCAAATGGACTGCAGCAGCTGCGAGAAGTTTTGAATTGCTAAAGAAGAAGGTAATAGAACAACCTCTGTTGGCACTTCCAAATTTTAGAAAGGTTTTCCAGGTGGATTGTGATGCCAGTGGCAGTGCTATTGGGGCTGTATTAATCCAAGAAGGTAAGCCTATTGCATATTTTAGGGAAAAATTGAATGATGCAAAGAAGAAGTATTATGTTTATGATCAAGAGTTCTATGCAATAGTTCAGGCCTTAAAGAAATGGAGGCATTATTTATTGCCAAAAGAATTTGTTTTGTATACTGATCATCAAGCATTATAGTACCTAAATAGCCAAGGTAAATTGAATCAGAGGCATATGAAGTGGGTAGAATTCTTGTAGAGTTATACATTTGTGTTGAAGCATAGAAGTGGAAAATCTAACAAGGTTGCAGATGCACTAAGTAGGAGACAGTTGTTGCTTACAGTAATGCAGGTTGAAGTAGTTGGGTTTGATGAACTCAAGAATTTGTACCCCGAGGATCCTAATTTTGCTAAAGCATGGAAAGCTTGTAAAGAACCTGTTGTTGTAGATAGAACCAAGTGGTTAGACTATTTGATTTAGGATGGCATGTTGTTCAAGGGTAGTCAATTGTGCATTCCAAGGAGTTCCATGAGGAAAAATCTGATTAAGGAGAAACACAGTGGAGGGATGGTAGAACATTTTTGTCAAGATAAGACCATTTCCATTCTTAGATAACATTATTTTTGGCCTCAAATTTCACAGGATGTAAAGAAGTTTGTACAGAGTTGCCAGGTTTGTCAAGTTGCCAAGGGGTTTAGTCACAATACTGGCCTATATCAGCCATTTCTTGTTCCATCAAGGCCATGGGAGGACATAAGTATGGATTTTGTTCTTGGATTGCCAAGGACACAAAGGGGTAATGACACAGTATTCGTGGTGGTTGATAGGTTCTCCAAAATGGCACATTTCATTCCATGCCACAAAACTCATGATGTTGTCCGTATTGCAGACTTGTTTTTCAAAGAGGTGGTAAGACTACATGGTCTTCCAAGGAGCATAGTTTCTGATAGAGATACTAAATTTGTGGGGTATTTCTGGAGGAAATTGTGGAAAAAGTTAAGAACCAACTTGAAATTTAGTTCCACGCATCACCCGCAGACTGACGGTCAAACAGAAGTGGTAAATAGAAGTCCGGGCAATTTGCTGAGATGCTTAGTTGGGGATAAGCCCAAGGGATGGGATTTGATTCCACCACAAGAAAAGTTTTCTTACAATAACTCTATAAATAGGAGTACTAGAAAATCACCATTCCAAATTGTATATGGGAATAGCCTAAGGACTGCACCAGAATTGAGGAAGATAGAGCAAGGGGAGGGGACAAGTGTTGAAGTGAAAGAATTTGCTAAACATATCAAGCGTCTACATGAGGAGGTTCAAGCACACATTACCAAGATGAATCAAGAGTATAAAGCTAGGGCTGATCAAAGGAGAAGACATAAGAAATTCCAAGTAGGGGATCTAGTCATGGTGCACTTACGAAAAGAAAGATTTCCAGGCAGTACTTACAACAAGCTGAAAATGAAGAAATTTGGCCCCTGCAAAATTTTGAAGAAACATGACTCAGGAAATGCATATGAAGTGGAGCTGCTAGATGGTATTCACATTTCTCACATTTTCAACATTGTAGATTTAATAGACTATCATGATGATGGTGCAGATGAGGAGCTAGTGTTAGAGCCATGTCCAATTCCTGCTTCTAAGAAGGAGGAGATAGAAGACATTCTAGATCATTGTGTGGGTAGGAGTACCAGAAATAGGCAGTATGAAAAGTATTTGGTCAAATGGAAAGGATGACCTATCGAGGACTCAACTTGGATGCAGGAGCATCCAGAGGTATAAGGGAAATCCTGTGTCACCCAAAAAAATATACTTAGACTTAGTTTCTATTTCATGTGTTTTCATTTTTGGATACCCATTTGGGTCAAATAAAGGTTCCAACTCTCACAGTTCCACTATCAGTGTTCGTGTAAATCCCAAAAAAATAGGAGTATGTGATTGAGCCATCATTTTGGTGAACTAGGAGGTGTAAATTGGCTATATGAATGTAATTTTAATTTAGAGCATTCCAGAAAAAGAATCAGGTCAAAAGGCCCCATGGTTTGAAAGTTATTGCAGTTTTTTGAGTTGTGGAGACCTCCTAAGAATGCTTCAAAGTCAGGTTAGGGGCATTAAATGACCTCAAAATGGCCAAAAAATGGGGGACGAGTGAAATCTATAGAGCACTTTGAGAGCTTTCTGAAAATGTAAACGGTTCATCAATCGGAGCTACGGTTCAAAAGTTATGCCTCCTGAAAGTTTGATTACCATTTTTAGATTCTTCTAGATTTGTGTCGACCTCTAACGCAGCTTCTGGAACCTTCTATTTGGTCAGTGGATGCCTACTAGCACTTTCTAGAATGTACTCCTAGTCCTTAACCCTCCGGGGTCTATTTAAGGAGATTTTTGGCATTGTAAAAGGCAGTTCGGTGTGGAGTTTGAGAGGAGGTACTGAAAGAAGAAATTATCTCCACATTTATGCTATTGTAAGCCCTTAGGGCATGTTTTGAAGTTTATTTTCTCTGTACTGAATGAACTAGCTTATTTTTTAGTTAATACAATTTCCCTTTTCTGTTGTGTCCATTCTGTTCTTGGGTTGTGTCCCCATCAGCTTCCCACTGGGATGGGGTCGACTAGTATTTGACCTAATTGCATGACCACGCAAGATGACATGGGGACCTACAATACTAGCAAAGATGTACCATGAATTACATGAGCTAGTGTATCATGAGGGTCACTCATGGGCATGCGGGGTAGTGGTGGCACAGATTTGGGCTTGGGAGCACATTGTGATGATTTGGCCATGAGTGCAACCATGAGATCAGAGCCAACTATATATCTTTGGGTATAGAGGATTTATCCTCCAAACACATAGTGGGGATATCACATACTATTGGTGGATTTTTGATGAGTTGACAACATTCACATGGAAACATTATTAAGAGTATCATAGATGGTTAGATGCATGGGAGTTGGATTACATGAGCTATAGCAAGCCACTATTGGGGAGGATAGTAGATGTGGTAGAGAAATTTGTGATTGCCTAAGTATGGTGGAAGTTTGCAGAGTGCTAGGTGATATCCGTGGAGACCACACCTATGATCGAATGTGGTTAGATGAGGCACAGGGATGGTTACCAATGCTAGATTACCATACAATAGTATATGATACAGTGGCACTAATGGAAACTCCTTGGGATTATAGCCCAAATGTGGTAGATGCAAGAGAAAATCTTACATACTTATATGAGAGGTAGAGCACCCATTCCCATGATTCATATATACTGATGTACTACCCATGGGAGGGGGACACAAAGGTGTTGGAGGCAAAGGTGGAGGTATGGGTGTGAGGTAGATGGAGGTTGGAGAGGGATCTTGATCAGGGAGGAGGAGGACCCAGGCATAGGCCACAAGGGAGATAGAGGAGGAGATGCCCCTAAGGAAATGGTGAGTAGAGAGAGGGGAGGTAGAGCCAAAGCATCTAGCTAGGGGGGATGATGATGAGCAAGATGCTAAGATCCACACTTTAGAGATAGATTTATAGACAGCTCGGGTTATCATTACAGTGTGGGATCAATAGCTAATAGATGAATGAGCGCGAGGAGATGAGCTTTGCAAGGAGCAAGATGTTGTGTAGTGAGAGGTGGCTCATCATGGTGCATGTGTCACATACTATTATGCCACCTATAGGGATGTGGTGTCACTAGGGTAGGGACTACTTGATTACTCAAAGTAGGTGGGTAGATTAGAGGGTGCAATGTAGTAGTCGGATAGGAGACAAGCTCCACCACTAGGGCCACCACCTCCACTTGCTACAGAGGGTGGGACTCAGTCATAGGCTGATGCCAATATTTTGACATTTTGATTGTACATCATGTATTTTTGAGATAGACATCTAGATTTTGGATCTCATTTTTGTATATGTACTATGACACATTGAGATGTATATATGAGATGCTAAATTTGATTGGCAGACTTGTGTACTTGTGTCAAATGGATGTTTCAACATTTTAATTTCCATGTGATGTTTTAGTTCATTTGTGTATCTCTCTTATGTATGATGATGTTTAGCTCTCATGTGTATGATATAGACTTTATGTTTCTAAAAATAAGTGACACTTGGACAAATTGAATGTGATGTTTAGATTAACCCCTTATGATGATAGGATAGTGATATATGAAATGAAAAATAAAGAAGGTGAAAGACATGATAAAGAAACAAAATAAGGACATGGAAGCAGTTAGGTGACAAGTCCGCAAAAAAGGATAAAGAGAGAGTTCTCCCCATATGCAGGAATGCAAGACTACACTAGAAAAATGAACCTAAAATGCAAACTAATATGCAAAGTGGTTTACTGGCAAGGGACACATAACATTTAGACTCTTACTTCATCATTGAGTGTTTATTAGGGACATCATGAGATCATACAACCATCACTAGTATAACTATGAGGATATGAATATGATCGATATCAGATAGGTATGTGGAAATCCAATCTAAGCATCAAAGATATAGAAGTCAAGATAACTACATGATTAGATTCCCTAAGTTTAGTATAGCAAGATTACACCTATATCAAGGCATAAGTGCCAGGATAAGCCTCGAGTGTGGTCTTGTAGAAAAAAAATTTCAAGGATGATATGTTTATAAGTCCAAGTTTCAAATAGGACAAGCATGAAACACTTAAAACACTATAGACAAATAAAGTATACCCACAAGAAGAAGTCAAGAAAACATGCCCTGTGCCCCCAGTCTTCCAGTTGATGACATCCTCGAAAAACTATTAAGGAGGGAATAGATAGTAAAGAAATCATCATAGACAAAACACAAAGTAAATAAAGATTGGCATAGCTCAATATTTCAAGTGTTTAAGTGTGTGTCTGTAAGTGACTTGGCCATTTCTTCAAGACATGACTCTGATAGTGAGAAATATTGTGACATCGAAAACAATAGGAAAACTATCTAAAAAGTGTTGAGAAACACTTGATATCAAGGTGAGGGTAGTGTTAAGAAACACTATTTTGTGAGGTGTCAAAGAAAACCCTAATGCACAAGGAAATCTCAAGTAGGCTAAATAACAGTACCCCAAAGACAAGGACGAGAAACAATCCCAAGCTAGGAAGTGTGTAGCAAAATGAGGGATTGAGACTGATAGACATAGGTGCAAGGGACTCAAGCAACACCAAGTTGCAAGTTTTCACGACTTGGAAAATTATTTTTTTTATTTTTTATTTTTTATTTTTGGTGATACATCAAAGTGCCTATTGCTAGGTTTTCACTAAGATGATCACTTTTTCAGGGCATTTTCTGATTTTTACGACTTTTTTTAGGATCATAAATATGTACAAGAGAATTGAGCAGTAGGCTTTTAAGCATAGAACTTTTTTAAGTGTAGGAAATTAATAGGCTTTACAAGCTCTTCACCTTCAAGAGTAGACAACTGATAAGTACCAGACCCAAATGCCACTATGATAATGTATTGGCCTAACCAATTAGGTTCAAACTTTCCCTTCTACTCTCTATGTTGTTGATTCTTTGGATTTTCTCTAAGCATGAGGTCACCAACTTGAAACTCATGTGGATGAACCTTTTCATTATACTGATTAGACATGCACTTCTAATAAGCCCTCATGTGATAAAAAGTTGCTTTATGGCAGTCATCAATGGTCTCTAATTCCTGTATCCACATATCTTTATGGTCTTCATCAATTATCAACCCATGGAAAGAGACTCTCGAGGAGGGGATCTCTACTTCTAATGGGAGAATAGCCTTGAAACCATAGACTAAACAAAAGGGCATGGCCCCTATAGGAGTATGAATGGTAGTTTTGTAGGCCCAAAGTGTTGGATTTATCTGTAGGTGCCAATCTCTCCCAAACTTATGAATTGTGTGATGGAATATTTTCAACAATTTTTTATTGGAGGCCTCTACTTGACCATTCCTTTGAGGGTAACAAATAGAAGACCAATTTTGTTTGATCCTAAACTTCTTGCATAGCTATTTTAGGTCCTTATTTTTGAATTTTCCCCCATTATCAGTGACAATAAAGGAAGGAATACCATATTTAAAAATGATGTGGTTTAGTATGAACAGGGCAACATGTTTTCCTATAGCAGCAGATAATGGCATAGCTTCGACCCATTTAGTGAAATACTTAGTTGCTGTAATGATGAAATTGTGGCCACTAGATGAACTTGGGTGAATTTTTCTAACCAAATCAAAGGCCCATTGTTGAAATGGCCAATATGTCAAAGAAGGAATCAACTCACATCAAAGAGCATGAATTAAATTACCATGGAGTTGACATTTTTGACAAGACTTGGCATAATGAACAACATCAGCTTGCATAGGTTGCTAGTAACAACCTACTCTAAGTAGATTCTAAGAAAGTACAAGGCCATTAGAATGTTCCCCACGAATTTCATCATAGACTTCTGCAAGTGCCTTTTCAAAATCTTCTAGCTCTAAACACTTAATCAATGTTCTGTCTAGATCCCTTCTATACAAGTCACCAGAGACCAAAATGTAATGTGAGGCATTATGAAGGAATTGGAATTTTTGGTTACATGTGAGGTTCTCAGGAATAATTTGATCACATAGGTAAGAGAAGATGTTGGCATAGCAGGAGGAATCATGATGTACAACAATGTAGATCACTTGGTTATTGGGAGAATCATAGGCAGGATGACGTAGTTCTTCCACCAGGAACTCAAATTGAGATTCATGTTCTTATAGTTGGAGGATAGATGATAGAGTGGCCATAGCATCAACATCTTTGTTTTTTGCTCTAGGAATTTTCTAAAATTTCACAAAAGTGAAGTAGTTCCTTAGAGCATCTATCAACTTTTTATAAGGTATCAACTTCTCATCTTTTATTTGATAGTCATTATTCACCTGATTAATAACAAGTTGGGAATACCTGTAGATATGCAATTCAATTATTCTCCATTCAAGAGCCATCTTGATCCCATTTGTTAAAGCCTCATATTCTACCATGTTTTTTGTACAAGGGAACAAGAGCTTGTAAGACTTGGGAATCATATACCCATGAGCGAAAACAAACAATATACTAGCTCTAGCTCCATTTTGTGTGTGAGAACCATTGAAGAACATTTTTCAAGTTCTCTTAGTGATGTACATTATTGAGGCATCTGGAAATTCAGCTTTTATGGGTGTTGTATCCTCTAAAGGAAAATCAGCTAGTTAATTAGCTATAGCTTGTCCTTTGATGGCTTTACATTTGACATACTGAATGTCAAATTCTGAAAGAATCGTCATCCATTTAGCTAGATGACCAATAAGCATATCATTTCTCAACAAATATTTAAAAGGATTAATTTTAGTAACTAGGTGGACTATATGTGCCAACATGTAATGTCAAATCTTTTGAGAAGCAAATACCACCGCAAGACAAGCTTTCTCAATGCTAGTATAATTCATCTCGTAGGAAACCAAAGTATGACTAATATAATATATGGCCAATTCTTTACCAGTCTCATCACTTTGGGCTAATAGCACTCCTAGAGAGGAAGTTGTAGCTTGGATATACAAGATCAAAGGTTTTCTTAGAATGGGTGGCATCAAAACTCAAGGTTTTTCCAAGTACCCTTTGATTTGATCTATACTTTTTCCATATTCATCATTCCATATATGAGTAGAACCTTTGTGCAAATTCTTGTTGAAAGGTTGAGCTTTATCAATCAATTAAGAAATAAACCTTCTAATGGATTGCAAATGTCCTTGTAGACTTCTAAGTTGACTGATATTTTTTGGAGGAGGTATATCCATGATAGCCTGGACTTTTTTAGGATCAACCTCAATACCTTTTGTTGAGATAATGTAGCCTAGAAACTTTCCCAAAGTGACACCAAAGGCACACTTTTTTGGATTTAGCCTAAGTTGGAATTGTTCCATACAATCCAATATCAAACTAAATTCTTGAAGGTGTGTATTTCTTGTTCTATATTTTGCCAATGTGTCATCAACATAGTCCTCCATATTTTTATGCATCATATCATGAAATATGGTGGTCATTGCTCTTTGGTAGGTAGCATTGGAATTCTTGAGGCCAAAAGGCATGATGTTCCACTAGAAAGTACCACATGCACATGTGAAGGTTGTCTTCTCTTCATCAGTTGGAGCTATCTTAATTTGATTATACCCAGAAAACCCATCCATAAGGGAGTACATTTCATATCCCACAGTCATGTCTATGATCATATCAATGTTTGGTAGTGGGAAATCATCCCTGGGGCATGCTTTGTTAAGATCTCTGAGGTTAGTACAAAATGAAATGGTTTTATCATGCTTGGAAATAGGTAGAATGTTGGAGATCCATTTTGCATAGTCAATTTCTCTAATAAAGTTTGCACTCAAAATTTTTTCCAACTCTGCTTTCACCAACAAAGCTACATGTGGATGCATCTTCTACAATTTTTGTTTAATAGGCTTGATGTCAGGATAAATAGACAAATGATGCATGATAAGATCTATGTAGAGCCCAGGCATGTCTAACTATGTCCATGCAAAATTGATCTTTTTATCTTGAAAAAATTGGGCAAATTGCTCCTTTTCTTCAGCTAACAATGATTGAGCTACATGAATAATTTTAGGAGATTCCTCTGTCCCCAAGTTGATTGGTTGCATAGGCTCAATGAGAACTAATGATCTATCTTGAAAATAGCTTGGAAAACTAACAATTACCTCATCCATAGGTGCCTTAAAGAGGTTTTCACCATTAGATACATCTTTATTTTTACTATTTTTAGGTTCAGATACTACCACAATGTGGTTTTTGCCATCTAACCATCTATTTTTTCTTTTGATTTTATGACTAAGGTACTTGATATTTGATTTTTTCATGTGAATCATGGGTTCATTGGTGGAAGAAG
Source organism: Cupressus sempervirens (assembly GCA_028749045.1). Classification (NCBI taxonomy): domain Eukaryota; kingdom Viridiplantae; phylum Streptophyta; class Pinopsida; order Cupressales; family Cupressaceae; genus Cupressus; species Cupressus sempervirens. Next base: position 653,923,830 of record CM053789.1, on the reverse strand, counting down.
TGATAGGTTCAATGGCATTTAGGTAATAGGCAATCTCATAGTCACTACGAAAAGACAATATTTCTAGTGTCTGATATTGAATGGACAAATCTATGAGATCGGGATGAATCAATGAAAGTGAGGTAGAAGCTTCAAGGCTATTGATGCAAAAAGAGTCATCTCTAGTGATATGTGAAGGTGAGCCTATATTGAATGTTGCAAAGGTATTCAGATCAGGAATAGTCATAGAGGAACTAGCATGACCCACTAAAGCATTTTGAGAGTGAAACTTGTCAGAGCTTACACTAGACTCATTGACTACATTTGGTTGGGTTACATAAACATAAATAACATACACTCCTAGTTCACAAGAGGCATCTGATAAACTTTCCCATTCATACTCTTGAGAGTCTGTACTCTAATCTCTAGCAATTAGATGAGCAATATTTTGTCTAATCTATCCTTTATTCATGTCCTCATGGTCAGATTCATCTTGTTCTAGTTGTTAAGAAGTGGGAGCTTTAGCATCATTAGTAATATTTGGAGTATCTTCCCCCCAAAGAAGAGAAGTTGTAGACACAAAGTCTTCATCTTTAAAAGTAGTAGCAACAAAGGGAGAATCATCATCCTCTGGTTCACTAGGTATGGGCGCATTTTGAGTAGACATTAATATATTATCCTCTAGCCCAAATCCTAGGCCAGCAATGTCTTGAGCATCACAACCTTGGGTATAACTTAATGGTTCAGCTAGAGCTTTTTTGTTACCAGTTAAAGACCCATGACCTTGATAGCCCATATTTGCAAGCATCTTATATCCTTTTCCATATCATTTGGGAGAAATGAGAGTGGTAACTGTACCATCCTCTTCATCATCCTCTCCACTATACATCTAGTCTTTAATAGATTGTTCTTCTTTTTCTACTTCCAAGGAAACTGAGGACTAGAAAAAAGTGCCAAAAAGAGTCATGACAAATGTAAAAGGTTTCTTTTTGGTGGACGACTTCCCATAATACTGAGGTGAAATAGGTAGAGTAGAAATAGAGTCTAAAGTGTATACTCCCATACCAAGGCTCATCATTTTCATTTTCTGTTCACACTCTGTAAAAGATGGTGTTGGTTCATGAGAACAGCGATTGTGTGGAACTAATGTTTTGGTAGTAGACAATGTGTTGATGGATATTGAGTTATCACTGGGGACAACTACTTCAGTACCATTGAAAGGCAACTTGATGCACTGATGGTACATAGAAGGCACTACTTGCATGTCATGAATCCATGGTCATCCCAACAACAAATTATATGTAAGGGGTATATCTAGGACTTGGAAGACAACATCCTTTTATACTAAACCAACTCTAATTGGTAGCACAATTAGACCCTTGGAAGGTCTTTTAATTTTGTCGTAAGCTTTTATGGTGATCTTGCACCTAGGATCAATAGCGAATTTTGACATGCCTAACTATTGGATGATATTAAAGGAAATAATGTTTAACCCTACACCATTGTCTATCAAGACTTAGTGAACATGAGTGTGGAAGATTTGGACTTTGACATGGAGAGTGAGGTTGTAGGGATGACTAGGAGCTCAATCATCTTCTTCAGAAAAGGTGAGGTGATAAGGTGAAGAGATATGATTCACCATAGCTTGGAAACATTGCATATTGATATCTATGGGAACATTGGCAAAATGTAAAGCTTTTTCAAGGAGATCCTTGTGAAAGGGAGATAACTCTAACAACTTGAAAATGGAAATTTGAGTTGGGCTATGCTGCAATTGATTGATAAGGTCATAGTTCAAGATCTTGGAGGTGGTTGGTTGTTTGGAAGATGAAGCATTCTTGGAATCTTGGGCAACTTTTAGAACAACCTTAGACTGCCCCCCCGTAACAGCATTAAGTGGTTCACTTTGTGATGAAAATGAATCAGTCACCCAGAGCACCACCTTAGGTCTAGAGCCATTATGGTATTAAGGAACATCGTGCATTTTTAAGATCACTTTAGGTCAGTCATCTACATATTGGTTGTCATCATTAGAACTTACCATGCATAAATACTCAACATGCTCAAGCATACCTATAACATTGTTAGTGTTAGCATAAGCATAGTTGATCTTGGCACCATGTTTCTTTTTAGTAGCATTAGAGGTTTCACCCTTCTCATATTTTGGTAAGGGTTGCTTAAAAGCTTTGTGATCAGTATTTTTGGCAAGACCATTTGTAAAAACCTTTCCTTCCTCAATAAGATCTTGAATCACATATTTGAGCTTGAAATAGTTTTTAGTGTTGTGACCCTTGCTTTGATGATAACTACAGATATGATCTTCTCTCCACCATGAGGGTTTGACGAGTGGGTCATAGGTTTGGGAGCTATCTAGAAAAATAATCAAATCTTTTGCAATTAAAGTTTTTAGGACTATTTCATAAGACTCAACCACTGGTGTGTAAACATGTCATTTCTTAGTAAACTTAGAGCTTTTGTCAGATGTTTGTGGTTTTGCATTTTCTTGTTGATTTGTGTCATAGATGGTAGTGGAGAGATTAACTGTAGGTTCCTTAGTCTTGGGAGTATCCACCACTCCATCATTGACAACATACTTATTTTTATTCCAAGGTTTACCTTTGTCTTTACCATTTCCATTGTTGTTCTTGTCTTTGTTTATGACAATATCACCCCTTTTGATAGCAACATCTTCAATACGATATGCACTCTCAACCATGGCATTGAAAGATGTGAATAGTTGTCTCCTTAGATAAAAATATGGTTCTAGTATGAGAGTATTGACAAAGATATCAATTTTTCAACCTCAAGAACTTGTCAAGGATATCGAGAGTATAATGACCTCCATCGTTGAAGATATGTGTTAAAAGGCTCTCCCAATTTTTGTTTGATGTTGCATAAGTTCAACACTATTACAGGATGTTGAATATTATAGGAGTATTTCTAGATAAAATTTTGTGCAAGATTGTCAAATTTCTTAATGGGAGAAATAAATTTGGTGAACCATTCTATAGCTTGCCCTCTTAGACTCCTAGGGAATAACATCATAAGAAAGGTTTCTTCATGCATAAAGTCCATGCTAAGAGCATAAAAATGCCTCACATGATAATGTGGATCACCATTTCCATCATATTTGTCATACTTAGGAACCTCTAAATCCTTAGGAAATGATAGCATGTAGAGACTCCTATCAAATGGAAGTGCACATATTGATTCAACAAATGAAGTTTTAGGTGTTTCTTTTGAAACTTGCAGTTGTGTAACTTGTTTCCTTAGTTCTTGTATTTTTTCCCTTAATATCTCAGCTTCAATGGGTTCCCATTTTGGAATGATGTGCTCTATATCAAAATCTTTGGGAATTTTCCATCCTATTGCTGCCATGTATCGGAAGTATTGGTCTCTATTTTGTTCTAAAGCTCTAAGCATTAGTTTTTGAGCAAAACCATCTTGTTGGAACTTTATGACATCTTTGCTAGTTACGTCTTCATCACTTTCATGATGAGAAGGGCATGCGTCCATGGTAACTCCAGGAGTTCTTAGTGGTGTTTTGTTACCATCATTACCATCAAGAACATTTCGAGAGCAATTACCCTTGTTCCCTTCATGGTGGGTATGATTATTGTTTTCAGCTTGTTGATGTCCTTTCTCCCTAGCATACATGGCTTCAAAGATCTTTTGATTGTCATTGGATTGTTCCTTTAAAATAAATTGGACTTCATCAAGGTGCACCATCCTTAGGTGTCTCACAAGATGTGCCAAATTAATTTTCAAAACTATAAAGTGGATTATTTTTAACATTAGCTATTTGTGCTTCAACTGGCTCAGGGTCTTCCACACAAGGCTGTCTGCAAGGATGTCTAGGTGGGGTTTCTAATTGTTTGAAAAAAAAGGGGTATGATTACCACTCCCAACTTGAAACCTAGTTGTAACTGGCATATTAAAAATTTTCTTTTTTTAATAGGATGAGAAAAGTGAGTCAAAGTTGAAGCTTTCACAATCAAGATTAGTCACTCATCAAAGTATGAGAGATGGCTTATTAAGAAATGCTCAAGAATTTATAGCACTAGTGACTCAAGACAAGAAAGTGAGAAAGAATCTCAATAGAAAGTAGCTAAAAAAAATGGTAACCAAATTTTGACAAGTGATTTATCAATGATGTTTCAAGACTTTACATCTGACAGACTAGACCCATCTTTTCAATCTTGGACAATTTCCTAACATATAGATATGTAACCAAAATCTAGGAAATAGGAGTGACACACCCTAGACCAAAAAGAGCAAGGTGTAGATGTTATTTTGGAAGGAAATAACCCCTAGTGATACTTTCTCCATTACCAGGAAATAGTAGGATAGCATAAAATGTCATACAATACTATTCAGAATAGGAGGACAATACTTTTCTAGCAGGCAACAGTTTGCACAAAGCAATGTGATAGAACTCAGTACCCAAGGTGACATAACTCACAACAAAGAGGTGATACAATTTTGGAAAATTTTAGTTGCACTATATTTCTTCACTGACCAGGCGATAAAGTGCCAGTTTTGACTCCAAAATTTTGTGTTTAAGTCTTGACAATTAGGTGATTTTTTTGAATCAGGTCATGTATGTTTCTAGTTTGTGTTAGTTATCAGCAAGGTTCAAAAATAGTAAGTGTTTTAACATGTCTTCAAATAGTTGAACAAGGGTAAAAACAACCTTGCCAACACACACTTGTGATATGATAACAACCTTTCTACTAATATTACTATGATTGTTTAATAGTCAAGAATGTTAACACTAGGCAACACATTCAAAAATAGTAGCCAAGTAATATACCTTAAGGTCATGGTTCATTAATCAATGACTTGGCCCACACTTGATGCTCCTTCACCTCACACCAAGTGGTTACCCACAAGAGATATTGTCTTTGTCATAGAAGTTCCATAAGCACAACTAAGGGAACACGTATGGTGAGTGTAAATCTTGGGGTGATCCGAGAAGTCCACTAGGATCAATCCTTGCACCAAGAAGTTGAGTGGAAAAATAGGATGGATACTGACCTAGGGTGTCTAGATAGCACTTTCATTCATAGTGTTCCTCTTGCTCCCAATTATGGGACACCACACCTTACGATGGGTAACAGACCTTGTGGCCACAAGAGCACCTTAAGCATTCTTTCCTAGTGATTTCCCTATGGTCAAAATCCCATAAGTGATCACACTAAGCAAAGACAAACACTAAATTTACCAAGGTTTTGTGTCATTGATAGCCTTGAGTTTATAGTGGTTGGAAGAGTCGGGTAATTTTCTTGTCCCCACTTGGGTCATTCCTCTTAGGTTGTCTGAGAGCAGGCTCGCTAAAGGATCCTAACTAAACATTGAGTGGATTAACTCTTGGAGTTCAAGGTTTTTTATTCACCTCAAGGGTTAAGAGCATACTCTCCTATTCTAATCACTTCACCCAAACATGCCAAGAAGAGTAAATTATCCACTTGCTTTCAAAATCCAAAGGTGGGTCAATATTTTTGATTCAATGCAAGGGTGAAGAGCATACTCTCCTATCACCAAGGAATCTTGATTACAAGTTTTAATGTGCCTACAAAAATGAACAAATAGTATATGTTGCACATAAAATAAAAAGAACAAGAAAGTTTTTTTGGTTTTTATGCATCGGGCAGCTCTGCAAACAATCGTTAGTAGCCCTTTTGCATTTGGAGCTTTGACATGTGTTCTTTTAAGCAATGTTTCAATTTTTTCAAAATGACAACCTACAACCACAATCGTTAGCACCATGGGTTAGTTCCAAAAATAAATGGAAACCTATAAATGAACCTTTATAAAATTGTTTAGAGACTTGTAAAAACCAACAACTAGCTAGCAACAATCAAAAACTAGCCAAGACACCTCAAACAACAAGCAAATCTTTGTCAGACAATAGTTTTTTGCTAGAAGACTATCATATGATACTTCACAGTATTACCATGTGATAGAACTTCTCTATGCAATATATATTTTTTAAGCCAAGTGATAGAAGTTTGCATACATAGGTGATATAATTCAGTATATCCATGCGACACAATTTCCAAAAAAAGTATTGCACAATAATAATGTGAACTGTCATACGAAACTAGAAAAATGTCGCCTAGAACTACGACTATTAAAAAAAAGAAAATGTGGGATAGTAAATGAAAATGATGGCAAAAATAGCAAAACTAAGGATAAAACCACTGTTCTGTCCCATGGTGGGCGCCAAAAATGTGCACTTCCCTAAACCCTTCTATCCAAGGTTTTTCATGAAATGGAAAGCTTGAATGTCAGCTTAGAACTCCCTAGTCATGGAGTGCAAAAGCATACACATAAGCATAAAATGACTCTTAGCCGAGCCTTAGATATGTAGCCCTTGCTAATAAACCATGAAATGGGAGATTCTTTAAGAAAGAGCAAGAATGCTAATGTCAAAGAACTCTTGATGCATGCGATGCAAGAATGCAACTATGCTAAAATGAGATGCACAACACAACTAGACAAAGCAAATGAAAGTATTACAACCATCCTATTTAGACTATGTGATCTAAACTACTTACAAAGGAACTACACTACATGCAAACTAAGCTAAGATTCTATGTAAAACAAATGCTATGAATGCAAGGAATGAAGACAAGAAGATGATTCTCTCTACAAAAGCTCTCAAGCACCCAAATGAAAATCCTACAGCATAACAATACTCAAGAGTTTTGATCCTTTGAGAGGGGAAAACCTCTTCCTTTTAAAGTTGTACAGATGGTAGAGATCAAGATTGAGAGGGTGGATGATCAACAATTGAATTTGAAAATGGGAGGGATCCGTGTGCACGCACAAGTTAGCCAATAGAAAATGAGTTGACTTGTCATATAAGACAAAAAGTCTCACAAGCCTTTTCTTTTAATTACAAAATAGAAAAAGAACTTTATGTGTGTAGATAATGGGGTCTTTTATTTAATTATTAGGGAACATGTTCTTTCAATCAAATAATGAACTTAGGATAGCATAGTCAAACCATAGGTTATAATCAAATTAATTGATTATTAGCAATTTGGTCTAGGTAAATGATAAATTAAATCAACCAAAATACTAAGAAGGGGGCTAATAGTCCAGATGACCATTTTTAGGTGAAAACAATTACAATAATATGATGCCAGAAACATTTTACATATAAAACAATGTACTGTTGTAAACCATGCTCATACATTTTCTAAGTACCAAAAGCTAAGTATCTTTATTTCTAAGGTTTTCTACAACATGTTCATCATGTGTTTCCATTAATGAAAATAATTACATCACTACATATAGCCAATTGTCAACAATCTCCTTCTTTGCCATTGATGGAAACAAAGTAAGGAAATTTGGCTAAATGACAAAAACTTTATCAAAACTTACAATACTTATCATCTATTACATTACATATATTTCAAATTAGAAATGCTCCCCCTTTTGATATTATTACTACATATATAACTTACTACACAATTTTCTTCTATAGCTTCTCCCCCTTTGACATCAATGAAAAAGGTTGAAAAATCAAAAAATGTCAAAAAATGTTGCTTGTCTCTTGTTAAAAACTTTCAAACACTGTCAAATTTTTTATCTTGCTACCTCAAGTTGCTATTATCTTCATACAATCATCAAAATTTTCCTTCAAACTATGCATACCTTTCTCTCATGTGTCATTTTTTGCTTCAGCGATAGTGAGCATTGTACATAAGGCATATGATGCAATCTCAACTACACTAAGGCCAGAGTAGATGAAATTAGCATAAGTGTTCTTTGTTGTGACACATTCTTCCAAATGTATCTCAATTGTTGATATCTTCAAAGAAATAGATTCTTTGAAGTTTGATAGTCTTCTATAAATGTGCTCTTTCTCAAGTTGAAGTTTCCTAATGTCTATAAACAACAACTTGTCCTTCATACTCATCAACTCTACAAGAGGGTTGTTGTATCTGACTAGTTAGAGCTTCCAAATCACTTAGCTTCCCTTGAATCTTACTATCCAAATCTATGGTCAACATATGAGAAAAAGTGCATTTGATGTGCATTGCCTTTCCAACTTGTTGACATCTTTGGAGTTCCTTGATGCATGTATCAAGGATCAGCAAATCATTCTAAATGTTTTGACAAATGGTGATAAAAAGATTAGCATCATGTGAAATTTGAGCCTCAGACTCAGCAACATTCAAAAATTTTGTAAACTCATCATCAAATCATTTTACAATTTCTTGAGCTCTCTATTTAGGGTATGCTTCTATATGTTTGGCTATGAGAGAGATGTGCAATCTATTAGTCACCTCCATTAATGCTCTATGTAGACACTTGACTTTTTTGTTCTTCTCAATTAATTTTGTTAACTATGAGATCAAGTTAGTTTGATCCTCATCATCACCTATAAGGTTAGCAAGAGATATGGGAGTGGATGAGCTAGATGCTTTCACCTCATCTTCCTCTTGTTTCTTCTCTATTGCCTACTTTGATTTTCTCTCTTCTTCCCTCTCCTCTCTTTCTTTTCTTTCTTTTTCTTTCTTTTCTTCTTCCAAATTCTTCTCTTTTTCTTGTTCTCTCCTCTTTTCTTCTTCTTTCTACTTGTTTTCCTCTTCAAGCAATTTTAGCTTGGCTTCTTCAATCTTCTTCTTTTCTTCTTCTAGTCATCTTTTGTCTTCTTCAATTAGTCTCAACTGATCTTGAATATCTCCAAAATGGGGCTTAGGATGATTAGAGTTTATGAAAGGATTATCATCAATGTTAATTGTAACGCTTGTTTGATCAATTTGCATAGTATCACCACTTATTAATGAAGGATTTGAGCAAATAAGAAAATTAAATCCATGAAGCCCTTGAATACCTGCATGTAGAAAACCTGTCATAGAGAAGAAAAAGACAAGAGGCGGCAAGGGTTTTCTCTAAAAACATGTAAATTGTATTCTCAAACAAAGAAAAGATGTAGAATTACAAAGAGGTCAATCCTTGTAAAAGGAGATCAAAACGCGAAAAGGGTAACCTAAAAGTAAAAGATATTTAATAATTACTAATTAATTATTAAATAGAGAATGCAAAAAAGTGCATAAAGAGACATCTTAAGAAGGGATAAAAGGTAATTTAATTAATGAAATTAAATTAACCTTTTTCTCTAACACCCCCCTTTAAGATGAGCAATAATGTAGTTACAAAAAATGCAAAAAGAGCAAGAAAACTACAATACAATGCTAAAAGAAAACTAGGGTCCCAACAACAAGGCCTGATGAGGTACCCAATCACAATAAAATCTCTATGAAATTGAGAAATAGAGAAAACCCAATGGGAAAAACTCTACTCCAAAAAGAGATAGGTGAAAACCTATTGTGAAGGATTGCAGAAGCCTATAACTAGAGGAATGTTCCAAAAAATAGTAACAAAGAGAAATCATGAAGAATCATAAGCGAAGCATGAAGAAGCCACAAACTCTATCAAAAAGATATTGTTGATCTATGGAACCTCCTCTGAAATAGAACCTGACCAAGTAGAGAAGACTGTAATCTATATCGAATTAGGAGGAAAACAAAAGAAAACAACTGAACTCAAAAATACAGATGGCATAAAACACCAAAGCCTGAAGAGTTGATCAATCAAATCAAGGAAGGTTGCAACCACAGTAGGAATGAAAAGAAGAGTGTGTATATGGAAAATGATCCATCTCACCAAAATGCATAGGTATCCAGCCACTGCAATCACATAGTACATAGAATCAAATGCTAAATACATAGCTCACTCCATCGAACAAAGGAAGCATGAGAAGCAATAAAATAACCCCCCCTAATGTAGAAAAGGGTGAGGTGATAGGCAACTAAGAAAGTGGGCCAATATCTCCTACAAAACAAAAAGAACCAAGAACATCGAAAGTGAGGAAGAGGTACAAACACCTATGAAGGAATGTGTCATCGACACATCATAGGGCTAATGTCATGGAAGGGACACTCACTTGACAAAGGAAGAGAGCACTAAAAAGAAAACAACTATCCCCCTGTGGAACTTTATAATTTAGTACGAGTACAATAAGTCACAATGATGAAAAAGATCTTGAAAATGCAAGGAGAGATACTTTATCTTAGTATGTTTGCATAAATATGCTTACAAATGATATCAACAATGATAAAAAAGGTCAAAGAGCTGATACAATAGATAGTCTAGCCGAAAAGAAGAGATCTCATGCCACGAAAATGATCCTCAAACCTAAAACACTCAAGATATCTACCATAGTTCAATAAAGCAAAAAATGTGATAGAAAGAACATGGAGTAGAATTTGGAAGGGAAAATGTCATTTTTGAAAATAGTATTGAACCAGCTATCCAAAAATATAATATTTTTTTAAAATGGAGATGGGACACTCAAGATATGCCCTCCTGAGTGAAAAACTAAATGCTCAACTTTGACTACCCAAATAGGAAACCAAACTACATCAAAACTAGAAAACTCTTGCATCACTATCTCCATCTTGAAACTAGCTTTTTGATGCTTCTTTTGGATCAAAAAAGATGTCTGTATGCTCAAATTACAAAAAAAAATTAACAGGGCCCCTAGAAATGTATTAAAAAAATTTATTTTTAATAAAAATAATTAAAAACCTTTTAAAAAATCCAGCCAACTATGAGCAATGGCATAGTGACACTATGGGTGGCAGAGCTGCAGTGGCAATGGTGGCTAGTAGGAGGCACTGCTAGCAACATGGCCCGTTGAGCGATGGCGGTCATCAAAAGTTGTTGTGGTTAGCAGGACTGCCAAAGGTTTACCGCTAATGGTTATTGCCAACTGCTAGTGGTCTCAATGACTACTGGCAATTTTGTAAATTGCAGTGGCCAAAAATGCTAAAAAATTTAATTTTTTAAAAAAAATTCACAAAAAAATTGCCTTGGAGTGCATGCAGGAGGCCGTACAGCCTTCTGGGAAAAAAAATTTGCCTCTCAAATTAATGTTGTCCAAACAAATGAACTTTATATGGAAACAAGAGTTTTGACACCTTTTGGATCCATCTGTGAGGTCTTTTTGGCCTCAAGCTACTCAAAAATTAGTGACCCCCTTTTTTAAGGAAATACTTGAAAAACTCCATATTTGATCTATCAAACCCTTGTTCTCCCTTTTTCTCCAAATATCAAATAAGCTACAATAGATCTAGCTTTGATACCATGAAGAATTTGAGAAAATTAGCAAACCAAATCCATGAAGCCCTCAAATACCTGAATGTAGAAAACCTATCACAAAAAAGAAAAAGACAAGAAGTGGCAAGGGTTTGCTCTGAAAACATGAAAATTGCATTCTTAGATAAATAAAAGATGTAGAATTACAATGAGATCAATCCTTATAAAAAGAGATCGAAACTCGAAAATGGTAACCTAAAAGTTACAACGGGTAACCTAAAGGTAAAAGCTATTTAATAATTGCTAATTAATTACTAAATAGAGAATGCAAAAAAGCACATAAAGAAAAATCTTAAGAAGGGAGAAAAGGTAATTTAATTAATGAAATTAAATTAACCTTTTTCTCTAACAATTGATACTTCTAAAGTTTTCTCTACAGTGGTAGGAGTTTCCTCTACCTCAATCATCATTTTATTGATAGCTACAATAGTTTCACTTCTTATTACATTCTTATCACCACCCATAAATAGAATCAGACTCATTTTGTTTTGTAGATAGGGTGCTAGTTTACCCATCAATTTCTTTATTTCTTCTTCATCTTCTCTCTTGCACATAGTTCTTATCATTGATTTTCGAAGCTCCATATCTTCTTCCCAAACTGGTGCCTTCTTTGCTATAAGTCTATCATAGACTTTCTGATTGAAAAAACCTTTAAAGTCTTCAAGTTTCAAGTTATTAAGAATCATATATCTCATAGTAGAGATATCAATGTATTCTTTCTCAATTTTATTGTACAAATCATAGAACTTATTCATCTATTAAAAGTTCCCTTCATTAACAATGGTTGTGTTAATATTCTCTATCTTTGGTTTCCAGGGTTGCCTTGTTTTACCTGTTGGTTGCTTGGAAAAAATAACCTTCTCTGGTTGTTTGTTTTCTTGGTCCTCTTCTTCTTCTTCATCACTAGAGTCTTCAATTGTTGACAATTTCTTCTTTCTTTTCTCTGTCTAGTAGCTTGATGTTTAACACTTTTAGACTACCTTTTAGATCCAATTGGTTGTTTAGCTGTTACAATAGCATATGGGATGCTTTGTTTTGTAGAATTTTCTATAATGGGTACAATGGATGCTTGGCCAACTGACAAAGGTTTCACATACATTACACCTTGTTCACTAGTTTGTTTCAATCCAAAGATTGTTTGTCTAGCTGCCTATGATTCTTCTTCTGACATACCAGCCTCAAATAGTACTTTCTTCATTACAGTTGCAATCTTTTTATGAGATGCTTTCACTAATGATGCCTAGTAAGCTGACTACATTATCTTCTCATACATTCCAAATATGTATGATGCTTGATCTATTTTGGATTTCAACAATAATCAATATAACCAATAGTTGCATCATCACTTAACTCATAACAGAAGAGCTCAAGAAATGTTTCCCAATGTTCTACTACTTCAATATAAGCTAGGTCTATATCCACTATAAAACATATATCATTCTTAAATCTGTCAATAATTGTAGGGGAAATTATGAATCTTTGTTTCATCTCATTCTGAAATGTCCTCGTAATCAGATTTTTATTGTCCAAGATCTTATCTACAAGATGCCTTCTACACACATATGTTATCTTGTCCATAGTGCATCTTTCACTAGTCATAATATCAGTTTTTGATAGAAATGGAAATCTCTTAAGTATATGAAAGAAAATATGATTAATTAGATACTAGAATCTAAATACACTGTTCTTAGTTCTCTTAATCTTCTCCAAATTGTCAAGGAGTTGTACTCTCAAAATATCACTTTAATTTACTTGATCCTTCTCAATGCAAATCTTATAGGCTACATAGATAAAACCTATTGATAGCTCATCACTCTTAGAACTTGCACAAATAGAATATGTAATGATTCTGCTCAAGAATCTCACATCATGTTGTCTGATGGTGTTGATCACCATTGTCTTGCCATTATAAACTGTCTTAGTATAACTTTCAACCTTTTTCTTAACTAGTTTCTCACCAATAAGTACACTGCCTTGTTTGCAAAGAGCAATGACCTCATGAATAAGGTTACTAGAGATGTCAACTACATCTTCTTCCTTCCAAATCTTTCCATTATGAATTCTACTTAATATAATCTGAGTCCACTCTTCAGTATGAAGTTCGTGATAAAAGTGATATTTCACTAAGTCTAAATCCTTTAGATGCTCGTATCTAGGCTTAATAGTAATATCATGATTGAAAATAATTTCCATGCCTTAGTATAACTTTTAACCTTTTTCTTAACTAGTTTCTCACCAATAGGTACACTACCTTATTTGCAAAGACTAGTGACCTCATAAATAAGGTTAGCAAAGATCTCAACTACATCTTCTCCCATCCAAATCTTTCCATTATGAATTATGTTTAATATAATCTGACTCCACTCTTCAATATCAAGTTCAAGGTAAAAGTGATATTTGACTAAGTCTAAATCCTTCACATGCTTATATCTGGGCTTAACAATCATATCATGATTGAAAATATTTTCCATATCTTTGTTCATAAACTCACTTCCAATAGTTTCAAACTTACTACACAAGTAGCTTCCTACATCTTCCAAGTAAACTACATTGTCTGGAGTAACTAATAAAGCTTTATTAGGGTTTTCCTATAGGGTTTTCATAGGAACAACCTTTAATTTGGGTCTCTCAATATTCTCAACATTCTAAACTATTGATATGTCCATGATTACACCAAATATAAATTTATCAAAGAATTTGTGTGAAAAATGATAAAATACCTTTTTTCAAAATTGCTTTGCCAATTTGCTTCTAGGTGCTCTAAGCCTCTAAGATGATCATAATGTGGAAATAGTCAAGATTGTACTCTATTTATTTAGCTAGAACTTGCATTAATTGCATACTTTACCAAATCAAAAAAGTTGTTAATTTCATTCTAAAATCAAATATCTTCTCAAGATCTTCTGTCTAATCTCCAAATGCTATCGAAGGTTCACCATAGCTTCCTTTCATCATGACAATGCTCCACAAAATTTTGCTCCATGAAATTTGTTGTAGAAACATAGATTTCATCTTTTGTCATAGAATAATCTTTCTTTGTTATAACAGTAACTCTTATTTCCTTCATAATTTTTTTTCAGTAAGCTCCAAATTGCAAGCAACCTTAGCTACAATCCAAACTCAACAAGATACATCATCTCTCAACCTCGCTACTCATAGCTTGATCTTTAAATGAAGTTTCATATTATGGTGTTGTGAACAAGTTTAATTAAAGTTGGTTGAATCAAACTCGATTTTTGACTTCAATTTTTTTGTCTCAGCATCATCTAACTCTTCCTCTGAAATATTTAATCCCTTTACAAATGCCTCATTAAGTTCTTCTCAAAGTTCACTAACTACATTTGTTTAATCTTCATTGTGTTTCTTAATTTTAGAGTTATTTTCATGACTCCTGTAATTTTTGAAGTTTCTTCCATTGTTGCTTCTGTTTCTAAAGCCTTTTTCATGATTTCTTCTATCATGTCTGAAGTTCCTTCCATTTTTCCTTCTATCCATTATGTAGTACTTTTTTGTATGTTTGAAGTTGTTGTATAACTAACATACTGAAGTTTTTCTTCTAGGATTCTGCTGATCAATGGGCGGTTGACAATTTCAGGCTATGTGTCCAAAGTTGTTACACTTATAACACACAATCTTCTTTCTTTCTTCATAAGGTCTTGTTTCTCTTAATGTCCTTTCATTAGATCTTCTTCTATCTACAAGGTTAGTATTTCTAGGCATTCTACTATTTCTTCTATCATTATCATATTTAGGTTTCTTACAATCAATTGTTTTATGACCAATACAATGACAATTATGATAATAAAAGTTCATAAAATGATTAAATGACTTATTTCTATAGTCTCTTTTCATATGACCTATTTCATTACATGAAAAAATCTTACCTCAAAATTCATACCTGGTTTTCTTAGGAGATTCCACTTGCTTAGGTTCATCCAATTTCTCAATTTCCTTCTCTTGTCAAACTTCTTTGGATTTATCAGAAGATTGATTGGATTCAATCTTATCATCAGATGTATCATTCTCTTTTAGATCTGATCTAGTTTTAGGTTTCTTTGTAGACATGTTAAATAGATAACCAAGGCTAGTTTTATCATAGGTAGGTCATGTATTGACATTGATTCATCAATCTTTTCTCTGCTAGTATAAAGCTTTTCAAGTTGTAGCTTGCTCTGTGTTAATTCACCGTTCACAATAATGTTGTACTTTTGAAGTTGTTCATGTTTAGCTTTCAATGCCTCAAGCTCATATGTATTCTTTGCTAGATTGGTTTTAAGATCTGAATTTTTAATCTTCAAATCATATTCAACTTTGCTAAGATCATTCTTCAAACTTAACTTTAGATTGGTAATCTTTAATTCATGCTTCAAGGTATTGTACTATATTTTCAATTTTGAGTATTCATCATCACCAATTTCAGATTTGGTATATTCAGGCTTGGATTTGAGATGTTCAATATTATCTTTCAATTGTCCAATGTATACTTTGGAGTCTTCATATCTATCTTTTAGCTTATCTCTTTCTTTAGTAAGGAGATTGATTTGTTCAAGTTCCTCTTAAAGGTTCTTCATAAAATGTTCCATATCTATAGGGATCTTACTCAATTTTTTAAGCCTCTTCTGAGTAACTATGCTCTGATACCAATTGTTAGAAAAAGGGAATACTAAGGGAAGGGGGGATGAATCAATATTCTACAAACTTTTATCTCCAACTGGATACTATTTATAACTTTGAGTCATGCATAAGAAAGTAAACAAGAAATGCTAAATAGTAATAATAACCATGCATAAAGAGAACTCATAACATCATATTTTGTTTACTAGGGAAACCTTGGCATAGGGAAAACCCTAGTGGGAATGATGCCCATAAAGATATTCTGATATTTATGTTCCTTGTTAGAGGATGCAGCTTGTTAGGAGTCTATAAAAGCATTTAGTACATAAGAGTCCATGTTAGGATACTTTGAATCCCTATTAGGAGATTCCAACCCTAAAACGGATAAAATACTTGTATAAAAAGGTTTAGGGTTAGGTATTTTCATTATGTTGTGATGTGAAATTGGTTCTTGCGGCGGTATTGAGCTGTAAGGGATTACAGATTGTAATCAAGTTGTAATCATTGGATTGTAATAACATGAGACTTACTATTTGGTGGATGTAGCCCAAGGATTAGGTGAACCACATTAAATCTTGGTGCCTTGTGTTCATTTTTGTGTGATCTATTATTTTTCTATTATTGGTTATATTTGCATGTAGTTTTTATTTCTGTCTGTGGTTTATCCTAACAAGTGGTATCAAAGCCTAGTTGTTTTTCAGTTATCCTTTGTAGGAAAGTTTAATAGTTGAGTGGGAGTCTCACAGTTGAGTGGGAGCAATGGCAGATGAGGGTAAGCTGAGGGTTGACAAGTTTAATGGGCAGAACTTCCAGTTATGGAAGATGCAAATGGAAGACTATATGTATCAGAAGCATTTATGGAAGTTGTTGGAAGGCAAAGCCAAGAATTAGGGAACTATGTCAAAGGCTAAATGGGATCTTTTGGATAGAAAGGCACTCGAAAGCATTCGGTTATGCTTGGCACCATCAGTGGCAACTTGGTGATGAGAGTTGTGTAGTTACTTTTAATGATAAAAATTGGAAGGTTTCAAAAGGTTCCCTTGTAGTAGAAAAATGTGTGAAAGTGGGCACCTTATATCTTTGTACAGGTCATGTTGTTCCTTCTACTTTAATTGTTTTAGAGAAAAATGAATGTTCAGGAATAATTGCTACAGTGGAGCAGGGAGAACAAATAGCTATTGTAGATTCTGATACATCATTGTGGCACAACAGACTTGGGCACATGAGTGAGAAAGGTATGAAAGTACTTCATTCAAAGAAAGTTTTACTAGGTCTAAAATGTGTTAATATGGATTTTTGTGAAAGTTGTGTGTATGGAAAACAAAAGAGAGTGAGTTTTGTAAAGATTGGGAAGGAAAACAAAAAGGAGAAATTAGAGCTTGTGCATACAGATGTATGGGGACCAACTCAATTATATTCCCTTGGTGGCTCTCATTATTATGTTACATTTATTGATGATGCAACTAGAAAAGTATGGGTTTATTTCCTTAGACAAAAAATTGATGTATTTCAAACTTTTAAGAAATGGAAATGCTTGGTTGAAAATGAGACTGGTAAGAAATTAAAATGTCTTAGATCTGATAATGGTGGTGAGTATTGTAGACATGAATTTTAAGATTATTTCTCCTTTAATGGTATTCATAGACAAAAAACTATTCCAAGGACTCCATAGGAAAATGGAGTGGCTGAACGCATGAACAGGACTATAATGGAGCACACAAGGAGCATGAGGTTGCATGCTAGGTTGCCCTTACACATGTGGGTAGAGGCTGTCAATACTGTAGTATATTTGATTAATAGAGGTCCCGCTACTCCTTTGGGCTATGGTATTCCAGAGGAGGCATGGATTGGTAAGAAGGTGAGTTATTCTTTTCTCAAGACCTTCGGTTGTGAAGCTTTTGCTCATATAGACTCTGAAAATACAACCAAGCTAGAAGAAAAATCGAAGAAATGTGTCTTTGTTGGATATGGCGTTAATGAATTTGGTTATAGGCTTTGGGATTTTGAAAATCATAAAATTGTTAGAAGTCAGGATGTCATATTCAATGAGAAAGTGTTGTACAAAGATCTGTTGCAGCAACATGAGAAGAAAGAAGATGATTATGTAGTGTTGGATGATACTCCAAAAGTTGATGTTCCAACCATTCCTCATTATGTGCAACAACTCCAACAACAAATACCACACACAAAAGTGAATGTTAGATGGTCAACAAGGCAAATTAGACCTCCACAAAGATTTTCTCCCTCTTTGTATTCTATTTTACTTACCGATGCTGGTGAACCTGAAAGTTATGATGAAGCTATGCAGGTGGATACTAAGATTCAGTGGGAGTCTGCAATGAAAGATGAAATGGAATCTTTGCTGAAGAATAAGACATGGGATTTGTGCAAGTTGCCTGTAGGAAAAAAGGCTTTACAGAATAAGTGAGTTTATAGGTTGAAAGAAGAGGAAGGAGGTAAGAAAATATTTAAGGCTAGGTTAGTTGTAAAAGGATTTGCACAGAAAAAGGGAATTGATTTTGATGAGATATTTTCTCCTATTGTTAAAATGACTTCTATTCGTACTATTTTAAGTCTTATGGCTACTGAAGATTTGCATTTAGATTTGCTGGATGTTAAAACAACCTTCCTTCATGGTGATTTGGATGAAAAAATCTATATGGCTTAGCCACAGGGATTTGAGGTCAAAGGTAAGGAGAACTTAGTGTGCAAATTGAAGAAAAGTTTATATGGCTTGAAGCAAGCACCTTGGCAATGGTATCTAAAATTTGATAGGTTTATGCATAAGCATGGCTATAACAAGTGTCATTCAGATTATTGTGTTTATTTTAAGAGGTTGGATGATGATAGCTACATTATTTTATGTTTATATGTTGATGATATGCTTGTAGCTGGGTCTAACATGGATCATATTAAGGGGCTAAAATGCCAATTAGCACATGCATTTTCTATGAAGGATTTGGGGACAGCAAAACAAATCCTTGGTATGAAAATTTGCAGAGATAGGAAGAACAAAACATTAACGCTATCTCAGACTGATTATGTTGAGAAGGTGTTGCAACGTTTTTCTATGGAGAATGCTAAAGCTATCAACACACCTTTACCTGGTCATTTGAAATTGACTAAGGAGATGTGTCCTAAGACATAGGAAGAGGAGGATAAGATGTCCAAGGTACCCTATGCTTCAACTGTAGGAAGCTTGATGTATGCTATGGTATGCACTAGGCCAAATATTGTACATGCAGTGGGAGTCGTTAGTAGGTATATGAGTCATCCAAGATTTGAGCATTGGAATGTAGTCAAATGGATTATTAGATATTTGAGATGCACATCCAATAAGTGTTTACACTTTGGGGGCTCTACTACTGATTTACAGGGCTATGTTGGCTCAAATTTGGCAGGGGATATTGATACCAGGCGGAGTACTATAGGTTATGTCTTTACTGTTGGTGGGGTAGTCGTGAGATGGGTTTCTAGGTTACAGAAGATTAATGCTCTATCCACTACAGAGGAAAATTATGTTGTTGCTACAGAGGCAGCCAAGGAGATGATATGGATTCAGTTCTTCTTGGAAGAATTGGGACATCCTCAGAAGGATAGTTATCTGTTCATAGATAGTAAGAGTGTCATTCATCTTGCAAAGAATTCAGCTCTGCATTCTAAAACTAAACACATACAGTTGCGGTACCATTTCATTTGGTCAGTTTTGGAGGATGGATAGCTAAAGCTGGAAATGATCCATACAAATGACAATCTGACAGATATGTTGACAAAGGTTGTCACAAAGGAGAAGCTGAACTCCTCTTCAGCTTTGGTTGGTCTTTTAGACTGAACATGAATCAAAGAGCAGCAAATTCCAGGGTGGTTTGATCCAGTGGAAGCCCCATGTGGTAGTGATATTGCTACAGGATCAGTCTCCAAGTGGAAGATTGTTGTTTAGTGTGGAGCCCCCAAGTGGGAGATTGTTAGATTATGGTGACCGATCAGAAAAGTAATGTACATATTATGGCTGCCATATGGATGACATGTTGTAACCCTAAAACGGATAAAATACTTGTATAAAAGATTTTAGGGTTAGGTATTTTCATTATGTTGTGATGCGAAATTGGTTCTTGCAGCGGTATTGAGCTATAAGAGATTATGGATTGTAATCAGGTTGTAATCACTGGATTGTAATAAGATCAGACTTGTTGTTTGTTGGACGTAGCCCAGGGATTGGGTGAACCATGTTAAATCTTGGTGCCTTGTGTTCATTTCTGTGTGATCTATTATTTTTCTATTATTGGTTATATTTGCATGTAGTTTTTATTTCTGTCTATGGTTTATCCTAACATCACTACCCAAACATGCACTTAGGTAAAAGTATAAACCCATGTCACCTCTCAAGATGACTTATTAGAACAATTCAATTTGAGTATTTCTATCTAAAAATCATTTTTTTCAAACAGATGATCTAGATAAAGTCATTCTAGCTAACTTATATATGGGCTCACACTTTTCCAATTGGAAGTGTCCATTAAATGCATGTTTTCTACTAGTTTATATCCAATTACTAAAGAAATAAATTAATTTTAGAAAAGTGGCATTTCAATAACTCTTACCATTTTTATGATATTTTTTAAATAACATATAAACACCATCTTATAGAGCTCAAAGTCAAGAATATTCTCATATAGAGTTTATAGTTTTTTCATTAGATAAAGTATAGTGTAATTAAAATATTCTACAAGCACATATTTTAACACTTGAAAAGGTCAATTTTGGGAAAGAAAAAAATATTAAATCATATCAAAAATAAAATAAAATTATATGGCGTTCTAGAGGAGAGAGTCCTCTTCCAAAATGTATAATCTTTCTTCTAGTTAGAATAGATTTGTTTTGAAAAATGTGGTGAGAGATGAAAACTATCAATTTCAAGTGAGTTAAAATTTGAATCACTATAAAAGAGAAAATATACTTGTCTAAAACATATTTTTATTTTTGATTGTTCTAGCCATATATGTTATGTATAACATAGTCTAAGATCAAAGAAAAATAAGTTTATTTCCATATAGTTTTGTGGTGGGAACTAAACCCCTCAATTGTAGTGTTTTTTAGAAGCTAAAAAATTACCTATAAAAATTAGAAAAATATATCAATTATTATTCCAAATAATTATTAAAAATTATAATCCTAAACTTCATCCAATTCTACACATTTCATTAGTTTAATATATTTTCAAATTCAAACTAATAATACCAGTTTTATATCATTGAAGGTGAAGAGTTATACTTTTATTAGTCTTTTTCTTTACAAAAGGGTGACAAAAGTTTGTGCTTTTACCTGCTTGCAATTACAATATGAAGAACTCACAGCCCAAAAATTTAATTAATCCTCAAGTATATAGATGATGTACCTTCTTTCAAGCTAATCTCTAACCTTATCTTGATCTCGGGTCACAAAATCACTTCTGCATATGATACAAAACTTCACATTTGCATATAACATTACTTTGCATTCAATTCACATAATTCACACATTACCTCCCAAATAACTTCGCAAGATGTCTTTTCATAAATACCATGCCTTTTCACAAAGTGTTGCTAGATCAGCTAAGGCCACAATATACTTTTCCAACTTAGAGTAAAAATCTAAGATGTCGTTCCTAATTGATCAAGTGATTATTTTGTAAACAAAATAATTCCTTTACCTTTCATTATAATGTCCTTTACATCTTAATTATCATTCTTCCATACTATCCATAATGATGTCCAAGGTTATACACATCATTACCAACACGTATATTATCTCCATCTATCCTCACTAGACATAATATGATGTCAAAAACATTTTACATATAAAACAATGACTACTATAAACCATTTTCATACTTAGACAATTTTCTAAGTACCAAAAGCTAAGTATCTTTATTTTTGAGGTTCTCTAAAACATTTTCATCATGTGTTTCCAATAATGACAACAATTACATCACTACATATAGCCAATTGTCAATAAAGTCTTGATATTACATTAGCAGTTGGTATGATGGCAAGATTCTCAATAGATCCCAAAGAAAATCACATTATGGAAATCAAGATAATCATGAGATATCTGAAAGGTACTGAAGACTATGGATTATGGTATAGAAAAGGAGGTAATTTAGATTTGAAAGCATTCATAGACATTGATTGGGCAAGAAGTGTTGGTGATAGAAAGAGCACCAGTGGTGGAGCATTCTTTCTTGGTAAAAGACTAGTGTCTTGGACAAGAAAGAAACAAAATTGTATTTCCTAGTCCACAATAGAGGAAAAATATGTGGCAGCAGTAGTTAATTGTTCAAATATTGTTTGGTTCAAGCAATTGTTGGCAGGTATGAAGATAGAAATCAAGGATCAAGTGTTTATCTTCTGCGATAATACCAATGCAATTAACATATCAAAGAATCATGTGATGCATACCAAAATAAAACAATTTCTATAAAATATCATTTTTGGAAAGAATTGGTACAAGATAAAGAGGTAAGATTGGAATATGTGAATACTAAAGAACAAATTGTAGATATATTCACTAAACCATTACCTAAGGATGCATTTTTGTATCTAAGAGGTAAGTTAGGGGTCATTCTCCTATCTGAAGCTCACTAAATGAAGTTTAGTGATGCATCAACTAGAGCATGTTGAAGATCAGTCAATTAATGGAGTATTGACAAAGGCACATTACAAATGAATAATTACATGAGGTACATTGATATTCACTAAACATTGTCTTTGGCATGAAATGTCAAAGAGGGAGAAGTTTACTATCATATCTCATAGAAATTTTTATAAAGAGAAAGAGAAAGAAATTTCAAAGAAGGAGAATCAACTTGGTCTGATATCAAAAATAGAGTTTTTCTATCAAAAGAAGATGTTGAAGACAGAGTTTTTCTAACAGAGGGAGAAACTGAAGGTAGAAGGAGTTCACACTAATAGAGGGAGTTCTCATGGATGAGAATCAAAATGAAACTAAGGATATGTTCCTTATTTTTTTCTTTCTCTAAAATTTCATTGCATTATAACATGTTGTGTTTCCATCAATGCCAAAGAGGGAGATTGTTGGTAATAATTGATTAACTTTGTATTGTCTTTGATGTTACACAAAATTTCATATCATTTCCAGTCAGTGTATGCCGAGCTCACTCAAGCATTGAAGATAGTTTCCTATGTCTACTAAGAATTCTAGAGTTTTCCTAGTTCAGAAGACAATGTCTACTAAGCTCACTTGAGCGACAAAGTAAAGTTTACAAAAGTTGAGTGTTAACCGAGCTCACTCAATTAATGAAGGAAATGGTTGATGGAACTAGTGTTAATCAAGCTCACTCATTTACCAAATGAACTTTTTGAATATGTAGTGTTGATTGAGTTCACTTAGTTAGCATGGGAAAATCACTTTGAGTTTGTATCTACCGAGCATGGTCAGCTAACAAAGGATTTTCTTGTTCTAGCATATTGAGTTCAATTCAATTGTTTGTTGGTTCTAGCTAATTGAGAAGATGAATATTAATCATTCTAAGTTGTATTCGAGGTGAATTGAAAATGTGTAATATATAAATATAAGTTCAAGTTGAGCTTTGAATGTGTAGAACATAATTGAACATTTAATGATGCTTAAAGGAAGCGAATTAAAAGGATAAGCAGAATATCCTTGGTGAGTTGCAAAGATACATTCGATCAAAAAGGATCAAGAATACAAACTAGAATTGAGATATGTAATCAAAAATTCAATTGCATAAAAAATTAGCTGATTTCATTGTTACTATCTAACCATTGTAGCAGTGATGTAAATCTCTTAATAGAGTTGGCTTAACAACTATTTGTAAATTCTCTAACAAGTGGCATTTCTATTGAAGTGTCTAAAGACCTCTAACAAGACCACTCCTAATAGGGTGATTAAATCCTCTAACAAGGTCACACCTAACAATGTGTTTTGTAACCTTTAACAGGGTTGGTTCCTAACAGGGTTCACTTTAGAAGGGTGAAAATCAGTAACTGGTTGTAATTGGTGGTTCCCCCAAATTGGGTTTCCACGTTAAATCTTAGTGTCAATTGTGTTCATTCTATCTTTTTTATGTGTATGAAACTAAGTATAATTAAGATCAATCATAGATAATATATTAATATTTTCATGATAAGCATTTGCTGAGTTATTTCAATGTTTACCAAGTTACAACATTTGTTAGTGTAAACTAAGTGCCTGTGTATTTGTTGAAATACAATAGAGTTTAGTTTAGTCAGAGTTTTGATTTGTATTGATATCTAAGGTATCTGGGATTTTTTTTATGGTAATTGGTTCCCCCCTCCCCTCTTAGTTACTCCTCTTATATTTCCAACAATTATATCCCCTCCTTTCTTAAAATGGAAAAATGTATATTTATTGATTTCTTATCATGAATATCTCCCTTCCTTGATTTCTATACAATAAAAAAGTATTTCCCTTTTTGTATTCTCCCTTAAATGTTGACAACATTCATGACCCATCTCTATTTATAGTGTAGGTATGAACTCTGTGGTTGATTTACACGACGACCAATAATTAAGAAGGGTCTTAACAATAATTTAGAATGGTAAGAATGTTTAATTGATCCCCTTAATTTGAAAGGGTCATTTAATTGTAAGACTAATGATGACATTTATTTAAATTGGTATTTATTTATTAATTAAACAATGATATCATCAGGATAGCATTCTTAGTAATAAATTCAATATTTTTATTAATATTAGTGGTTAATATCACATAGATTACTATTTGAGATTAATGTTGATGATTTATTTGTCATAATGATTTCTATTGTGTTGAACATAAGAAATGTATTTTCTCCTACTAATTCCATAGCTCAATGTCCATAGATGGTCATGACTAACAATACCATATCAACATTCTCAAACAACAAGGTAATACACCATATCAACATCCCTATATGTCAAGGCAAATATATACCATATCAATGTTCACAAATGATAGGGTACTCGTATTAACTCTTGTAAATAGGCATAACACAATTATTCCAAGGTTATAGTCTTGAGCACTAAAATAAATTTAAAGCATTAATGTAAACTCAAACAACACATTATAAACCTAGAAAATAAGGGCAAAAGCTTTTTCATGAAAGCATGCTCAAATAATGAAAACTACAAGGAGACAAAATCAAATCCTTTCAAAAATGAGAATTCATATATAAATAGTGGATGACCACAATATAAAACCATCAAAATCCTTTCAAATCAAAACATGGACTAAAAGTTAGTCCCAAGCTATTTCCACTATTGATGACCATAGAAAAGGTTTAAAATTCAATCCTAGCAAGTAGGAAAAAGTGAGAATACCCTCTTGATTCATGCATGCCCAACACTATAAAAACATGTTCAAATAGATTATTCATCCTTTTTAGAATATCAAATTTATGGGGAAAGGAAAGAGATTCATCACACTAAATAAAAGAAACCAACATGAAACAATTTAATTAAGAAACAAGGAAGTTATATGAATTACTAGCTCACATAATGACAAATAACCTAAAATAGAAAAAGGATTTCAATACTCCACAAAATCATCATAGGAATGAAAAGCATTTTTGGTTTAAATCCAATTATATGCTACCCATAAAAATATCATAAGTCAAAACCAAGAAACATGAACTTTATCTCTAAAGAGGTTTTCTGAGCAAAATTCACAAGTTTAGAAAAAGATCTCCTTTTGACATTCCAAAGTTTATTTCCTCCAAATCTAAAAAGGCTAAAAGAAATGTATTTAGATCCAATTAAATAACCCAAAACCCTCCATAGATTAAATTAATCAATTCCAATTTAATAGAATAATACCATGATAAAGTATAAAATGACCATTAACACTAAAATCAATTTTATAGACTTAAAATTTGACTTGGAAAAATATTTTCTAAATTTGATCTATTTAATTAATAATAATAAATCTTCTACTTTATAAATAAATTAATCTATTTGTATAGCTCATTTTCATAAATTTCTTCCTATCCTAAGTCCATTGCAATCATTTTCCACCTCATTATTTCTCTCACCTCATTTCTTCAAAACAACCACCACTTCATCACATGGCTAGGATAATAAATTGTTTCTAGTTTTTAAATTGTCAATTTATCCTCAACAATCAACTAGACACTTGTCTCCAAGATTATTTCCTTAATACCTAATTTAGCTACCTGGCTTCAATATTCTCTCAAAGTGAACTAATGTCCCCCCTGATGAAATTTCTCTCATGAGAAATATAGTTATATTTCTCACTTGAATGTTTTAATGATGTGTTGTATTGATGAAAAGTTTGTCATTGATGACAGCATATATGTGTGAGTTCATGAAAAATAGGGTTTTTGTACATCATAGAGGTTTATTGAGGCAACAAAGTTGGCACATAATAGGTTAAGCTATACAATCATAGGATTTTTTTCATAGATGAGTGTAGATTCTACATCTACATTTGCATATATTTATGATAAGTATTGGATGCATCACAGTTTATTCAATGAAGACTGGTAGCAGACTAGTGTGTAGGAAATTCTATTAGAGATGGTTGTTGGTAGATTGGTTGTATCTTATCAACGAGGTTGAATTAAGGTTAGCATAATGGATCATGATTGAAGACATGTTCATGATAGCATATCTTGGAGAATATTCTAGAAAGGTCATGACAGTAAATCATACAGTATGTTTCACTAGCAATCAATTATGCTAGTGAAAAGTGTTGATCATAATTGGATAAAGTGTTAACTATATTGTAATGTGTAAGAATATTATTTTAATGATTGTAATAATTATTAATAAGATGTATATTCCTTAATGAGGTCCTATGTAGTCAATTGTATATTAGAAAATACTTAACAAGATAACCTAATTAATTATTTGGATACGTGATGCAGGGAACTCCCCTTAATACCATAAACTCATAAAGAAAAATAGAAACAATAGAAAATGTGAGAAAAAAAATGGACTTCTTACTTGCACCACAAATGTAAAATTACAAAATTCATAAGTACAATAATTTGCAAGACAAGTTGTGAACTATCACCTAGAGCTCTGTAGACAATGTTCGGGCCTTTCTTAAATAGGTAGTTTTATGCCACTCAGGAAGGTTCTAGATGCTCAAACTTAATACCTAGGGCCGAAAAACCCTAACAATACACATAGAGTTGGCCAAATACATCTTTGACAAATAATTTTAGAAATTTTAGTAGCCCAACTCCCGAAGGCCATAACTCACGAACCGTTGCTCCGATTAGCTATTATAACCACTTTTTGAAAATGCTAGCTCCTGATCTATAGTCTCAAAATTGTACTAGCGCCCTTCCGTCAAGTTTTCGAACCTCATCCAGGCACTCTAAGGCCTCCAACAGTGAGCCTAAAGATTTTTTTGCAAATTTTTCCATCGAAAATCTGCAATAACTTTTCTGACACTAATGCTTGAGTAATGAGATTTTTATGGTAGGCTTACAACTCTAAAATGAACCTTTCTATAGAAAATGAGAACATTCTGAGCTCTTATGAAAAACTAACTAAAAATAATAAGTTTCCATAAATAGTAACCATCCTATCTACTAGTCCTTATTAAAATGGAAAAGACTATAAATAAAATAATTTTTTAGGTGATGCAAGATTTCCCTTGCACCCAGGATGCTCCTACATCAGACACCCAAGGTAATTTGAGAAGTGATCCTATCATGTCTTAGGTGTTCAAAGGAAAACCAAGATGGTTAAACTACTCCTTTGCTAGCCATGATGAATCCTCAATTGGTCTCCCTTTCCATTTGACCAAATATTCCTCATAAGTTCTTTTTCTGGTACTTTTTCCAACAAAACTATTTAGTATCTCCTCAATCTCCTTTATAGCTAAACTAGCTATTGAAATGCTCCACTGTGCTTCTGCAACTTCATCTTCATCACCTCCTTCATAATACTCTGTCAAATCTAAAATATTAAATACTGGTGAAATGCTCAATTTAGCAGGCAACTCCACTTCATAGGCATTGCCAGAATCATGCCTCTTCACTATCTTGCATGGTCCAAACTTCTTCATCTTCAACTTATTATATGTACCCACTAGAAAATGCTCCTTTTTCAAATGAACCATGACTTCAGCTCCAATTTGAAATTCCTTATAACTCCTTTCACATCTGCCTTAGCCTTATATTGTGTATTCATCTTTATGATGTATTTCTTCACCTCCTCATGGATGTTCTTCAAATGTTTAGCAAAATCTTCTTCTTCAGCACTAGTTATCTCTCCTTTATCCAACTGCCTCAGTTCAGAAGCATTTCTAGGACTACTCCCATATACAATCTGGAATGGTGATTAACCAGTATTCCTATTGACAGAATTATTATATGACAATTATGTCTATGGTAAAATCATATCCCATCCTTTTGGTTTATCTCCAACCACGCATCTTAGCAAATTTCCCAAACTGTGATTCATAGCTTCTCTCTGTCCATCAATCTATGGATTATGTGATGAACTAAACATCAAATCTATCTTCAACTTCTTCCACAATGTACACCATAAATACCCAACAAATTTGGTATCTCGATCTGAAACTATACTCTTTGGCAGACCATGTAATCTCACCACTTCTATGAAAAACAACTCTGCTACATGAACAACATCACTAGTCTTCTTGCATGGAATAAAATGTGCCATCTTTAAAAACCCATCAACCACCACAAAAATAGAATCATGCCTATGATTTCTCCTCACTAATCCAAGAACAAAATCCATGTTGATATCCTCCCACGACTTCTTTGGTATAGGTAATAGTTGATACAACCTTATATTCTGCTTCTCTCCTTTCAACATCTAACATACTTTGCAACTTTGTACAAACTTCATCACATCTTGCTACAACTATGGCCAGTAGTAATTTTTAGCAACCAAAGCTATAGTTTTATCTTTGTTAAAATGTCCAACCAATCCTCCACTATGCTTCTCCTTGATGAGATTCTCTCTCATTGAACTTCTGGGAATGTACAACTAGCTTCCTTTGAACAACATATTATCTTGGATCATGAAATCCAACCACTTCGTCTTATCAAGTGTAACAAATTTTGTACAATCCTTCCACTCTTCACCAAAATTAGGATCATTTGGATATAATGTATTAAGTTCCTTGAATCCAACCACCTCTATCTGCATTTTTGTTAGAAAAAAATTGTCTTCTACTAAGAGCATCTGCAACTTTGTTAGACTTCCCACTCATGTGTTTCAAAACAAATGTATAACTTTGCAAAAAATCAACCCACTTTAAATGCCTTTGGTTCAATTTTCCTTGACTATTCAAATATTGCAAAGCTTGATGATTAGTATACAAAACAAACTCCTTAGGAAGAAGATAGTGTCTCCACTTCTTCAATGCTTGAACTATAGCATAAAATTTTTGATCATAAATAGAATATTTTCTTTTTGCATCATTCAACTTCTCACTAAAATAAGCAAAAGGTCTACCTTCCTAGCTCAAATATTGTAGTACCACTAGCATCACAGTCTACTTGAAACACCTTGTTAAAATCAAGAAGTGCTAAAATAGGTTGTTCAATAAATTTTTGTTTCAGCAAATTAAAACTCTTATCTGCTCGTATAGTCCACTTAAACTCTTTCCTATCCCTTCTCATTGTTTTAGTCAAAGGTCCACAGATACTGCTAAAACTTCTTATTAACTTTCTATAAAATGTAGCCAGTCCATTAAAAGATCTTACCTCTATTGCACTCCTTGGAGTAGGCCATTCAAGGATAGCCTTCACTTTCTCTGGATCCATTTTTAGACCTTCTCTTGAGACTACAAATCCTAGGTACACCAACTCTTTCTTTACAAAACTACACTTCTTTACGTTTATTAGCAACTTTTCTTCCCTCAACTTATCAAACACCTTGCGAATATTAATCAAATGCTCCTCTAAGGCAACTAAAGATCAATATACCATCTAGGTAAACAATGACAAACTTAACTAGAAACTATCTTAGTACCTCATTCATGAGCCTCATGAAAGTTCTTTGTGCATTGGTTAGCCCAAAAGGCATGACTAACCACTCATATAGTCCTTCCCTTGTCTTGAAAGCAACCTTCTACTCATCACCTTCTTTGATACGAATCTGATGGTACCCACTCTTCAGATATATTTTTTTGAAATACTTAGCTCCACTCAAATAGTCCATAATATCATCCATCCTTGGCAATGGAAATCTATGCTTTATTGTGATCTTTTTGATAGAGTGAGAATCTATGCACATCCTCCATTCTCCATTCTTATTTGGTGCTAATACTATTGGTATGACACATGGACTCAGACTCTCTCAAATTAGCCCCTTCTACAATAACTCATGAACTTGCATATTCAACTCTTCACTTTCTACTAGTGTCATAATGTGTGCTACCTTGTTTGGAAAATTGGCTCTTGGGACCAAATCCATTTGGTGACTGATCTTCCTCGTTGGGGGCAATCCATCAGGTACATTATCTGATACAATATAAGAAAACTCTTCCAATAGATCTGCAACTTCTATAGGTACCTCCTCTACTTCTTCTTTAGGAATTATAGAAAAAAACATATGCTCATATTTCATACCTTTAAGAAACTCTTTTCCATCAACAAAACATATTTTGGAAGCACTACATACCTTTTCTTCTTTATCCTTCAATGGCTTCAACTTATGTTTCACTCCATCCTTAGTTAGAGTGTAGGTATTTGCTTGCCCCTCATATACATCATGCCTATCAAACTACCATAGCCTACCCAACAACATATGAACTATGTCCATAGGTATGATATCATATAGTACCCCATTCTAGTAGCTTCAAATCTTGAACTTCATTGAGCACTGCTCATTGACCATGACCTTGTGGTCATCTTGCACCCAAGAAATACTGTATGGACACGGGTGTTTCTGCCTCTTTAGCTTCAATTTGGTGACCATTTTTTTGACACTAGATTGTTAGTACTTCCACCATCAATGATCACGTCACAACACTTATCTTCACATCTGCACCTTATGTGAAACAAGCTCCTTCTTTACTTAGGTTCATTCTAACCACTCAGTAGGACTCTTTAGTTAACTAGGACTTCTCCTCTTTCAACATCTTTAGAATGTGAGGATCTGGCATCTTCATCAACATGTGCAACTCTCACCTGGCCTTTTTTTCTTTGATATGTCCTTCCTTGGCACTGGGCACATTCAAATGCTCAATGCCCTTCTTCTCCACAATGAAAACATTTTCCATGGAAGCCTCCTCTTCTAGATCCTTGTACTTTGCCTTTTCCTCTCTGATCTCTATTGTTTTGATCATGGAAATGATTGAAATTATTTCCCCTCTAATTCTAACTACTACTTCTAGCCTCATCCTTATTCTTTTGATCATCATTATGACCACCATAAGATCATCCACCAGATCTTCCACTGCGACCTCGTCCACTATTATTATTATCAAAATTCTTGCTTAGTTTCTCTCCAACTCTTAGGAAAAATTGGTATGTCTCATCATATTTCTCATTCAAACCAGACTTAGCTCATCCTAAATGTTGGGCATTAACCCATTAAGATAATAGGCAATTTTCTCCTTATCAACTTCTACATGGCCAGTTCTAATGAGAACTTGATATAACTCTTTGGTATACTCTTGAATAGATTTTCCTACTTGCTTCAATCCTTTCATCTTCTTCAATAGATCAAGCTCATAATCTATGGGAATGAATTGTCACTTTAATTTATCTTTCATCCGATCCCATCTAGTGATTTTGTTCTTTCCCTTTATATTTCACTCCAACTAAACCTCTTGTCACTAGATCTTCACATGTCCCTTTAGTTTTGCCTTCGCAAACTTGACCCTATTAGGATCATCAATATCTTCATACTCAAAGTACTCCTCTATTTCATTGATCCAATCGATTAGCTCCTCTAGGTTAAGATTTCTCAAAAATGTGGGAACCTTAAACTTAGGCCTTTTTCAAATTTTGGAGATGGCCTAAGAAGCCTCTCTTCCTCTGGATTTTGAACTACCTCTGCTTTGGCATTTTTTCTACTTCATCCTCATCCTTTCTTTCATCTCTTATGAATATATTCATTCTTCTATGCATTTTTTCTTTCAATGCTTGCATTTATCTTTGGAGGGCTCAAAAACCCTCAAATGTAACACCTACAACTCTTCTGCCACACTCTCTTTGTGGAGGCATTTTCATGCTTCTGCTAAAACCCTAGTGCAGACTACCTCACAATTGGTGATATGTCTACATGCTCAGCCAAAACCATGGTCCTGATATGAACTACCTCACAGTTGGTGATCTATCCACACACTCAAGAACTCTAGCTCAGATACCACTTAATGCAGGGAACTCCCCTTAATACTATAAACTCATAAAGAAACATAGAAACAATAGAAAATTTAAGAACAAAATATGTACTTCTTATTTGCACCACAAATACAAAATTATAAAATTCATAAGTACAATAATTTGTAAGACAAGTTGCGAACTATCACCCAAAGCTCCCTAGACAATGTTCAAGCCTTTCTTAAATAGGTAGTTTTATGCTGCCTGGGAAGATTCTAGATGCTCAAATCAAATACCTAGGGTGAACAAACCTTAATAATACACATAGAGTTGGCCAAATACATCTTTGATAAATTATTTTAGAAATTTTGGTAGCCCAACTTCAGAAGGCCATAACTCATGAACCGTTGCTCTAATTGGCTATTAAAACCACTTTTTAAAAATGATAGCTCATGATCTATAGGCTTGAAACTACGCTAGCACCCTTCTGTCAAGTTTTTGAACCTAATCCAAGCACTCTAAGGCCTCCGACGGTGAGCCTGAAGATTTTTCTACAAATTTTTCCATCAAAAATCCACAATAACTTCTCTGATACTAATGCTTAAGAAATGAGATTTTTATGGTAGGCTTACAACTCTAAAATGAAGCTTTCTTTAGAAAATGAGAACATTCTAAGCTTGTATGAAAAACTGACTAAAAATAGTAACTTCCCATAAATAGTAACCACCCTATCTACTAGTTCTTATTAAAATGGAAAAGACTAAAAATAAAATATTTTTTTGGGTGATTCAAGATTGCCCTTGTACCTAGGATGCTCCTGCATCAATAGGCTATATAGGAAAGAGGTTTTCCCTGAATCTATTTGTGAGTGTCATTATACTGTGAATATGATTAGAGCATGTCAGTTTCAAAGGAACTCATTGAAAATTAAGTTGCAATAATAGTCAATAAATCTTTATTGTATTTGTTATCCTGAAGATCTACACTTCATTATTGGCTAAAGAGATTTGGATAGTGAATTCAGTTCCCTTCCTACAAGTCTTTAACAAGGTTTGAACCTTCTAGCAAGGGTTCAAGGTATCCTAATAGGGATATGTCCTTTAATAGGTATTATTTTACTAATTTCATTGTATTTGGATCCTAATAGGGTTACATCCTTTCAAAAGGGACTTTATATTAGTACACTATCTTGTGGGTACCATCTCCACCAAGGTTTTCCCTCTGATCAAGGGTTTCCCTAGTCAACATATCATTGTGCCACCATGTATGGTTTATCTCCTATTATGTTTAATTTTTTTGGTTATTGAAGTTGGATTTAATAAGTTGGATACAAGTTTACTTTGGTCACAATTGATTCAACACCCCCCCCATTGTGTAGGTGGACTTTACTTTCCAAAAATTAGTATCAAAGCATCAGGTCTTCTTTGATAAGGGAGCTTAGTTTAACTTGAGGAGATTCATGGCTTCAAGAAGGAAAGTCCAAAATTTAATGGTGATAACTATGGTGATTGGAAGGATAAGATGACAACTTATTTGATATGCATGGGGTTTGATTACTAGTTGATTACAAAGACTAAATATCCAATGAAGGAAGAAAAAATATCTACCCTCATGTATCGATGAAGAAAAGAATCTTGTTATGTGTAACATGTATAAAAATAATCATTGATCTCAAGTTGAACTAAGATCCCTTATAACATGTATGGTTTATCTCTTGTTATGTTTCATTTTTTCGATTATTGAAGTTGGATTTAATAAGTTGGATATAAGTTTACTTTGGTCACAATTGATTCAACACCCCTACCACCCTGCCATTGTATAGGTGGACTTTACTTTTCTAAAAATTAGTATTAGAGCATCAGGTCCTCTTTGATAAGGGAGCTTAGTTCAACTTGAGGAGATTCATGGCTTCAAGCAGGAAAGTCCAAAATTTAATGGTGATAATTATGGCAGTTGGAAGGATAAGATGACAACTCATTTGATATGCATGTGGATTGATTATTGGTTGATTACAAAGACTAAATATCTAATGAAGGAAGAAAAAATATCTACCCTCATGCGTCAATGAAGAAAAGAATCTTGTTATGTGTAACATGTATAAAGAGAAGCATTGATCTTTTCACTTCTTGCACAAATACAATTTATCAAGGTAAAAATCCTTTGACTTTCTTGTGAAATTCGGGATAGATTAGAAAAACTTTATGAAGGTGATACATATACAAAGAAGGCTAGGTTACATAATTGGAAATCTATGCCTGAAACTGTTATATTTCAAGAAGATGGATTTGTTAGATTATATGTTTAAAGGATTACTAAGATTTTTACAGGTATGAAAGGCTCTAGAGGAGAAATATTAAAAGATAAGGTATGATGCACAATTATAACATCTTAGACTCCTACTTATGATACTAAGGTAGTTTCAATAGAAGAAGTTATTCCACTTATGCCTGACTTTAATAGAGAGAATTTGTATCTACTAGACTAAAATATAAATTTCCTAGAGTTGAATCTACTTTCAAATCTATAATGACAAAATGGTACTAACTAAAAGTACAAGCACTAATGGTGATTAAGCTAGAGATTGGGAAAATATGTAGGAAGAAGAAAGAAAAATTGATGGGATTGTTTCACTAATTGTAAAGAGTGAACCCAAAGGTAAGAAAAAAATTTCTTGTTGGAATTGCAAATAATTTGGTCACTTTTCTTATCAGTGTCCAAAGAGAGAAAGAAAAGTTAAGCCTAGGAAGCTTACAAGTCAAATTTTTTTTAAAATTGTTTCTATGCTAGTGACGATGAAATAAAATTCAATTCAACAAATCTCTTAGATAGTGATGATGAAGATGAGATAGGTTATGTTGATATTAAGGAAGAGAGTCATGTTAAAAAAGAAAAAGCACTTGTAACATAGATTGAGAAAAATAATTTGGATTGGATAATAGATAGTGGATGCTCACATCACATGCCAGGTGATAGGGATCAATTTGATAGTTATAATGGTGGTGAAGTTAGAGTTGGAAATAATGCTCCATGTCCTATAAAGAGAAATGGATCTATTGCACATGATGGTAAAACTAACATTGAGGGTGTAGATTTTGTTGATGGACTAAAATATAACTTGTAGAGTGTTGCCCAACTTGTTCACAATGGTTGTCATTTTCAATTCATTGAGAGACATGTACAATAAAGGAAAAACATGGAAAACTAATTGGTACAAGTACATGAATCAAAGATAATGTTTTTTGATTTGAATCCTATTGAGATAAGTTTTTTTGTTTCTAAAGTCGATGATAGTTGGTTATGACATAAAATATTTTGTCAAATAAACTTTTATAATATTGTGAAGGTGAGTAATACTAATGTTTTAAGAGATCTACCAAATATTTTTAAACCCTCTAACATGATGTGCAAGGAATGTATTATGGGTAAACAAAAGAAGATTTTATGTCCTAGCAATACATTTACTACTTTAAAGAAGTGGGAAATTGTTCATACAAATTTATGTGGTCCTACAAAGATAATAACATTCTATGGTGAAAGGTAATTCATTATTTTCATTGATGATTATACAAGAATGATGTGGGTTGCATTTTTAAGAGAGAAATCATAAGCTTTTGAAAAGTTTAATATATTCAAGGCTAAATGAAAATGAATCTAGAAAGACAATATAATGTTTGAGATCTGATAGAGGAGGAGGATTTAAAATCAAATCAATTTAATAACTTTTGTGAAGACAATAGAATTAGAAGACAAGTTTAAGGTTCTAAAACTCCATAGCAGAATGATATAGAAGAAAAAAGGAATACAACAGTGAGTGAAGAAACTAGAGCAATAATTCTAGAAGGTAATGCAACACATGTTTATTGGAGAGAAGTAGTTGCTGCAATAGTATACACTATGAATAGAGTTCAAATTAGACAAGGAATTGACAAGACTCCTTATGAGTTATGGTTTGGTCACACACCTACTCTGAAATACTTCAAAAATTTTGGAAGTAAATATTACATCAAGAGAGAAGATGATATATGGAAATTTGATCCTAGAAACAATGAACATATCTTTCTTGGTTATTCTATTGGGAGAAAAGCATATAAGTGTTATGGTAAAAGATTGAGGACAATAGTTGAAAGTTCAAATTTGAAGGGTGATAAAAAATTTTAGGAGCAAGAAAGGATACTTGGTTATGAATTAGATGATAGTCAAGCTAGTACAAGTCAAAAACCATTGATTAATTATAATACATAATATGAACAATTCTTTGAATAGGATAATGAGCTATAAGTTCATACTGAGGATGAACCTAGAGAATAACAAAGAACACCAAAGTATGTTGCAAGGAATCATCTTGAAATTTAGATCATTGGAAATGAAAACAAAGGAGTAACAATATTAAATAAAGTAAGAGAATAAATTTGTTTGAGTTCACAAGTTGAACCTAAGACTACTGGTGTTGCATGCAAAGATGAATTTGGATAAATGCAATAAATGAAGAACTTGATCATATGAAAAAGAATAAGATATGGGAATCAGTCCCTAGACCTAAAGAAAAGAATGTTATTGGTACAAAGTAGGTATTCAAGAACAAGATAAATGAACAAGGAGAATTTGTGAGAAACAAAGAAAGGCTAGTATGCAAAGGATATTCACAACAAGAAGGTATAGAATTTGAGGAAACTTTTTCTCATGTTGCAAGATTTGAAGCAATAAGAATGTTTTTGGCTTATGCAATGTAAATTTCAAGGTATATCAAATGGATGTAAAGTCAGTTATTTTGAAAGGTGAACTTGAAGAAGAGGTATATATTAAACAACCTAATGGTTTTCAACTAAATAAAGACAAAGACATTGTATGCTAAGTAAAGATGGTATTGTGTGGGCTAAAGAAAGCACCTATAGCTTGGTGTGCAAGGTTGAATATACATTTATTGAGTTTGGACTTCAAGAAAGGTAATGCAAAAATTAAATTTTTATCTAAGGACAAATTCATATGGTTTTTTATCATTGTTGTATTTGTTGATGAAATCATTTTTTGAGGCAATGATGAAGCTAGTAAGAAATTTTATAATGAAATGAAGAATGAATTTGAGATGTCTATGATTGGAGAAATAAAATACTTTATGGGATTGCAAATAACATAAAAGATGGTAGTTTTATATCTCAGACAAAGTATCTTAAGAATTTGTTGACAAGATTTGATTTGGAAAATTGTAATCCAATTAGAACACCTATTGTGACTAGATGCAAATTACCAAGCAAGGATGAGTCTCCTAGTGCTATGTAAACTAGGTACTGATCAATTATTGGAGGATTAAAAAACTTGATACATGTAAAGCCACATATAAAAAATGCAATTGGAATAGTTGCAAGACTCCAATAAGACCCTAAAGAGACACATCTAGCAATAGTAAAAAGGATAATCAGATATTTAAAGGGAACATCAGACTTTGTCTTATGGTATGATAGATCTAATGATTTTACAATATTTGCATGTAATGGTGTTGATTGAGGAGATGATTTTGATGATAGAAAGAGTGTAACTGGTGGTGCATTATTTCTTGTTGGAAGATTGGCTTCTTGGATAAGTAAGAAACAATATTGTATTTCATAATCCATGTCAGAAGAAGAAAATGTCGTAGCAGAAAATAATTGTAATAAGAACATGTGAACAAAGAAAATGTAAGGAAATTGGTATTGAATTTTTAGAATCTATAATTATTTATTGTGATTTTATAGTCAAAGGCTAAACACATTTATATTATGATTTTCTGAGAGAGAAATTTAAAGTGAAGTAGGTTAGATTAGAGTATGTAAGTACAAAGAAACAAATAGGATATATCTTTACCAAACCATTGGCTAAGGATGTCTCTGAGTATCATAGAGGTATACCTAGGGTAATGTCCCCACTTGATTTAGAGTAATTGATGCAAAATTTCATTAGATTAGTACAATTAGAGCACTATACATATATATGGATGTGATGTTTGGTGATACTGATATGGGAGAGTGGTCACATTGATAAGAAATAATGAAGAGTTCTTCTATAATTGTTTTGGTATAATAGTGTCTATTTGAACTTGGTATTATTATTTACTTGGTATTTTAGATTAGCTTGATCCATTGTAGGTACTTTAATGAGGATTCTCATTAAAGGGGGAGCACTTCATATTAATATTTAGCATATTGGAACCTTTGTCATTGATTTCAAAGTAGGAGAATTACAATGAAAAATCTTAAGGAGAATTAATTTATGTCAAAGGGGTTTATAGAGCATGTAAAGGTTTTATATGTTGAGGATATTTAGAAATTTTTATTGAGATGGGAGATTGTTAGGGAAGTTATATATGTTGAGGATATTCATTAAATATTTTTGGAATGATCCAATCTTTCCTTCAAACTCAAAGGTCTAGTTGGCACTTGGATATATTGATGATGTATTGTATTAGTGATAGGTTTATCTTTGATGACAACATATATGTTTTATTTCATGACATAAATGGATTATGTACATTGTAGAGGTTTATTGAGTCAGTAAAGCTAGCACATAATAAGTTAGGTTATGTGATCTTAGGATTGTATTCATAGATGAGTGTAGTGTTACATCTATATCTTCTTACATTTATGATTAGTATTAGATTAGTTACACTTTATTTGGTGAAGATTGGTAGTAGACCAATGTGTAGAAAATTATGTAAGAGATAGTTGTTGGTAGATTGGTTGTATCTATGTGCATAAAATGTGTCATACTTCTATAAACCATTATTCTTGAGAATGCCCTTGAAAGAGAGCATCTCAAGAGGTTCCTTATAGCTCTCTATCTATGACGTAGAAAAGTATAAAATAATTGTATGGTGGCTCTCAAATGAACCAAGCTATGCAACCCTTGCAAGATGCAACATAGAACGAGAGATTCAAAGATGAAAGCAAGAGTGCTTACATCACAATGAAATGAAATGTAAGATGAAGGATGCAAGAAATAAACTAAATGGGATGCAAGCTAATAGGAGAGTTACAATAACCACCTAGTTAAACTATGTGAGTTATTCTAAAGCATAAAGGAAAACTAAGTTATGAAGAAAGCCATGAAGCTACAATGCAAGTGAACCAAGAAGAAAGTATAAGGAAACTAGTATGACAATGAAAATGCTCCAAGTGCTCCAAAATCATCAAGAAAACTTGCATCATAATGTTATCGTAAGAGTCTAAGATTTAGAGAATGAGGAGAGAGCTCTCCTTTTAAAGATAAATGGATAGTAGGGATTAAGAGGCAAAACAGGCATAATCAAGGGATGAGAATGCATCTTGAGTGATCCATGTGCACAAGCATCTCCACCAATCACAATCAATAGTTAAATTTTTAGAGGGAAAGAAATGTGCAAAGGAGAATTAAAGTTATTTTAATAATAGAAGATTCCTCTCACATAGAAATTTGTGCATTCATGTGTAGACAAAAATGACTTCTTTTTTTTTTTTTAAATAAGAATAATGCTTTATGTGTGTACCCTTAGGATGAGTGGGAAGTAGGAATTTTTATTTAATTAAAAGGGAGCATGTTCTTTTAATTAAATAAGAGACTTAGGATAAAGTGATCAAACCATAGGTTGATTTGATCAAAGATAAGCAATGGATAAATTATGCAAAATTTATAGAAAGGGGCCTCATAGTCTAGATGGCCATTTTTGGGTGATTATAGTATCTTATCACTGAGGTTGAACTAAGGTCACAAATCTTGGATCTTGGTTAAAGACATATTTGTGATGCTATGTTCATGATAGCATATCTTGCAGAGTATTCTAGAGAGGTTACAAAAGTAAAGTGTGTGATATGTTTTTCTAGTAGTTAATTGTAGTAGTGAGATGTGCTAATCATTATTAGATAAAGTGATAATTGTATTGTAACTTATGGGTGCATTATTGTAATTATTGTAAGAATGATTAAAAGATGTATATTCCTTAATGAGGTTCTTGTAATCAATTTTATATTAGGAAAGCCTCAACATACCAACCTAATTAGTTATTTAGATAGGGTATAAAGGAAATATTGTTATGGTGGGTGGGCCTAGCCTATTTGAAATGGTTGATAAAAGTTAAAAACTAAGTAATTCAGGAGGAAAGGTCATGATAGTGATGAGTCCCCTAAATAGATTATTGCCCTACAATATTATGGGCTAGGGACCCACCTGTTCATCGGGGGCACATGTATTACTTGTTCACTATAATTCATAAACCTAGTTACCAATGGAGAAACTGATGCATGCAGAGGTTGAGTGTTCAAATCCCCCCCAACAAGGGTGGGTGGGACCCTATATTCATACAAAAGTCAATGCTTTCATCAGGAACAACCCCTAGATTTTGAAGGAATAGAACCTGAAGCTTGAATTAAAGATTGTTCACTCTAATGTATAAGGTGGGCCTACTAGGATATTAGCTTAGTGGTAGAGTGTGCCCCTAATAACTACATCATTGTGCCTGAGTTCCTATGCATGCATAGGGTGGGTGGGCCATGAATGTAGTTTTAGTTGAGAAATTTTTCTCAATTCCTAATCTTGATCCAAACAAACATTAAATGAGAAAAAATTGATAGCGGATCAAATATTGCCCCAACCAAAAGTTATTGTACCAAAGGAGATTCTTGATTGTTATTATTCCACCTATCCAAGAGATAAGATACATAGTTAGAGTTGGCGGCTCTCATAGGGATCTTTCTCCAGCTTAAGTCTCAACTATTGACATAGCAGTCAAACTACCTCCACCTAACTAAGAATTTAATTTAGCTACTCTTTATAATAAGAGAGAATGTAAATATAAAACATCTCCTAGATAAGCTTCTCATCTAGGTATAGTGCTTTACCCCTAGAAGATCTAGTCAACTGATGTGCCTCAACACATTTCAGGAAGAACTAGCTAGCTTTGGGTTTGAGTGGCCATGCATATTCACCTGCCCCAATGGATCAACCAACAACACCAGCTCATTGGTCGCTGCAAACTACTTACTCTATAATTAAAAGGTGAAAGATTTGTCACTTGCCCAAAAGTATTTAGTACTGACCACACTAAGGGACAAGACCTCATGTAGAGGGGCACACAAATCAGGCTACTGATTAGGTCCACCCAAAGGAGAAAGAAAAGAAGAAGATAGATATTACAAGGTCTTAAAAACAATCCAAAATTAGCAAGCAAAACAATTTTTTCAAGCACTTATCCTTAAATGTATTTGCAAGTGTGGTTGTATTTTGAATGTGGTCAAAGGATGTGAATTTGAGAATAGATAGAGTTGGATGTCATATTTGGACTTTAAAGGAACAATATTGGTAGTTAAGTTACAATATTGGTCATTTCAACTTATTGGAATTTTTATCTTGAAACTCTACTCTTCATTGTTGACGAAATTTATTTGGAAAGTGAGTTTAGTTTCTTTCCTACAAGTCGTTGATGAGGTTTGAACCTTATAACAAGGGTTCAATGTCTCTTAATAGGGATTTGTCCTTTAAGAGGAAACATTGTATTGAATGCATTATATTTGGCTCCTAATAGGGTCACATCCTTTTACAAGGAATTTTTATATTAGTACAATAACTTGTGGGTACCATCCCCACTACATCTTTCACTCTAATCAAGGCTGGTTTCCCTAGTCAACAAATCATTGTGTCACCATGTATGCTTTATCTCTTGTTACAATTCATTTATTTGATTATTGAAGTTGTATTTAATAAATTTCATATAAGTTTAATTTTTTGACAAATGATTACCACCCCCTCCCCTCCCCTATAGTTGTGTGTATGTACTTTACTTTCTAAAATATTCCACTGGGCCTCTTGTGGCATATGAGAGAATATTAAGCTATGTTCTCTCTATCCTATTTCATCCTTAATCTTGGTTTCTCCAAATTGAATCTACATCATTAATTCCTTCCAACTAGGCTCTAGCCTTGGAAAATCTACATCATTGATTCCTCAAAAAACAAGGTACTATGCCATATCAACATCCTTAGATGACAAGGCAAATACATTCCATATTAATCTATGTAGATGATAGTATACTCATATTAATTCTTATTAGTTATGTTATTAGTTCTTACTAAGATCTCTCTAGGGGTTACCCTAGTGACCCATTTTGTTCCAACCTACCCTTGAAAGCTACTCCGCTCGACTACTCAAACACTAAACAAGATCATTATGTTCCAACAACAAGGTACAAAGAAAGCCCATGCAACAAGAAGTGTAAAAAAAAAATTACTAAGAAGAAAAACCATAATGAAACATGAAAAGATTGATTGATCTCAAACTAAGAGAATGGGTCTATCAAAGATCTTATCAAATAGGCATAACTCAGCTATTCCAGGGATGTAGTCTTGAACATTGACATCAATTTAAATCATAAATTTAAACTCAAGAAACACATCATGAAAAACAAGGGAAAAATCTTGTGCATGAAAGCATCCTGAAATGACCAAAACTACAAGGACATGAATGCAAATCCTTTCACAAAGGAGAGTTCATATATAAAGTTCACCACTTCACATTATAAGAAATATCAAAATCTATTTGTTAATAATCATAACTTGGATGCAAAAGACAAAATTTAATCCTATTGTTACTTATTGGGACTCTCAAATTATTCAAAGATGGAAACATTTATTCATTCCAAATGGTTGGAAAATTGGCAATTCTTCCACTTCTTCATTATCCTGTAAGCAAACAGGATGGAGGCCACCAGATGAGGTATATTGGAAATTGAATTTTGATGGCGCATCAAGAGGTAATCCTAGCCCTTCTAGTTTTGGTGCATGTATCATAAATTCAGATGGAGATGTTGTGGCAATTACAGTATCCCCTTTGCCTATTAATACAAATAACATGGCAGAGGCACAAGCTCTGTTAGCTGGTCTTATTTTAGCAAAATAAGGTAATTTTTGGTTGCTACATATTGAAGGGGACTCCTCTATCATTATTAATGCCTCTATTCATAGGACTATCTTCTCTTGGAAGTTAAAATATATTCTTATTCAAATTTGGAGGCTCCTAGATGAGTGCTTGGATGTTTGTATTTCACACACCTAAAGGGAAGGAAACCATGTTGTGGATTTTCTTTCGAATTTGGGTTGTGATGGGTTGTTGATTTCATCACTTCACCCTTTATCCATAATTGAGAAACATGCTGCCATCAAAAAATTAATTTAGGAAGATAAGTTTGTTGGATCGTGCTCATGTATACCAGTTTGAAGGAAGGTGATATTCAGTTCTAGATATACTGATGGGTGGTACTTGATTCGCCCTTTGTAATTATTTGTTCAAAATATCTAAAACTATGTATACATTAGGGACGATGTTGGGTTTTCTTCACTGATTCTTTCCCAGTTGACCTTGTTGAATTAGATTAATAAAATATTATAGTGGCTTGCCACTTTTGCCTAAAAAATAATAATAATCATAACTTGGAAAAAAGTTATTCCACGGTCACTTCCACTATTGGTGACCATAAAAAAACTTTATAATTCAATCTTAGCAAGTATGCAAAAGTGAGAATACCCTTTTGATTCATACACACCCAACACTATAGAAACATGCTCAAATAGAATATGCATCCGTGCTAGGAAATAATAGATAACCTAACATTATACTAT
Organism: Cupressus sempervirens; assembly: GCA_028749045.1. NCBI lineage: Eukaryota > Viridiplantae > Streptophyta > Pinopsida > Cupressales > Cupressaceae > Cupressus > Cupressus sempervirens. Next base: position 653,880,147 of record CM053789.1, on the reverse strand, counting down.
CATTTCAAAATAATATATCACATATCAACCTACCATAAAATTAAATCAAATTTATGGAGAAACAAAAGAGATTCATCCCACTAACAAAAGAAACCTACATGAAACAATTCAATTAAGAAAAAAGGAAGTTATATGAATTACTTCCTCACATAATAACAAACACCAAAATGGAAAGATGATATCTATACTCCACAAAATCAACTAAGATCATAGGAATGAAAAGCAAGTTTTTGCTAACAATAAAAAAATCTTAGAAGCAAGTTAAACTCAAGAAAGAAGAATTTTCTCTCCAAAGAGATTTTTTAAGAAAAATGGAACTCCAAAAATTCAGAGATGTAGACAAAGAACTCTTGTTGACATTATAATGTTTATTTCTCCTCCAAAGATAAAAAGGCTAAACTAAATATATTTAAAATTCAATTAAATAATCCAAACCCCTCAATAGATTAAATTAAACAAATCTAATTAAATAGAATATGTTAGCATAACTAAATAAAATCCTAAGGAAAAACTGATGGTATGAATAGTGCACTCAGTAATGACTATGTTATCATTTATGTCAAGGGGAATGAAGTTATGACCGATAAAGAACATTGAACTTAATTGTGTCACTCTAGTTCAAAAGGGTGATTGGAAAAAGGAAAGACCTAGCCTAGAAAATGTGATGAAAAAGGATAACCACTTAGATGGGGTCATGCTAAGTGAAGTAATAATGTGAAGGAATATGATAAGTACACAAAAAATATAGAGAGACCTATAGCCATGCAAGATCGATTGGCCAAGTTAGCAAGAAGAAGCATGTAGTTGGATACATGTGACTACCACATCAAGAAGTAGGTAGAAGTGCACTCATCATTGTGTTTAATGGTGATAAGTATTGTCACATTGAGGAATAGTCAAAATAAATCAAATTTTAATTCTTTCTAGTAATGCAATCCATCAAGGTCACAAAACATCTATGACTTATATTAATACATGTTATATCTAACAAGAGAAGTGCATAATAATGTCAATAGGAAAAGCTAGGAATGGGCTTGAGAATTCAAAATCTTGAATTCAAAGTTTAGGGTTTTAAAGAAGAGTATGCAAGGACTAGAAAAAGGGAAGAGGTTAGATTTTAGAGTAATTAGCAAAAGAGCCAAGAGGGTTGAGCTAAGGTTTAATCACAAAGAGAGAAGTATAAAAGTGAAAGTCACTGATAGACTGTGTAGTGTTAAGAGTGTTGAGGAGAAGCCAATGAACTTGAACAATGCAAGTGATAAATCGTCTAAGAGAGAGTAGTGCTTGGCACATAAGTGATTGGGTTTGAATTTTCAGAGCCAAAGAAGAGAAAATCATAAATGCAGACAAATTCAAGGGCCAATAAAGGGATCTATACTCAAGCTAAATGTAGTACTTATTCCATTAGATCATTCCATTGTTGTTTACTAATCTCTATAAGAACAAATACTATCAAGGGTGAACCCTAATAGGTTCTTTGTACTAAATCCCCTAACAATGTAACACATTTACTTCTGTTCTAAATTCCTCTGACCAGGATGCTCCTAATAGGGAAAGATCTTCATAGATTTTATTCAAATCCCTAAACTAGCTAGTACCTAAAAGTGTCTTTGTAATATTTTAATAGAGATAAGCTCTTGACCTAATCCACTTAAGGAGAGTGCAAGAAGAATCATCTAATACATTGTGGTTTTTTCCCTGGCTAGGTTTCCACAAGATAAATATTGTGTGATGTGATGCTATATCTATTCTTACTATTTTTTCTTAATCTTAACTAATTAAGTTGTATCTAACATTAACTTGTATACTGGTGTGAAGTTAGATGGGTAAGAAAAGTTCAAGTTATCTAGGATATGTTAATTCACCCTGCTCTTAGTATATCTAACTATGTGTGGACCAATAATTGGTATCACAAATTTGATCCTCTAAAGTAAGGAGTTTTACAGCTCAAGGAAAAGATAAAGATGTTGAAAAGAGAATCTATAACTCATAGTGCCAAATGATGAGGTTACATGTATGAGAACTCATACAAATGCACACTGGAATAATGTGGAGACAATGTACATGGAACCTATTGCTACACTCACTCCTAACTAGATAAAGGAGAAGGAAACTCGCATAGCCACAATGGATGCTACAACTAGCACTATATCTTATGTTGAATGCAAATATGTAGAAGAAATGGAGATGATATATGAAATGTGGGAAAATCTGTGAATTGTCTATGGTGGTGACAACCATGTATGGAAGGTTAAAGCTAAAAGCCTAAGAGGTAAATATGATGATATGAGGATGCAAGAAGGAGAGGACATTAAAACCATGGAAAATGGGTGAAATATGTGATGCTAGCCATTAAAGGTGTTGAAGGCATACTGCATGAAGATGATTGTGTAAGAAAGATACTGAGAATCGTGCTACTGAGGTATGCCATAAGGGTATCAACCAGCTGAGAACAATAGACAAAATGGATGTACCTCATAATTCTTTAATAGGAAAGCTCACTACATTTGAGTTAAGAAACTATGATAATAGTCAATCCAAGATTGAAGCAGCATTCAAAGCCTTAATTTCTTCAATTGTATCCTAGAAAGGAAAGGAGGAGGCAAGCACATCAAGATGCAAGGGAGAAATAGAGAGTCTCTATGTTGAAGGAGCTAAAAGAGAAGAGTTGGAGGCTCTATTGTTGAAAAGAGATTGTTTGAAGTGTATAACCTATCATGGAACAATCATTATTTTTTCAATGATGTGAAACCTGCTACTTGTTAGCGAGGTAATTTCTTTTTTGGTTTGAATGCTATCATTTGTTCGATTGATGAAGAGGATTTGAAAAGAGAGGATTTTCAAGAGAACCTAGAGAAAGGTTGAGTTATTTAGTGTATAAAAGGAGCACTAGGACCAAGTAATACATCGATGATATATGTATTGTTAATTTACTTAAGGCTAAAGTAAATGGTTACTTTAGCTAAGCCAAGAAGAAGTGTTTTCATCAAAAGTGTCTGCCAAGCTTGGTTGAGAAAAAAGTGTAAGCCAAGAAAATTCTAGTTGAGGCCGAGCAAAGAGTTAGTATATGTCGAGTGTCAATAAAATTTAATAAGTGCTGAGCATCAGGGAATAGTATTGACCAAGTTGAGAAGGCATAGTTGGCATTGAGAAACCCAATCTTGGTTAAGCATCAGTAGGTTGTTATTGGCAAGTGAATAGTGTAGATGTCAAGTGATAGTAAAAAGTGTTAAATCAAAGATTTGATGAATCTGAGCCAACTAATTTAATTTCTTGAATTATATGAAGCATTTGGAAGATAAGAATGGTGAGCTGGTGGCAAGAATTCAAGATAAACTATTTTGAGGTGAATTCAAAGAAGATTGTAGAAGAAGTTTCTAGAGGGAGTAAAATGGAAAAATGTGTAGATTCATTGAATCTTACCTAACCCAAAAATGGATGATTTTAGTTAAATGGAAAAAGATCTAAATTCTCTATTTATAGAGATAGCAAGCTAGAAGAAAAGGTTGTCATGTGTGAGAACCTAAGGAAGACAAGAATTCTAGGGTGTTGCTTCATTTGATAGCTAAATATAAGAGACTACAATTGGCATACAAAGCAAGAAGGTTTAAGAGGTTGAATGCTTGAAGGGTGAATAAGATGTCAGAGATGAAGAGTATGAATGCCAAGAAGAATGGAGGATAAAACTAGAGATCTATAATCTGCAAGTGAGTTGTAATTTTTTATCAAATCAAGTCCTATTGTTACTTTCTAAAAATTGTATCAGTGTGGATAAATCATTTGGATTAAGGTTGACCTAATAGTCATTTGTAAATCCTTTAATTGGGTGACATTCTAATGGAATTTTCTAAAGTCCTCTAAAAAAGCACACTCCTAAAAGGGTGATTGAAATCCTTTAACCAGGTCACATTTAATAGTGTGTATTGTAACCTTTAACGAAGTTGGCCTTTAATAAGACATCACTTCAGAAGAGAGAAATTGGGTAGCATGTTACTAGTGGTTTTTCCCAAATTGGGTTTCCACATAAAATCTTTGTGTCAAATTGTGTGAATAATTTTGTAGCATTTCAGGTTTACATTTTTGCAAAGTTATTTTGACCTAGGACATTGACCTACTAAGTTAAGGTATTGGATGATCTAATGGATGCATGCATGTTATGGTTTTATGGATATGAATCTGTTAATCACTAAAGAGTTTTATTTGTACTTTTAGACCTTGGATAACTGATTCACTCCCCTCTTAGTTATTCTAAAGAATACCAACATCTATTCATGAAGAAAATGATAAAATAGGAAGGGAAGTACAAAGGTAAGCTTCCATTCAAATTCTCTAACTTCAAGAAGGTAGGACACTATGCTTCTAGATGTCTAGAATTGATCAAGAAGGAGAAGAAGAGATGCTACATTTGTAAGGAGGGTGTGATTGATGAACAGTCAACCAATTCTAATGATGAGGATGAGGATCAAATATCCTTTGTCTCTATCACAAAATAAATGGTGGAGAAAGCCCTAATAAAAAACACTATTATCCATAAGAACTAGATAATTAATAGTGGTTTTTCTCAACAGATGTCTAGTGATGAGAAAAAAATTCATTAGTTAGAGGCCTAAAATGGAGGAATAGTGAAGTTTGGCAACAACTCACCATGCAGGGTGATAGGTAAGGGTACTAAAGCCATGGATAAATCCACTAAATATGAAGATGATTCTTTAGGGAAGGTCTTAAATATAACTTGTTGAATGTAGATTAGCTAATGGAAAAAGGTTATAGGTCTAAATTTAACAAAGGGTCTTGCAAAATATTTGACAAGATAGGTAAACTTTTAGCTATGGGAGAACAAGGTAGAGGTAATCTCTTTTGCCTCAATATTTCTAAGAGTAAATGCTTGATAGATAAGAATGATAACAATTTGTTGTGGCATATCAAATTATGTCATATAAATTTTGAAAGAATTACTAAGGTGGGGAAGAAAAATGTGTAAGAGGTTTACCTCCTATTACTAAACCTAACATTGTCATGTGTAAAGATTGCCAACTAGAAAAGTTGGCAACCTCTAATTTTTTAAGCAATTCATGTTAGATTATGGTGACTGATCAGGAAAGTACTGTACATACTTGATAATTAGTGGGGTTCATAGATTCGCCATTCATAGACTCAGGCTCACATGTTATAACCCTAAAGTGGTTTAATATTTGTATAAAAGGACTTAGGGTTAGGGATTGTAAGATAGTGTGATGCAAAATTGCTTCTTGCGGTGATATTGAGCTGTAAGGGATTATGGATTGTAATCAAGTTATAATTACTGGATTATAATAAGATCGAACTTGCTGTTTGGTGGACGTAGCCCAGGGATTGGGTGAACCACGTTAAATCTTGGTGCCTTGTGTTCATTTCTGTGTGATCTATTATTTTTCTGCTGTTGGTTATATTTGCATGTAGTTTTTATTTCTATCCATGGTTTTATCCTAACAAGTGATATCAAAGCGAGGTTGTCTTTTAGTTATCCTTTGCAAGAAAGTCTCATGATTAAGTGGGAGTCTCATGGTTGAGTGGGAGCGATGGCAGATGAGGGTAAGCTGAAGGTTGATAGGTTTAATGGGTAGAACTTCCAGTTATGGAAGATGCAAATGGAAGACTATCTTTATCAGAAGGATTTATGGAAGCCGTTGGAAGGCAAAGCCAATAATCAGGGATCTATGTCAGATGTTGAATGGGATCTTTTGGATAGAAAGGCACTTGGAAGCATTCAGTTATGCTTGGCACCATAGGTGGCATTTAATATTACAAAAGTAAAGATGACAGAAGAGTTGATGAAAACCCTAATGACACTGTATGAAAAGCCCTCCGCTTCAAACAAGGTATTTCTCATGAAGTGTTTATTTAATATGAAAATGGCAAAAGGTGGATCTATTGCAGATCATTTAAATGAGTTTAATACTGTTACTAGTAAGTTATCTTCTGTGGGTATAAATTTTGATGAAGAAATTAGGGCTCTCTTGATTTTGTGTTCTTTGCCTAAAAGCCGAGATGGCTTGGTAATGGTTGTGAGTAATTCTGTTCCTAGATCTAATACCCTAAAATATGATGATGTGATCGATGTTATTTTGAGTGAGGAAACTCATAGGAAATCCTTAGGTGGATCTACACCAGGAAGTGCTTTGAATGCACAAAGCAGGGGCAAAACAACTGAGAGAGGAAGTAACTCTAGAAATCGTGAGAAATCAAAAGGAAAGTCAAAAGGGAAGAGGTCTCAATTGAGAGGACCGAACGACTATTGGTACTGTGGCAACAACCACTATGGGAAACCAGGTCATAAAAAGAAAGATTGCTGGAATTGAAAGAGAAATGAAGGAGATAAATCACATGGAGACAAGGAGGTAAATGTGGTACGTAAAAAATCTGAAGAGGATGCTTTGCTTCTATCTGTAGAAAGTGTTGATGATTCATGGGTTTTAGATTTTGGTGCTTCATTTCATGCTACACCTCATAGAGATTATTTCATTGATTATGTCCAAGGGGATTTTGGGCTTGTTTATTTGGGGGATAATGAACCCTGTCAAATTGTTGGAAAGGGAAAAATTAAGATTAAGTTGTAGAATGGGCATCATTGGCTACTACATGAGGAAAGACATGTTCCAAGGCTAAGAAGGAATTTAATTTCAGCGAGGCAACTCAGTGATGAAGGTTGTGTAGTTACTTTAAATGAAAAAATTTGGAAGGTTTCAAAAGGTTCCCTTGTAGTAGCAAAAGGTGTAAAAGTAGGCACCTTATATCTTTGTACAGGTCATATTGTTCCTTCTACTTTGATTGTTTCAAAGAAAAATGAATGTTCAGGAACAATTGTTTCAGTTGAGCAGGGAGAACAAATAGTTGCGGTAGATTATGATACAAAGTTGTGGCACAATAGACTTGGGCACATGAGTGAGAAAGGTATGAAATTACTTCATTTAAATAAATTTTTACCAGGTCTAAAATGTGTTAATATGGATTTCTATGAAAGTTGTGTGTATGGAAAACAAAAGAGAGTGAGTTTTGTAAAGACTAGGAGGGAAAACAAAAAGGAGAAATTAGAGATTGTGCATATAGATGTATGGGGACCAGCTTAGGTATCTTCCCTTGGTGGCTCTCATTATTATGTTACATTTATTGATGACGCAACTAGAAAAGTATGGGTTTATTTTCTTAGATAGAAATCTGATGTATTTCAAACTTTTAAGAAATGGAAATGCTTGGTTTAAAATGAGACTGGTAAGAAATGAAAATGTCTCAGATCTGATAATGGTGGTGAGTATTGTAGTCATGAATTTGAAGATTATTGCTCCACTAATGGTATTCATAGACAGAAAATTGTTCCAAGGACTCCACAGGAAAATAGAGTGGCTGAACGCATGAATAGGACTATAATGGAGCGCACAAGGAGCATGAGGTTGCATGCTAGGTTTCCCTTACACATGTGGGTGGAGGTTGTCAATATTGTAGTATATTTGATTAACAGAGGTCCCTTTACTCCTTTGGGCTATGGTATTCCAGAGGAGGCATGGACTGGTAAGAAGGTGAGTTATTCTTTTCTCAAGACCTTCAGTTGTGAAGCTTTTTCTTATATAGACCCTGAAAATAGAACCAAGCTAGAAGCTCAATCAAAGAAATGTGTCTTTATTGGATATGGCATTAATGAATTTGGTTATAGGCTTTGGGATTTTGAAAATCTTAAAATTGTTAGAAGTCGGGATGTCATATTCAATGAAAAAGTGTTGTACAAAGATCTGTTGCAACAACATGAGAAGAAAGAAGATGATTATGTAGTGCTGGATGATACTCCAAAAGCTGATGTTCCAACCATTCCTCATGATTTGCAACAACCACAGCAACAAATACCACACACACCAGTGAATGTTAGATGGTCAATGAGGCCAATTAGACCTCCACAAAGATTTTCTCCCTCTTTGTATTCTATTTTACTTACTGATGCTGGTGAACCTAAAAGTTATGATGAAGCTGTGCAGGTGGATACTAAGATTCAATGGGAGTCTGCAATGAAAGATGAAATGGACTCTTTGCTGAAGAATAAGACATGGGATTTGTACAAGTTTCCTGTAGGTAAAAAGGCTTTACAAAATAAGTGGGTTTATAGGTTAAAAGAAGAGGAAGGAGGTAAGAAAAGATGTAAAGCCAGGTTAGTTGTAAAAGGATTTGCACAAAAAAAGGGAATAGATTTTGATGAGATATTTCTCCAGTTGTTAAAATGACTTCTATCTGTACTATTTTAAGTCTTGTGGTTACTGAAGATTTGCATTTAAAGCAGCTGGATGTTAAAATAACCTTCCTTCATGGTGATTTGGATGAAGAAAAATATATATGTCTCAACCACGAGGATTTGAGGTCAAAGGTAAGGAGAACTTAGGGTGCAAATTGAAGAAAAGTTTATATTTCTTGAAGCAAGCACCTCAGTAATGGTATCTAAAATTTGACAGGTTTATGCATGAGCATGGCTATAACAAGTGCCATTCAGATTATTATGTTTATTTTAAGAGGTTGAATGATGATAGCTACATTATTTTATGTTTATATGTTGATGATATGCTTGTAGCTGGGTCTAACATGGATTATATTAAGGGGTTGAAACGCCAGTTAGCACATCCATTTGCTATGAAGGATTTGGGGGTAGCAAACCAAATCCTTGGTATGAAGATTTGCAGAGATAGGAAGAATAGAACATTGATGCTATCTCAAGCTGATTATGTTGAGAAGGTGTTGCAACATTTCTCTATGGAGAATGCTAAAGCTGTCAGCACACCTTTACCTGGTCATTTGAAATTGACTAAGGAGATGCATCCTAAGACACAAGAAGAGGAGGATAAGATGTCCAAGGTACCCTATGCTTCAGCTATAGGAAGCTTGATGTATGCTATGGTATGCACTAGGCCAGATATTGCCCATGTAGTGGGAGTCATTAGCAGGTATATGAGTCATCTAGGATTTAAGCATTGGAATGTTGTCAAGTGGATTCTCAAATATTTGAGAGGAACATCCAATAAGTGTTTACACTTTGGGGGCTCTACTACTAATTTATAGGGCTATGTTGACTCAGATTTGGTAGGGGATATCGATACCAGGCGGAGTCCTATAGGTTATGTCTTTACTATTTGTGGGGTAGCCATGAGCTAGATTTCTAGTTTACATAAGATTAATGATCTATCCATTATAGAGGCAGAGTATGTTGCTGCTACAGAGGTAGCCAAGGAGATGATATGGCTTCAGTTCTTCTTGGAAGAATTGGGACATCCTCAGAAGGATAATTATTTGTCCACAGATAGTCAGAGTTCCATTCATCTTACAAAGAATTGAGCTCTGCATTCTAAGACCAAACACATACAGTTGCAGTACCATTTCATTCGGTCAGTTTTGGAGGACAGACAATTAAAGTTGGAGAAGATACATACCAATGACAATCTAGCAGATATGTTGACAAAGGTTGTAACAAGGGAGAAGTTGAACTCCTCTTCAACTTTGGTTGGTCTTTTAGATTGAACATGAATAAAAGAACAGTAGATTCCAGGTTGGTTTGATCCAGTGGGAGTGCCATGCGGTAGTGGTATTGCTACAGGATCAGTCTCCAAGTGGGAGATATATTTTTGTTTAGTGTGGAGCTTGATCAATCCCCAAGTGGGAGATTGTTAGATTATGGTGATTGATAAGGAAAGTATTTTACATACTTCATAATTATTGGGGTTCAGGGCATCACCCCGAAAAAAAATTTGTGGGCCCTATTTTATCAAGATTCATAGATTCGCCATTCGTAGATTCGGGCTGACATGTTATAACCCTAAAGCAGTTTAATATTTGTATAAAAGGGCTTAAGGTTAGGGATTGTAAGATAGTGTGATGCAAAATTGCTTCTTGCAGCAGTATTGATCTGTAAGGGATTACAGATCGTAATTAGGTTATAATTACTAGATTGTAATAAGATCAGACTTGCTGTTTGGTGGATGTAGCCTAGGGATTGGGTGAACCACACTAAATCTTGGTGCCTTGTGTTCATTTCTATGTGATCTATTATTTTTTTGTTATTGTTTATATTTGCATGTAATTTTTATTTCTATCTGTGGTTTTATCCTAACAATTCATTTACCTCTAAACAAGTTTTAGAGTTAGTTCATATTGACTTGTGTGGTCCTATGAAGATTAAGAGTGTATCTAGTGATAGATACTTCATGTTCTTTCTTGATAATTTTTCTAATTTGATGTGTAATGTTTATTTAAAGGAAAATCAAAAGCCTTCTACATGTCCAAGGCCTACAGGAAAAAGGTGGAAAGGATAATTGGTAGAGCATTGAAGTTCTTGATATCAGACCAGGGAGGTGAGTTCACCTCACAAGAGTTTGAGAGATACTTCCAAGAGCATAGAATTAGAAGACATATGTCAACTCCTAAGACACCATAGTAAAATGGTGTTGTTGAAAGAAGAAGTAGAAAAATCATAGATTGTGCTAGAAAATTGATCATTTAGAATAATTTTGCATAGCTTTGTACACCTTGAATAGAGTACATGTGAAGAAGGGAACAAAGAAAAATCACTATGAACTTTGATTCGCTCATTCACCTTTGGTGAGCTACTTCAAGGTAATTGGAAGTACTTGTTACATCAAGAAAGATGATTACCAAGGGAAGTTTGAGCCAAAAATTGATGATGGTATCTTTCTAGGATACTCTACCAAAATGAAATCATACCAATGCTTGAGCCTTCAGACAATTAAGATAGTGGAATCTTCTAGTGTAAAGATATATGAGTTCTTTGAGTAGAACTAAGAAGATAGAAAGAGTAAACTAAAATACTACAACCAATTTGAATACATTCCAATAGATAAATCAGTAGCAATAGTGACAATGGGAATATAGATAGTACGAGAAATTGTACCGACATAGGAAGAAACAATTCATACTAAGGAGCCAAGATTAGAAGCACCTAATGGGGAACTAGTGTTAGCCAAAAATGTGAGGAAACACCACTTTGTTGACCAAATCATTGGAGATAAATATGTTGGAGTGATGACAAGGACAAAGGCAAGAGAGACCATATGTCTACTCTTACACATGAAGCCCAAGGCTACAAGGGAAGAGCTCAAGTATGATGACTTGAGAAATGCCATGGAGGAAGAAATTGGTCAAACAGGGAAGAAATTGATCAAATAGAGAAGAATGACACATGGACCTTGGTAACCCAGCCAAAGGACAAAAATGTCATTGGTACAAAGTGGGTCTTTTGAAACAAGATGAATGAGGATGGAGAAGTGGTCAAGAACAATGCCATAATTGTATGCAAAGGATATGAAAAGGAAGAAGAGATAGACTACAAAGAGACCTTTGCACCAATGACAAAACTTGAAAGAGTTAGGATACTTCTAGCCTTTGAGCTCACAAGAATTTCAAAGTGTACCAAATGGATGTAAAATCTACATTTCTAAATGGAGTTCTAGAAGAAGTATATATTGAAAAACAATAGGGATTTGAAAATGAAGAAGGAAAGAATCAAAATTTCAAGTTGAAGAAAGACCTATGTGGATTGAAATAGGCACCGAAAGCATGGTATGAGAGGTTGCATTCATGCTTGACAAAAATTGGTTTTGTGAGAACAAGTGATAATAACAACATATACCTAAAAAAGAAAGTGGGAGGTGGATTGATGATTGCTGAGATATTTCTTGATGACATAGTCTTTAGAAGAGGTGATAAGATGAGAAAAAAATTGACTCAAGCAATAAAGAGAGAGTTTGAAATGTCCATGATTGATGAGATGAAATTCTTCATTTGACTTCAAGTGTCCCAACTAAAAGGAGGAATCATCATAAGTTAGAAAAAGTATGTGAAGGATATTCTAAAGACACTCAGTATGGAGGAAGTCAAACTAGTAGGCACCCCAATGGTGTATGGTTGCAAACTGTCAAAGGGAGATGAGATCCCAAAAGTGAATGAAATTATTTACCAATCTATGATTGGTAAACTACAGTATGTTGTACACAACAAACCGAATAATACACAAGTGATTGGCATATTATCCATAATCTTAGCTAACCTAAAGGAATCACACATGGTAGTTGTGAAAAGAATTTTCAGATATCTAAAGGGTAGTGAAGAGTATGGCATGTGGTGTCCTTGCAAGGGAAACTTTGAGCTCAATGTCTTTACTAATGTTAACTAGGTGAGGAGAAAAGTAGATGATAGAAAGAGCACAACTAATGGTGCATTATTTCTTGTAGAAAGACTAGTTTCATGGACTAGCAAGAAGAAAAACTACATATCAGAGTCAACCACAAAAGAAAAATACATAGTTGTAGAAATGAACTACACTCAAGTTATTTGGATCAAACAACTACTTGAAGGAATTCAAGGGATGATGGATTAACTAGTGGTTATCAACTATGATAACAGAAGTGTGATCAACATATCAAAGAACTCAGTTATGCATTCAAAGATAAAGCACATCAATAAAGTCATATTCTAAGAGAACAAGTGCAAAAGAAAGAGGTAAGGTTGGAATATATACCAACTAAGGAGAAACTGGCCAATATATTCACAAAACCTCTTTAAAAAGATACCTTAGAGTATCTAAGAGATAAGTTAGGGGTACTTCCCCTATCAAGCCTAGAGTAAGATAAGAAAGGATAGCATCAATACATGTTACACAAATGGTTGAATCAAAATTATGGATTGATGAGAAATGGGGACTACTCTACATGGGGAGAAATCATAAAGATAAGTTGCATGTCTTTGGAATTATTGTCAAAGGGGGTGAATTTGAGAAGCAAAAGGAGAGTAACAAAGGGGGAGAAAGAAGTCGAGAAGAGACAACAAGAAGCTAACTTACAAGGAGAAGCTCCAAAGTTGTGAAGTTAACTAATGAAGTTAATAATTGATGGTCACAATGACACATGACCATAGATTGAGAAGAAGCCCACAAGAAAATCACAAATAGAAGAGAACAAAAAAGATGAAGTCACACAAAACTAAGTAAACCCACAAAGAGGACTCAAAGTAGTCAAAATATGTGGATGCATCATCTTAGAGGGATATTCTAAGTGAATAAAAGGTAAATTCGTGATATTATCTACTAACCATGAATTCATGAACAAAGGTAGAAATGTTTCCAATAAGGGCCAAAGTGTTGAAGTGTTGTCATCAATGCAAAGGGGAAGATTATTGGCATAAATGAGTAAAATCCCAAGGATAGATTGGTGGTGTGACTAGTGCACTCAGTTATGACTATATTGTCATTAATGTCAAAGAAAATGAGGAATAATGACCATTATGGAGTTATGATCAGTGAGACACATTGAGCCTATATGTGCAACTCTAGTTCACAAGGGTGATTAGACAAAGGAAAGACAACCCAACAAAGGTGAGGACAAAGGATAACCACTTAGATGGAACCACCCCAAGTGAGTTAAGAATGTAAAGGAAGATTATAAGTATATAGAAAAGATAGAGTGACTAGTAGTCATGCAAGATGGATTGGTCAAGTCAACAAGAAGAAGCTTATAGCAGGATACCCATGACTGCCACATCACAAAGTAGGTAGAAGTGAAATCATCATTTCATTTAATGGTGATAAGTATTTTCACATCAAGGAATAGTTGAATGAATTCGAATTTGAATTCTTTCCAATGATACAAGCCATTGAGTTCATAGAACATCCATGATTTATGCCGATACACACTACATCTAACAAGAGGACAAGCTAGTAATAGGCTTGAGAATTCAAATTTTGAATTTGTAGCTTAGGGTTTTAAAGTAGAGTATGCAAAGACTAGAAAATAGAATATTTCTTCAAGGGAAAAGGTTAGATTTTAGAGTGGTTAGCAAAAGAGCCAAGAGAACTGAGCTAAGGTGTAATCACAAAGAGAGAAGTGTGAAAGTGAGAAGTCACAAACAAAGTGTATAGTGTTAGAGTTTTTGGTGAGAAGCCAGTGATCCTAGACAACATAAGTGGGAAAGAGTGCAAGATAAAAGTGCCAACCATGTAAGTGACCATGTCTAAAGTTGCAAATAGGTCCAAGGAGAAATAAAGGGTAAAATAATCAAGATAATTATAGTAGTTATTCCACTAGATCATTCCACTATTGTTTACTAATTTCTATAACAACAAATCTCATTGAGGGTGGACCCTAATAGGTTCTTTGTACTAAATCCCCTAACAAGGCAACACATTAACTTATGTTCTAAAATCCTCTAACCAACCTACTTCTAACAAGCCAAGATCTTCACAAGTCTTAATCCCTCAACTATGTGGCAACCAGCAATGTCTTTTTAATCTTTTAACATCGATAAGCTCTTGATTGGGTGCACTTTAGGAGAGTGCAAGCTCCATGAGCTAAATACAATATTATGTGATGCTATATTTGTCCTCACTATTTTTTCCATAATCGTGACTAGTTAAGTTGTAGGTACCATTAACATGTATACTGGTGTGAAGTAAGATAGGTAAGAAAAGTTCAAGTTATCTAGGATATACCAATTCACACCTCCTCTCAGTATATCTACTTGTGTGTGGACCAATAGAATAAGGAAATGATAAATTATCAATAAAGTATAAAATGACCATTAACATTAAAATCAATTGTATAGACTTAAAATTTGACTTGGAGAAATATTGATTAAATATGATCTATTTAATTAATAATAATAAATTCTTCTACTTTATAAATAAATAATTTAATTTGTTTCAATAGTTCATTTTCTTAAATTCCTTCCTCCCCTAAGTCCATAGCAAACATTTTCCACCTCACTATTTCTCTCACATAATTTCTTCACTTCAACCACCACCTCATTGTGTAGCTAGGATAATCAATTATTTCTAGGTTTTAAATTGTTGATTTATCCTCAATAACCAATTAGACACTTGTCTCCAAGATTCTTTCATCAACAACTAATTTAGCCACATGGCTTCAATGTTCTCTCAAGTTTAACTAACCTAGTCCTTTGTCTACAATTCTCTCATGCATCTTCCACTTGGCTTCTTGTGGCATATGACAGAATATTAAACTTTTTTTCTCCACCTTTTTCCTTCTTGACTCTTGCTTTCTCCAAGTTGAATCTACATAATTGATTAATGTCATCTAGGCTCTAGCTTTGGAAAATCTATAAATAAGTTGTATATTAGTAATTTTCCTCCCCCCTCACACATTGATATTCATTAATTTGTATTTAATATATAGTTTCATCTCAATTAGCTTCATTTTCACACATTTGTATCAACATTAGCTTCATTTTGTGAATCAAATTCATCATAGATCTTAAAATGTCATGTTTATCATGCATATTAGCTCAATTATCATAATATGGTAGCTTAGATCATTGTAAATGTTCATCATTTTAATTATGCATATTAACTTTATAATCTCATTCTTTAGGTAATCTTAGGTGTCATGAGTGCATTTGTGAGATATATAATAACCCTATAAATCCTTGGAGATAGAAGACAATGAGACACTTTTAGAAGCAACTTCTTTGGACTTTGTGAATTTGTTTGGTTTAGTTAGCTTTTAATACAGTCTCATTGGTGTATTCATGTTTTTATTTGAATACTTTGATTATTGGTATACATCAACATGAGCATAAAATCACTTAACCAAAATAATTGCATATATAAGACAATGCATAGACAATCACTTATTTTCCATAAATATGCAAGCTCAATTCATATTCTAGCCACATACTAACCAGAGGTGTACTAATGTAACTATTGATACATCATCCACACATGGACGATATTTGTTTAATACCATGAATGACCAATGTAACTATCTCATGTGTCATTGTTAGGGATAAGGCACACTCAAACTTGTGAAGCCAAGTGGATTCAATGTTTGATACTTGTCATCACTATAACTTGCACAAATCAAGTGTGGTTGTTTACATAATAAATAAATAAATCACATACATAGTAATCTAGTCATGAAACTACTGAAAGGATATCTTAACAAAACAATCATTATTATCTATTTGAATGTTACCAAACCATTCCTTCATATGTAATCCTCAATGAACATCATAAATAAAAATTTCATTTAATCAACATTTAAATAAAATTTTCGACAATCATGATCATATATCAAATCCACAAACCAGATAATAACCAAACATTTTCATTGACAATATCTTAATTATCATTGAAACAATCATCAATGAAACACATGAAATCACATCAAAATAAATATAACCAAACATCCATAGATATAACATAAACCATATATAACCGTTTAACACTATATCACATCACATAGAGTCATCATGCATATATGATCATTACTGAATCACAAGTAATCTACATCAATAATGATATCAATGTGAATAAAGACAATCATAATAGTATTGAGTGCATCTCACAATGCCTACATCAAAACAATAACATATGAATAGTCACAAAATCTCATAAAAAATCTAGATTAGATCAAAGTAAGACAATACAAAATGCAATCATGAGAAGCACTACAAGTGGGAGGGGGTGAACATGAGAAGGAAGGGATGGAAGGTGATAGAGGGTAAATTAAATATAATGGAGATAGCCAAGTATTGGAGGAGGGTGACACGTAGTGAAGAAAACTTATGGTTTTCGTCAACAAAAATAATGATGTATGAGTGGGAGCTAAATGGTGGTTATGATGTTTGGGTTTTTAGATGGGGAATTCATGAATAAACTATCATTCCCCACAACATTAGAAAGAAGTATTATGTTTATTCAAAACAAACATTAATTAAATTCAATGACAATGTTAATTAACTTAATGGAATGATAGAGGGGCTATGCCAAACATTCCAAAGCAAGTCGTAGGATTTCCTATTACTTGGAGGAAAAGAAATGAGGAGAAGTGATGGATGTGTCCTGGGCTAGAGCTCAATCCCTAGCCCCTGCATTTGATGTTTGTCTTTCTTCCTGAAATTATTTACTATTCTTTTTAAGATTGCCAACTATTGGATGGAGTTTGTGAGGGCTCCATATTTTGGTGAGCATTTGCATACATTGTTGGATTGTAGTTTTTGTTGTTCGCATGGCAAGGCTTGGGCTTTCTTCTACATTGGTAATGGAAGATGGATCTTCTTCTCAAGTGCATGTAAAAAAATATGAATCATTTTATGTGGGAGAGACCTCCAAGCTATAAAAAAAAGTTAATAGATGTATTCCACAAAGTCAAGATCATCCTATTCTGATTATTCCTCTAAAGGTTGTGAGGGAGGACATCAAATATTGGACTAAGCATGCATTGATATGTAAATTTCTTAGAGTGCAAATATCCTTATCAGCTCTTGAGGCATGGATTTGGCATTCATGGTAGGTGGACAGAGATATGGAGATAATGTTGGTTGGGAATAGCTATTTCTTTGTAGTGTTTTCTTGCATGTCTGATTGGCATCATGTTTTTGAAGGATGCCTTATTTTTATAACCATGTGGGGTTATTTGTTAAACCTTGAATTTAGAACTTTATTTTGTAGAGGATCTCCCCTCAAGAGTCCTAGTTTGGGTTCACTTGCTACATCTTCCTCTTGAATTCTAGCGAGAAGACATTCTTCATCAAATTGTGACTTTTCTTGGAAAGTTGGCTGCGATAGTGCATCAATCCATGGAAAAAAAGGTTATTTCTTTTGCCCGAATATGTGTTAATATTGATTTGAGTAACCCTTTACTAGATTCTTTATAGATTTGTCTTGGCTATTCTTCCTGTGTATAATAGCTAGATTATGAATCTCTCCCCTTCAAGTGTTAGATATGTTGTGAGTATGGTCATTTGCAATGCTAGTGCCCTTAAGTTTTACCTTCTAAGGGGATTGATGGTTTTGTTACTAGTAATAGTGGTGGCCAGATGAATAATGTAGGAAAAGGAAAAGATTAAATAGATAATTTAGTTAAGGGGAATATTCAAGTAAGTAATGAAAGTAAAGGAAAATCCAAAGTGACTGAGGTTGGCTCAAACAAGGATGGCTTTATTTCTATTCACTTGGAATGTAAGTGACATAGATAGAAAAGACCCTTTTATGACTAGTAAATTAATTCTAGTTTTAATCCATTGAGGTTCTTGATAGTATGACCTAAGATGAGGGTATGCCTCCTAACATCTCTTATGATTCAATTGGCTCAAATGGGGGAATTCCACCTCATGAATCTTGTGTGGCTTCCTAGATAGTGGTTCATCAATAGAGTGAGGTCCTACAGCTCTTGATTCTAGAGCTTTGGTGACTCTTGTTGCACCTTGGGATAATGACATAATTTTTATAGACTTGGTTAAGGATGTGCTGACATTGGGAAGCGTAAGGGGTCTCCTCTACCTTTGGGTTTGATGCAAAGGCCTTTTAAAATATTTCTTTTACTCCTCCTTTAAAGAGTGGGTGTAAAAAGGATTAGGAGACGATCAAAATAGCAAGAGATGTGTTGATATAGTCTAGGGATGTGAAACCCTTGGATGCTTATTTCCCCCACTCTACTTAGTGATGATTATTCTCTCATAGAATGTTCAGGGGTTGAATAGAATCCCTAGATGAAAGGTTATTCACAAGTTAGTGATTGATCATTCTCCAAATATATTTTGTGTCCAAGAGACTAAGCTTTTAGTTGAGTCTTTGGTTTGGTGCACCCCTAGAATTTTGCCTCATGGGCAGTGCCAGTGTGTAGGTGCCATGGTGAGTACTGGTGGTTTGGTTATCTTTTGGGATCCATAGAAAATCTCCCCTCTTGGTTGGATATCTTTTCACTCTCCCCTTTCTTTGATGGTCTCTTCTTTGGATTCTGGTGATATGGTACCGATTACTAATGTCTATGTACCTATGGACTATGTGGGAAAGGTGGTACTTTGGTCACACATTCGATATGTAAGAAATTGTCATCCTTACCATCCTTGGGTTTTAGCAAGAGATTTCAATTCAGTTCTAAGTCTTGAGGAGAAGAGGGGGAGTTTAGCTTGGTTGAGGCCTCCCTCTACTCTTCTTCATCAAAATATTGATATGTTGCATCTTTCTAATATCAAGCCAGCTAATGGGCTATTCACCTAGAATAATAGAAGATTTGGGGTTGAAGCTTTCTCTGAACGTTTAGATAGATTCTTGGTTTCCTGTTTCTGGGTTAGTGGCTCTCTTACTCTCTCTTCCAAAATTTTGGACTATCGGGATTCTGATCATTGACCAATTAATTTTTCTACAACTGGAGTGATTATTCCTAAGAATCCTCCATTTAATTCTTAGTTGATGTGGCTTCAAGATTCCTCTCTTTATGATCTTATGGCTAGCTAGTGGAGAGATGGTACCCCTACCTATGGTACTACTATGTATTCTTTCTCGAAAAAGCTTCAATATGTCAAATGGCAACTCAAAAAATAGAATAGAGAATGTTTTGGGAATCTTCATACTATGAAAGGGAAAGCTAAAGAGCATCTTCATGTCATTACTAGGAAGATTAGGGATCCTAGTTTCTCTGAGGCTTTGCGTAAAGCTAAATCCCTTACCTCTAAAGATCTAGAAGAATGGGATCTTCATGAGGAAATACACTAGAAGAAAAAGGCAAGAGTTAATTAGCTCCAAGAGGGCGATTAGAATGCTACCTTTTTTCATAAAATGGTGCAATCTCATTGGAATCGAAGCTATATTTCTTCTTTGATTAACTCTTAAGGTCTTCAATTGTCTTCCCTTCCAACTTTGTTCAAGGAGGCCATTAGGTACTCTTTTGCCCTCTTTTCTGAGGACTCTCTCACTATAGTAAATGAAGAGACTATTATTTTGTCTTGTATTTCCTCCCTTGTTACCCAAGAAATGAATGATTTTCTCATGCAACCGCTCTCTTTGGTTGAGTTGGAGGAGGTGTTCTTTGGTATACATAGAGGAAAAGCTCCTACCCCTGATGGTTTTCCAGTTGAATTCTTCCAAGAATTTTGGGATATTATTAATCAAGATTTGTTGGAGGTGGTTAGGGAATCTTTTTCTAGTAAGTATATGCTTCGGGCCTTGAATTCTACCTTCTTGGCTCTTATTCTGAAAAACGATGGGGCTAATCAACTAGAATTTTTTAGGCCTATTGCTTTGTGTAATGTGTTCTACAAAGTTATTACTAAGTTGATTGTTGAGTGGCTCAAAAGCTAGCTCCCCACTATTATCTCAAAGAACAAGAAGATTTTGTTGCAAGAAGACAAATTTTAGATGGGGTTGTTGTTGCTATTGAAGCTATTTACTCTATGGCTAATTCAAGGGGGTGATCTATGATTATTAAGTTTGATATGGCCAAGGCCTATGATAGAAGTAAATGGAGTTTCCTCAAGAATATTTTTCTTTACTTTTGCTTTAGCCCAGAGTGAGTAAGTTGGAATATGAGCTATGTTACTACTACATCTTTCTCTATTCTTCTTAATGGTCAGCCTTCCCAATTATTTGGTGCCTCTAGCGGTATGTTCTAGGGTGATCCTCTCTCCCCTTATCTCTCTATTATTATGACAGAGGGCCTAGGGAGATCCGTCAAGTATCAAGTTTCTAGGAATTCCATTCATGGTTGGCATTGGATAATGGGTTACCCTCACTTTCTCACCTTGAATTTGTTGATGACACTGCTCTTGTGGGTATTGCTTAGATCAAGGAAGCTAATTCTATTCGACATATTCTTGACATTTATCTAGTGGCATCAGGCCAGAAAAATAATTAACATAAGTCCTCAATATTTTTTTAATACTCCTGAAGTTGTTCAAAGGAAGATTGCTAATATCTTGTAGTTTTAGATTGGATTGCTACCCTTGACATATCTCGGTATTCCTATCCCTATTTCTAGATAGCCACATCTCTTCTGACAAAATCTACTTAAAAAGCTTCAGGAGAAGGGTATATAATTGGACTCGTAGATGGCTTTCTACGACTGCTCAAATTAGTCTTCTTCAATGTGTTATTTAGGCTCTTCCAATTTATAGGAGCATGGTTTAGGTTGCTCTTGTTTACTTTCTTAAGGAGTTTGATGCTCTTTCTCAATGGTTTCTTTGGAGTGGTAATTTGTGTAATTCTGAATGGAGTTTAATTGGCTGGGAGACTATTTATGGACCTAAGAAGGGAGGCAGTCTTGGGTTGCACTCAGCTATCTTAAGTAGCCAAGCTTTGGCTACTAAACCTTATTGGCATTGGTTCTCTAGAAAAAATCAACTTTGGGCCTATATATCACTTAGAAGTATTTTAGGGGTATTGATTCGCATTCTATTTCCTCGCTTCCTTTGGAAGGTCATCACTCTATGGTATTGTAGACTCTTAAGAATGGTGTTCAATTAGTTAAGAGAGGTATTTTTTGGTAGGAGGTTCCGAGGCTTTGTTTTGGTCTGATGTTTGGGATGGAAACCCTCCTATCTTGTCTATGTACCCTCATCTTTAGATTCTTTGTGATTCTTTTCTTGTTGCTAGATGGGATAAGGTGGTTCATTATAAGGCCCCTTATCACTTGGGCCTTGTTTTTGGCTACAGATGGAAGGACTCTTCAAATTGGCCACCTAGGGGGTGAGAAGAGCACCACCGAGAACTCTCTACGATTTTGGTTTCTAAGGAGTGTTGCTCATTGCTAGGGCCAGATGTCATGGCTTGGGGTGGTGCTCCATTTGGTAAATACTATGTTTTTGGTGGGTACTAGGAGTTTACTAGACAATTATTTGGAGATGATATGGTATCTTGGTGGAAACCTATTTGGAATAATTTTTCCTAGTCCAAATGTAATTTCTTAATGTGGCTAATGGCTCACAATAGGTGTCTTACGTAGGATAATCTTTGTAAACATGGATTTCAAAGCCCCTCATGATGTGTGTTGTGTCATAATGGAGAGGAGTATGTCTCCCACCTTTTCTTCTATTTTTCCTAATCTACCCAAATTTGACACCTTTGGTGGAATGCTCGGGGTTGTCCTTGTAGGCATGCTTCCTCCTTGTCTTCTTTTTGGGATCACTTGGGAAGTGCTCCACTTAAGGATTTCCTATTTAGGTTGCATGGGTTGTTGGTCCTTCATTCATTCTTTGGTTGGAGAGGAACAATAGAATCTTTCAAAATGTCTGGACTGATGTTATGCAACTCTGGTGGAAGATTTCTCACTCTCTACATGAGACAACTTGGGCTAAGTGCATGTTAGATGGGGGTATGGATCCTAGTGACCTTACCATCTGCAATCGTCTCAATTTTCATCTTTAGGGAGGGGTTCCGAGGGCTGTTGGTCAATGGTTGCATGATCTGCTTAAACAACATTGGCAGTAGATGAAGCGATGGGTGAATTGTGTGGGGCATTGGACTCCTCCACCACCCGAAGTTCTAAAAGTCAACACTGATGGTTCTTCCCAAGAGAATCTAGGTCTTGTTGGCATTGGGGGAGTGGCTCATTTTAGTTCTGGTGACGTTCAATTTCTTTTCTTGGTGCAGAAGGGTTGTCATACTAACCTATGGAACAATGTTTTTTGAGGGGAGGGTGTAGGATTATGTATGTTGTTTGACTCCCAAGTGGTGGTGAACTTGCTTACTTTGGAGGTGCTTGCATATGTTAGCTGTCTTCTGGCTTCACTTGTTAATCTGACTCTTCTCTTTTGTAGAACTCTAGAATTTGTTTGTTTTACTTAAATCCCTTGGAAGTGGAATGGAGTTGTGGATTGCTTGGTTAAATGGGCTTCTGATCATGTGCATGGTTGGAATGTTATGGATAGGGGGCAATTACCCCACAAATTATCTTGTGAAATTGATGACCTTGTTGGTCGGGATAGACCTCTTTGTTGAACTCTCCCTTTTGTATCTCTTCTTGTCTAAATAAAAATTGTACCCCTTTTTTATTAAGGATTACATATTACTTGGCCCATTTGTCCACATTTGTCCACAATGTTATTTACTTTACAATACAATACCTGATTGAGAGGTAATAGAAAAAGAGGGAAAACTAGGTTGAAAGAAGACATTTCATTTCATTTAGGTTATTTAGATTTAGAACTAATTCTTTTAGGTGAAAATAAGTATCTCATGATGAACATAATAAACTTATCCTATTGTCAAGCAACACATAAATGTCTAAGTCAACAAATGTACTAAAAATCATCCAAGTAAATCCTAAATCTTACCAAGAGAAAACTTAATTTTTTTCATGATTTTACTTTAGACATTTTTTTCAAGCTCCCCTTAATTATTTTAGTTTTAGTTGCCAGCATGCAGACGGGCCTCCCTAAACTCCTTGTCCAGTCCTTTAATTCCTCATTATTACTGGTCCATTTTAAAAGGTCTTGTACAGATGAAATAACTTCAAGAAAGAAGAAAGAATGATGGTTTTTTCTTTCCAATAAAATGGTAATCAATGATTTCAGCGAAGAAGCTCAAAGGAAATCACTAAAAAGGGCATTGAATTGGGGAGGCTAAAAGTGAAGTATTTTGGAGTTGAGAGGCTTTGCAAGTTAACGGACCTGATGATTATGCATCCATCATTTTCGCATTCTCTAAAACCGTTTTTCATTGAGATTTATCATTCTTTGACGTTCCTCGCTCTCTGGCGTTCCTTTTCATGGCTCTAGAAGTGATTCTGCAAAGTAGACTCCAGATGCTGCTGGGTGGGCCATTTCGAGGATATGAAAATGATTAATGGTGGCCAAACGCAAACAGGGGTAAGAAGAAATTAGCATCATGGAGTAGAAATCTTAGATCCCTACTAATTATACAATGATGGTTTAAGTTGAAGCAATATAAAATTATGATATTGATATTGGATTCAATTTTGTAGTTTTTAAGAAAATTTAATTGATTCATATATTGTGAGTAGTAGTTTTCAAGAATTCATCTTCGTAGTTTTCAAGAATTCATTTTTCATAAGAATAAATAGAATTCTTAGTCATCGTTGTATTTAGGTGATACTAGATGAGTATTCGCTAAAACATAAATCTTCTCAAGGGAAATATTTGAAAGTTTGAAAAAGTTGTTCCTCTTGGTAAGATTTACGTTATATTTTGCATTTTAGAAGTTATACTATATGTGAGGCTCCACGACTTTCGAGGTCACTAATCCCAATATTACCCAAACTCAAGCACACTCAACCATAGAGTTTTCTCTAAGATCAAACCTACATTTTTTGCAACCCCATTTGCAAAATCTCAAGCAAGTGCTGCATCTTATAAGATTGTGGTATTGCTATCAAGATTTAAGTTCTTTGTGCATTTGTAATATAAGTTTTTTTTAAACTTCTTTGAAATAAATATTTAGGTTAATTCATTGATTATTTTCATTGATTTAAATATTTGACTTTAATAGACAAGTATTATACGAAATTCCAAAATTGACGAATAGGAATAGATCCTCTTAGTTTTATGTAATGAGGGGCATTTCATTGTAGTGTATATTTTGTCATATGTCGAACACTTCTATTATTAGCTTTATTGATCAAGCTTTAATAAATTAGAAATCATTTTGTGTTAAGTCAATAATTTAAACCGCATAGGTGGCTCTAATCTAGAAATTGTGGACCATGTATTTGTGTGGTCATAATTTCTTAATGGCAACATTGAATTGTACTTTTATACCTTTTATAGATTTTTTTTGCTAATTAATGTCTAGATTAGATGTTGCTTAAAAGCATTGAGAGTACTTATAATCAAGGGGATAAATATGTTTGAACAAGATCGAAGACTTGCTAAGTACAAGAAAAATACTTGCATACATGTCCTTATACATGCACATCTTGATGCAAATTTCATTATATGTATGTTCTCTATGATGTAATGGTTGGATGCCAAAAAAAATGGTCTTGTTGGTCTTTGGACATTTTTGAATATAGTACCGGACCATTCAAATTGAAACCTTTTTGTGCACGATTTGATAGGCAATGACTAGTTAGAATAAGTTGAGGATTCCTTTATTAATTTTGAATACACAAAATGTTGGTCAATATTGCCTTTATGACCTTGATCCAATTCCAATCATTACCATAGTAATCTTAATCTAGGATTAGCGACAAGAATATTAAGAGCTAGATTGTAGTATCAAGAAATGAAACCTAAGTTCAAGATTATTATGATGTAGTCATGTTTGGAACTCCTAATGAAGGGATGTCTTAGATCGCAAGCCTCATAATTTGTACAGTAAATTGAAATTAATAAACAAAAAATAAAGCTTGGGACTTTACATCTTATTAAATTTTCAAAATAAAATATTATAAAAATGTTAAATGAGATGTCTAATCGTAGACAATTATTTACTCACAAGTAACTAGACTTTTCTAAAACTCAACTTTGTAAACACTCAAAGACATATGAAGCAACTATAGAAGTTGATTTGTTCATCGATTAATTGTTTGTTCACATTATCTTTAATTATCTTGTTATGTCAATCAATTGTTCATTCACATTATCTTTAGTTACCTTGTTATGAATTTCCTTGTGACATGTGTCATCTTTCCTCTTATGTGAAAAGTAATTTTTGCACAAGATATTGACCAAGTGAGTGCAATGGCATACAAGTTGCCCATTGTATTATGCAACAACCTTTCATCTATGTGGACTTCATTTTGTGTGTGTATGCCTTTTGCATGCTTCAACTTCAACGTGAAAATCTACTTTTATGTAAGGCTGCAATATTTTATTTCAATTGTGTTATACTATTATGTACACACTTCATTTTGCAAGACACTTATTTTTCCATTTCTTGGCTTATGCAAATTGCACATACCTTCCAAAACATCATATAACTTAAGTGAAAGGAATCTTGATCATAAATATTGTGTTAAGTGTGCAATTTTATATTCACATTTAGCATGTTTGGATGTGCTCAATAAACAACCCTTCCATCTGACTAGGTATTCCTTAATGACGATTCTTTTATGTCTTCTTAAACTTGGTACCTATTACCGAATCACTCTCACTTCCTTAAGAATTTCATCCTTGAAAGATGTCTCCGAAATCTATCATGTTTCTATATCATTTCATTATCCCTTAGGAGTATAAGAAAAATTCTATGATATTAAAGGTCTATGGTTTATCTATTGTTCCTTACAACTCTATCTCATTTGAGTTTTTCATAAGTTTTATTAATACTATAATGTATGGTTTAGTTTTCTTCTAGTTCAAGAACATTTCATTTCATTACACATGCTTAAAGAGCATGTCACCAACTTTGAATTCCAATTTTATTGTATATTAGCACACTTCTTGAATTATGCAATACTCTTCTCTAATTATATATACACTTGTCTATGAGCACCACATATACTTCCCAAAATATTTTATTTATATTATTTTCCCTTTCCTTTCTTAGATGTCTTGAGAATCTACAATACCTTAGAATTTAATCATAGATAATTTGGAATGTGTTCTTTCTAATATTTGTGTTTATATAAATAATATATTTGAACTTCACTCGTGTCAAGGCTTAGTTTCATATTAAAGGATTCTTTCTCAGGTACATCTCAATATGTTTTCAAGGCTCTTATCAACCACCTATGTTTGACCATACATAATTAGGGATGATATATCAAACTACAATCTAACTCAATTTCTTAGTCTCTTCCTCAACATTCTCCATATGAATCCCAAAAACTTATTATCTTTATCAAGTGCAATGTTGAATGGAAATCTATGTAGTCCTTTTATTTCTCTAAAAAAATTATGACTTGATGAGTATCATTAGTTTGCCTATAAGGCACACAATGCACTATTTTAGAAAATATGTATATTACAACAAGGTAAAAGCATGGCCCTCCTACACTTTAGAAAATCTATGAATGAAATATATTCTTACGTGTTTCCATGGTTTCTCAAATATAGGAAAAGGTTGATGCAACATTCTATAATTCTTTCTCCAATTAGAAATTCCAACATCCATGTACACAAATCCACAAATATGTCTTAGTCAAAATAACCTTCCCTTAATTGCACCATTATTGCATAAATGCCAAAAAGACCATACAAGTTGCCCTCATGCTTCTCCTAAATTTAATTATTGTACATTAGTCCTTGTGGTATATATAATTTTTCTCCTTTCAACCACCACTTTTCTCATAAGAAATAACTAAACCAAATTGTCATGTGTATGCACTTTCCATGCTTTTCCACAGTCTTTGTCCGTATAACACTTATGACCTCCACATACATTGCAATCACTAAGATGCATGTTCTACTAAGTCTATCAAAAAATAAAATATATTAATGACTCTTATGTTTCAAGGCAAATGAATGACTATCTAGGAATCCAACTTGCATTTCATTTCATGTATGTTGGATTCAACTTGCCTTGTTTATTTATGAAGTGCAATGCATGATGGTCTAGTACAAACACAAAATCTATTGGTATGAGATAAAACATCAATATTTTTTATGCTTACATAAAGTCACATAGCTACTTCTAATAAATTAGATACATCTTTTGTGCTTCATTTGAATTCTCATCAAGCTATGTGATGGGTTTACTTTACGGGCATAATATCATTCCAATACATGTGCCACTCACAAACAATCTATTTGAAGTGCTATTGAAATCATTCATCACTATAGGCTAAATCATCACCTCCTTCAAATTCTATAACTCTATTTAGTTTCAAATTTTCAAGCATATCAAACCTTATTTTTGGGATAGGTGGATGAATTTCACTATAGTTCTTCATAGAAGCTCAACAATCCATGAAAATTTGTGTTTCAAAAGAATTCCTTGGAAATGCTCATTCATGAATATCTCTCAACTTCCTGAAATCCATCTTGAGATATCACAAATACAAGAATACCAACTTTATCTTTATAAGTTGTAGTTATTCATATTCCAAGCAACTACTCTAAGTGCAAGTGCTGCAATCAAACATGTTAAACGTTTTTTCATTTGACTTGTCAAAAATTAGAAGGCTATCTAAACTCACAATAACAAACTTTCCAACAAAATAGTTTAGCACTCTATTAACCAATCACATGAATATGCTTAGTGTCTTATAACCATCTACTCATATCATTCATCCTTCATTTTCAAAGCAATCTTCCATTTGCTACCTTCTTTAAACCTAATCTAATCTAATGGTATTTTCATTTTAGGTTTATCTTAGTAAAATGCCATGCTACCCTCAAGCGGTCCGCTAATTCACCCATTTTCAACAATAGGAATCTAACCGGTGACTTTGCTAATGACTCTAAAATCAGCGCACATCCTTCATTCTTGTTTCATGGCTCTGGCATAAAGATATTGCAAAAGAGCTCAACATTTCTTTTATGTCCCCTTCCTAAGTAATTCTGCAGCTTTCTTATTCACTTCCTCGTTCTTCCATGACTTAAACTTGTATGTTGATTTATCTGCATGTCAGATATGGAATCAAATTCAACATATGACTTTTGCAAACTATCCAATAGCTCCTTTGACATGATATCCTTGTATTCACCAAATATTTCTCACTTTGCATAACTTTTCTTATTTTACACCCTTTGCACTTACGACATATGTATGCTTTAAGCATGAGCACAAAACTTCTTGGTACGTGGCTTCCTCCAAGAATTGATCTCTTGTCACCCGTAGCACATTCAAGCTACTGTTTTCCTCTACACCATTGTTCTTCAAAGAATCACAATATACTTTTTAGCATCATTCCACAAGGTATAGCTAATTGCTCTTCCATCATGCAAATCTTTCAAAACACCAAAACCTACCTAACACATGATAAATGTTTATATGCGTGATGTCACATAGGATTTTGCCTTTAAAAGCACCTATTTGAAATTTAATCTTTCACTGTTCATATGCCGACAATTGATGTTCCTTTAACAACCAAAATACCTTGAGTAGATTTTGATGTTCAATCCTCTTAAAACCGAGTTTCTCGACAACCTCATTGGAGACAAGATTGTGATATTGTCACTAACAATGATTACCTTGCAGCGCTTACCTCTAAATTTGTAATGGTTTTGAATAAATTCTTGGCTATAAATAATTCTCTTCAGCATGAGCTTCACCTCACTTAGGTTATTAGGTTATCCATAACTGATTGATGTGCTCTGTGTGTGTCTCTACAACAACATAGTTAACTGAAGGAACTAGAAATGAATCCTTCATAACCCACGTCAGCATCATGATATCACAATCAAAGGCATGTATCACTTAAACAAAAATGTAAGCTGTTGACATCACAAGCAAATTGCATAACACAAAAAAAAATGTAAGCCACAAAGTGCAAATCTCATGCACTTCAATTACGTGTCTTTCTTGGTAGGCAAATCCAATACAAATGTTTCCTGATGGAAAAACCAAATTGGACCAAACTGAAAAGAGAATTTCAATGACTGTCACCCATTTCCATTAAGAGTGCTCTTTCATTCATGCTTGATGCAAAATTTATCATGGCGTATTACAAATATCCATGTTATTTACAAGTACATAGAGTTTATCCTTGTTAGTTACAAGTAAAAGGACTCCTGACAGCACAACATCATTGTCCATGAAGATAACAAATTTCCACATGATATGACATTTTTGACAGGTACTGATGTGCCTCAGAGTCCAGTTTGGAGCTTCCATAAGAAGCCCGATGATTTAAATTATATGCTGATAAATCATACAGATATTTTGAAACTCGAACTAAAGCATATCCAGATTCCACCAGGCTACATCAAAGAGGCATTCAATATGAAGACTGCAGAACCTTGACACGCCTTATTTGCAGATACTTGTTAAATCTTCAGACATTTTACCCTCCTCCTCAGCTGGTTTGGAGGGTCTCTTTGAAGACACTGTAGAATCTGCAGTAACTGAAGGCCACCGTAGCTGCCTTCTTTGCCCCCTTCGCAACTTTCTTACATGTTGCCAAAAAATGTAATTGATCACTTTCAAATAATTACTTGAATCATGATCTCTAGATATGGCTCCCTCCGGACCATAAGCACACCTATCACTAAGAATTTCAAGTGGGTGCGGAGTGTTCAAAAATTCTCTCTGAGCAGCCTGAACTTGAAGTGTGCAGGAAAGCCCATTGTCATGGTCTTTATTCTCCGACTTAATGTGGTGGAGTACATAAAAACCACAGCCAGAAGGAAGTAATGGATGAGGAGGAGAGGTTTTCTTATCTGGCTGCAAGATCAACAGCTGACCCATGGGTCCATACAAAATTTTCTGCATTCGAAGATACAATTCATGGACAAAATCAAACAATCAATTCAGCAAATGCAAGGACATTTCAGTGAACACATTGTGTCATGTCAAATCTTACGACAAATTTCCAGCAGAAGAATGTAAGTTTACCTGGTAATTAAGACAAGGGTGATCTCGGAAGCTTATATTTACCCTCTTCAAAACTTCTGCAACATGATCTGGATAATTGCATGCAAAGGAACGGGGTACAATATCTCTGTGAATCATAACAGCCTGTACCTGATTGTTGGGCAAACCTAATTTCTGGAGCAGGTAGTCTCCTCCACACATAACACAAGGGGAACCGAATGTTATAACTGGTAGAAGTGATGTTTTCAAGGCCACCCCTCTTATAAGAAGCATCAAATTTAGAAGCAATGAAAGGCTTCCTCCTAAGGAATGACCTATGAATCGAAATTTTGCATCCTTTCCATGTCTTCTCAAATGAGAGAGAATTTTCGGCAAGAGTTCCTCATACATTCCCTTGGCAGCCTCATAAATTCCTCTGTGTACAAGGACTTCAAAGCCCTGCAAACAAGTATATTCCAAGATACCATGAATTGCAAATCAGGTGAACCATTGTTTAGAGCCATTCATGTAAATTTTGTAATCAACCATAATGATTTGCAACTGAGATGCTCATGCATAACCTTATTAAAAGGATCTCCACATAAAGTCTTCAGAATGCATGCCTTACCAACTGGATATTCTTACATACCTCAAATTGTGTGGGTTCAAAAAACAAATTTGCTTGCCATGAGGCTAATGAATTGGATCCCTATCAATGCAGAGTAAAATACATTAAGACAATATATTAAAATATTCATTCCTGAAAAATACTATATACTGCACACCACAAAGTTTTGACACACTACAAGTAATACTTGATAACGGAATTCTCACATAGACCTCAAATAAAGAGAAAGCTAGATTGATGACATAATCAGAATGGAAATTTTGTGTGCAAAGATACTATTGCATATGGAATCAAAGAGAGAGATTATTCAAATTAGAAAGCAGCCATAAGTATGAACTTCAATAAATTAATATTAGGAAGCATTTTAGCATGGTACTTACCTGAATTACAAAGAAACGAGTATGCCTTCTGTCATCGTCACATATAAACCACTCACAAGGACGAGGATGTAATGACTGCAAATCTGTAACAGCTACTTGTTTCATATCCTCTTCACTAGCAGCCAGAGTGTTGACCGATGAGGTAGCTACAATGGCAGTCATCTCTGGCTTGGACACGCTGGAGAGCTTATTAGGCTCAGCTTGTTGTGTCTGCTGGGTATCTCTAAAAGATCTTCTTTCTACCATCGAAGGATCTTCTGTATCTTTCTCAGTTTTGTTATTTATACGATTATTATCAGTGTCTGTTGTTCCATCCAGCTTTGTCGCCGTATTCAAATTTTCCTTATTATCTACCTCATTTCTTCCCTGGGATTTAAAGGGTAGGATGAATTTTGTTTGTGAATGCAGATAAGAAGCTGCAGATGCAGCTATTTCATAAGCCACCATAGGGTTTACAGAGGGCTTGGATTCAGTTCCATCATTGCCCCAAGAGTTGCCTTCTCCTCTTGTTTCAGAAGAGATTGACAATGATTGCACGCCATTGTTTGTAGCTGACATAGAACTCGCAACTTTAGCAGTTCTTTCAGCTGTCTTGTCCAAGGATGAAGTGACATAACGGAGTCGATAGAACCTCCAGAGCTCTGTTGGCTGTGTGGACACAAATGTAAGTTTAGGTCTTTACTACTAACTACCATGGACATCAAGGGAATAAAATTATCCATGACTTAGACAGAATGCTACTGCAAATATCTTTTTAACATGTATCATAATTACAGATTCCTTAATAAAATAATAATAAAAAACTCTTTGAATGTTTCTGGATTCAATTGTGTTGCTGTTTTTTCATCAACATTTCAGATCACACTTCATCATCAGGATGAAAGATAGAGAACAAAAGATGTAAATGAATAATAAACTCTATGCAATTGTATTATTATAAAGTTAAACAATATCCATTATTACCTGTAATGATAAATTCAAGTAATAAGAACTTAATAAACATGGAGTAGATGATTTGAAGCATATTTACCTTAATCCGAGGAATTGAATATGCCTGGTCGCATAGAAATGACATCTGAGCGTAAAGCTTTGTATCCCGCAAGGATACTGGATGCAGTAACCTAGAGAAGGAATCCCTGTTGTGGGTTACTTCATTGATAGATACTTGTTTCCTCAGATAACACAAAAATTCCTCATGACCTTTGCAAGTGTACACCGGATGATTAGGGTCACTATTGCAACCGTAATCAATCTTTTGGGACAAGCAGGGTTCCCTAATCGAGCTGGAGGCTGCATTTGTAGATGAATTTGGATCACATTTCCTCTTTTCTTTCCAAGAAGATCCCAACTCCATTATTCTCCCAACCCAATTGGCGTGACTTGCTTCATCGGAATCATTAGGGTTCTGTGGCTCATTTTCATCATTTGGTGAAATACAGTTGCCTTGACTGGCTTGGGCCCCCGAATTGTCATCGGGATCTTTTGATTTCGTGGGACTTTGCTTTGCAAGCTTCGTCTGTGAATCATCAGGGCCAAGAAAACCATTCAACCTCGCACTTTCTTCCCCTTCCTCTGCATGAGATTCCTCGATTTGTTGGGAAGTTTTCACAACCCCACATTCTGTGTTAGTGAACTCATCACGGCTCTCGTCCCTACTTATCTCAGGTTTAGCGCTTCCTTCCACGTCCTCCTCACTCGTTTTGTTAATCCAGATAAATTTCAGAGGATCGGAAAAAAGTAACGGAGGTGAGAACAAAGGAGGAATAGGAGGACAGAACTTGGGATTTTTGCAAGACTTCAAATTAGCCTCGCAAGGCTGACATTTTAATCCCAATTCAAAAGGTATACTCCTATCGGTAGAAAATTTTCTTGATTTTGTGCCTAAGCAGCCTTCTCTACCGATAACTGTCACGGTTTTCCAAGCCATAGCATCCATGCAAGATACTTTTTATATGTTTCCCCTACCTACTAAAGAGTTTAAACCTAGCCAAATGATACTAGAGGAATGATATGTTAACCACAAAGTTCCTGTAATTTCAAATCACAAATTCAGCAATGTCCTTACCGGATTTTCCCACAGCAATATGTGCAGAGACAGCAATTTGAAGTTCCCAAACTCGGGGAATCTACTTTTATTGTTCTTGCTGAAATAGGTGAAGTGAACAAGCGCAGAAATCCCAATTCCACGTCTGCAGGCTGAAGACCACGACTGGCAAACTACCCACATGAATGGATTGACATTAAGTTGGCGGGTGTTTATAGTTGAATCAACAAATGCAACATTGGATTGAATGTCAAGAGCACCTGTTTTGCAAGCGCTTTTGCTTTTTGGTTTCTTGTGGAATAAGTAGGCCATGTCTATTTCATGTAGGAATGGGAGAAGAAAGCCGATGGTCGCATATGCATAATTCCCTCTGGTAGAGTCCAAGTGTACGCAAGCTCTGAGATCTATCATGATGTGGCGTTCTCTTATCGGAGTTTGACATCAAAATTGTCAGCATTCTAGACCTTGGAGGAGGGTAAAGATAGCTCTACTCCACCCATGCTCCAATCTACTTCAGAACTGGAGCATAGCCAAGTTAGGAGCTGTGGTACCTCCCTCCGAATTTATCGTTTCAATGCGGGGGAGTGCTGTCTATTACAACTTGAAGATAAACATGGCACAATTTGCTTTCACAAGAAACCAAAACGCAAAGGCTTGAAGTACCTTCTTTGTTTTGGAGTGACATTATTGCTTGAGTGAGTGAACTTCACAATATGACCACCTAACTTCCCTTGTAAGAATGCATGTCCCAATTGTATAAGAGACAATTCCCAAAGTTGTATTCAATAACCTATATTACCTAATTCTAATACATGTATGAGAAGTTAGGATATCTAACTTATAGTTAAGATCATTTTGATCACTTAAAAGAGTTTATGAATAGAGATAATCATGTGATTAGAAACTATTCGGATTTATTTTCTTATTCAACATGCCAACTTCAAACTTGTGGAGGGATGTAAGTTTCATATTGAGTGCACTTCATATTACAACTCTTCTTAAATCACTATAATCAGCGGGTTTTGTGAATTATGTAAATGATTTTTTATTTGTCATGAATAGCACATCTACTACTTATATGTCTAGGCATGAGTAGACTTGACGTGAAATGTGTCAAATAGATTTCAATGGTTCATTATGAACTGGCAAGGATGTGTACAAACCTTATTTTGAATTTGTTGACTTTTTAATAGCAGAAACTATGCAATATTTAATGTATACAACATTATGATGTGAATCACTTGTAATCCATGTCATTTACATCTTTCTTGACTCCGCACGAGTCGTTAAGACTTGTGGCTTGGTTGGGCTATTGTCTCTTTACTCATATATGCTTGCATTGGTTGCATGTTTATAAATATGATGAAACCTTGTCATGCATTTGACACGTGTGTGTTGTTTAGAAAATACCTAACTATGATAAGCAATTGGGTGTCCATGTTAAGCAAGGATCACTCTAGGTGCATACTTCAAGGCATCCATCTAAATAAAATGACTAATGTAGAATAATTACCAAGTTTTGGATTCTTTTGAATTCTATATATTCTCATTATTATGCCTTCAACTATTGAATGCTTGTTCCTCTTTGTTTCCTAGTTTATAGACCAAGCACAAGTCATTGATTGAAGTTGGTTAGAACTAAGAAAATCCTAAGCTCTTATTGTTGGCCAATCTATGATGACCTAAATGTTTGAGTAGGTTGATATACACAAATAATATATGTTAATAATGTGGCTAAGGAATAGGATTGTCTCAATTCCTAAAGAATGCTAAATATGATCATATAGAACTTTTAATATATACATTTGAAAAAACCTTTTAAACAATATGATCATATAGTTTTAACGTATACATTTGAAAAAACCTTTTAAACATATTTCATGTGCTCTTCACATACCTTACTAAAGACAAGGATGTTATCTAAGTGGGTGACCACAAAATAAATTATGGAATAAATGTGGGATGGTCCCAAAATAGTTTGTCCCACTTTTTTAACATAAGTCCAAGATCAAAAGCAACACCTTCAACCAAATTTTATTTTTTCATAAGTATAACAAGCAAATCATAGGAATTTGAATTAATGTGAAAAAAGTAAATTTTTATTTTATGTGCAAATTCTAGATATATTATCAAATAAACAATCAATAAACTATCTCATTTTAAAATATGTTTCAATAACTTAATTATAATATATTATAGTATTTTTAAGCATTATTATTCCATAGCACATAACTTTATTTAGAAATAAGATGACGCAATTGCATCATGTTCCTATCATAATATTTTATATTGAAGTTGGAATTTATGTAAATTGTAATAAAAATATTAGAATTTTGACATTGTTAAACAATAATTTAGAGTTCTTTGAATAATAATTGTAGTAATAATATAGGAGATCTTCTAACAAACAATGTTGAAAAGGTTTAATCTTAAATCATATGTATTTAACAATATCTAATTTAGTATATTACTTAGTTAAACCACATTGTAACCATAATGGTTTATGCCCCATCAATAGTTGGAAAAGCAAAACAGATGGTCAAGAACAGTTAGAGGTCATATGAAAAATGCATGCACATTATATTGATGTGGGCATAGATGTTATTCATGGCACTTCGGTAACAATTGTCATGACTTTCCACTAATAAAAGGTTGAGGTGCATGACTAAGCATAGATATGGTTGAGGTAAAAGATGTATGCATTGATTCATGAACAGAGTCATGAAGAAGTGTTGGGAGGTATCTTGCCATCATGGAGGGAGTGCTTTGGGAGAAATAAAGGAGATAACCAAACATATAAGGGTTTGTAGATGATGAGCATGGGAGATAGAAGGAGATATGAGCAATGGAGAGATAAGGGGCATGGAGGGATCAAGAGTCAATGAGAGATAAAGAGGCACTCGATTGGCTAAAATGATAAGGCTCAGAAGAATGTAGATATCAGCTTGAGACCAATGTATAAGGTGTTAATGCCTTAGAACATTCCACCATGGGATGGAGTCTCCCAATGTGACCCCACTAGTTCATAACTTTGGTAAAAAATGTTCACCAGTAGAAAAAATTAATAGCATATTTATTATGATTAATGTCTATTATTATTTGTAAAAGTAATTAAGTTTCCATTTCTTATTAATAATTTAAGCATTCATTATTCAACTAAATATTTTTTAGCTAATCACATATGATAATAATTACAATAATTATATCACACACAATTATGCATGTAATAATTAATCTATGTGATAATAATGATATATAATAGACATATATAAATAACTTCTTATACTATTAGTTATCCATGACACCTATTATCATTCAAAGTAATAATTTTATAATATATTATGAATAACTATATATTTTTAATAATAAGTAATAATTATGCAACTATATGCAATGCTATTTAATTAAGGTACTATATTTATTTCATTAATAGACATAAAGCATAGTACATTCTTATTTATTAGTTATTATATTTTTAACTAAGTAATGCATTTCTTGTATACTATTATATAAGAAAATTAATAACCTTATGATTAGTATTGCAAATTGAAATTATTAAAACAATTTGATAATATTCCTAATTGTAGATTGTTAAATTACTATTATAAAAAATTAAGTGATTTTATCATTATCAAAAGCAATAGGACAAAAGTATACATGTTAAATTATTATTACAAAATTTAATGATTTTATCATCCACATATTGAACTTAGTAAAAATGACAAATGGAATAGTGAAATCAAGTTATTTTATATGAAAATGAAAAAATATACAATCCTAAGAAAAGTTGGTCAATTGATTTTGACTCTTGCATCCAATTAATTGATGGTTTGAGATTTAAAATGTTGATGTCATTAATAAGACTATAGAGTCTTATTAACCAATTTAGAATTACACATAAAACAATTTGTATATTTGTAAAGATATTTGCAAAAATGATAAACTTTAGAAAATGTTTTGAACCTATTTAAATAATTTTGAACGATAATTGGTTGATGACATTTATTGAAATGAACTAATAAGATAAATTTATAATAGCCTAAACATAAATCATTAACATTGATTGTAGTGTTTGTATTTTATTTACATTATATTTTAATTACTAAATTTATAGTTTAAATAAGTTTATTTTATTTTATAACCCATTTTTTATGAATCCTAATGGACTTGTATTTTGTCAAAACAAGGCCATGAACATATAATGCATGCATATTTTGAAGCTTTTTTATTTTTTGTTTTTAATTTTTTGATGTGCATCAAACAATGACTAATATTGGTAAAAATCAATGTTAACTAGATATTTAAAACTATAGTGTAAATAAATGTTAATCTAAGAAAATTATGATCCTACAAAATCTCATGTCATGACAACTCTATTCGATGATCAAACTATATCTTCAAAATAAAAAGTGACCAATATGAGGATGACATGGAAAGGACCTTCAAATGAAGTTTTTTCCTTCATACAAGAGTCATTTTCATAAATCATTTTGAAAATGAATATTTAAAAATTAAAAAGACATTTATTTGAAGGTACCTTCTCCTATAAGAAAGTGTAAGTATTAGGAGGGTGACATCAAAAGGACCAAATATTAGGTCTACCAAACAAAATTCACCTTTAAGTAACAAGTAAAATAGAAATAATCAAGTATAACATGTAGATTTTCAAGGCTCAAACTCCACAATAGTATTAGACCTAATTTTTCAAAGAAGCTCATATAAGAGTAATCATACATCAATAAGAATTCTCCAACAAGCCATGCAAAACTTAAATTATTTCAACTATAAATAAAATCATTAACAAGAGCTCAGGTAGAACTTGAGTCCCTACCTTTTGCTACATAGATCATGAAGATCAAATGCTGAAATTTTCAAAAAAATCTATGATGTTTTCAATTTTTTGAAAATTGATCAACTGTACAATTTATCTGGATGATAGTCGAGTCCATCACCACTCACCGCTCAACAGTCATGGTCTACGTGGGATAATCTCCAAGCATCTGTGTTTACCATTCACAAGTTGCTTTAATTTTCGAGAAGGAAACCATGCACCCAATAAAGGATAAGATTTGGGTTCGGATAAATTGTAGTACTTTAGTAAGAATTGAACCCCACATATTACCACCATCATCAAGTCTAAAATTATAATGATGACCATATATTTATTGTGGGGAATGCCAAATATACTGCACCATTGATAAAGGTTAGCACTCGTCAATTTTTATAATAGAACAAATCTCATCTTGTAATGTGTTGCTTCTTTCATTGTTACTGCAGCTGTTGCACTTCTGACTATACCAACATTGGTCATGACATTGTTCATTGGCCTGTTGGGAGCTTTTCCCTAATGCCTCCACTATTAGTAGTTGCCTAGATGAATTGAAGGGGAAGTCAAAAAAGTACTAGAATTTAGGCAAAGTTTCTAGAATGAACTCAAATATATTTTTACTATTTTTTGAATTCAAAAACAATTTTAACCTCAGCAAAATTGATGGTGACCATTAAGAATTTAGAAATTAATGAACATAAATACATTTAAAAAATGAATCATCGTAGAATGTTAGAATATTAGATACTTAGTATTCAAATAATTAATTGTTAGACTCTACAAAAACATTAGTTCCTTGAATAGGTAGGAACTAATAAATCTAAAAGCCACAAATTTTGAAGAGCACGTCTTCATGTGTAAAAGCATCATTGTAAATCTAAATCCACTTAAACATCCAAACATTCACATCATTAATTATGTCATCTAAATTGATAGAAAATCCCAAGATCTATATACCCACAACTTTTATAAATGATTAAATTGCTAAACCTACCTTATAGTCAAAGAGCATTTAGGTCATTGAGTAATCAACTCCACAAATCAAAATCAAAAGATAAAACAAAAGCTTAAAATATAAATAATATAGACTCCACAACCCTTAAGCAACCAATGGCTAATCATTGAATATTGTCATGTAATCATGGGGTTAAACTATAGATCCAACACAATAACTCTAGTATACTTATGGAATCCAGCAATGTAGAATCTACTATTATACCTTTTGATAGCAACAAAATTATACATTTCTATAAGAATTGCAATGAAATATAAAGAAATAATGAGGAATAAAAACTTATCTTTTTACCTTATTTCTTATGCCTTAAATTAATTGATTTTCTCTGTGTTACTATTTAATAAGATGTACTTCTCTCAAAATGTATGGCCCTCCAAAATGACTTCAAGTGAATCACATTGTGGTGTCTAATCCAAGTATATTCTTAAGTCTAAAGATGCAATTTGTTGCCTCCACTTTTCTTCCTCTACCCAATTAGTAAAGTGAGAATTTGTGTTTTAGTAAAGTCACAAGTGTTTGAATCTAGATCTAAGCCCCTAGGTGGAATGAGTTTTTGTCGAATTTTCCATTCTCCCCTTTCCACATTTCATGGCCAGGTGGTTCCCCTTTTCGAAGTTGAGATTTTATGGGTAGCTTAGTACCTAATCTAATGGAAATTCACATTGCTCATGCAAAGATCATTTTCAAAGTTATTCTACTTATGATTTGATGTTTACTCAATGAAAAGAGAAGCATGTGGAAATCCGGACTGTGTCTTCTCCTTGCCGAGTTTTCAACCCATGAAGACATTTTTCTGCAAAGAGTTTCAGATGATGCATATGGGTCAAAATAAGACCATAGTGAAGTACCTTACGATTATTTCTCTTTCCCTTAATGATTATCTACCTTGGGGAGTATCCAGGATTCATCATGGCTTCAATAATCATTCTAGGTGGAAAACTCAAAATCAACTTCTCCTCAACAGGTTTTCTACCCATGAAGTTGATTTTTTGTGAAAGGAAATTTTGAAGAAAAGTAAACAAAAGGTGGGCCCCTACTAGATTTTCGCACTCACTTTAGACTTTCTCGAACCCAAAGATAACCATAGACAAAAGGTGAAGTAAGATAGAAGCTTGAGCGGAGAAATGGAAATTGTCTTCTCCTTGGTGGGTTTTCAACCCATGAGGATAATTTCCCAGATTTTAAAGAAAATTAAACCTAGAAGTGGATTGGACCCATGAAATGTGTGCAAAAATTCCAAAGATGATGATAGGAGTATCTTAACTGTGATGAAAAAAAGTTACTAAAGCAGAATTCAACTTAGTGGGTTTCATCTTACAGAGTATTCTATTTGTGACTTTCCAAACTTAATGAGAAATGAGAAAGTAAGTGTGAAAGGATATAAGATTACCATTGGGCTAACAAAAAAGTGAAAAGACATCAGGATATCTATTAAAACCATACATTTACTACTTCAATGAACTTCTCCTTCAATTCATTCGCATGGCACAAATTCTGAAGATCAATAGATGGATTGAATCTCCTATATAGATGGAGACATGAACAATGCAAAATTACTACTCTTGTTTGAACTATTATTCTATTAATTTGCACAACCTTTTTTGAGAAGTTAGTATATGTGCATTTGTTAT
Source organism: Cupressus sempervirens (assembly GCA_028749045.1). Lineage (NCBI taxonomy): Eukaryota > Viridiplantae > Streptophyta > Pinopsida > Cupressales > Cupressaceae > Cupressus > Cupressus sempervirens. The sequence continues at coordinate 653,839,455 of CM053789.1, read as the reverse complement.
CCTTTTCTTTTTTGGATTTCAAAATTCATTCTCAAATAGAATGGCAATTAGATTTGTGGGTTTCAATGGGTTGAATGGAATTAAGTCTTCATTGCAAAATTTCACGGACACTTCTCTTTGCTTCTTCGAAATGCAAGATTTTCAGAGGAGAGTGAGATCGAAGCCAATTCATCCCATTACTGAGAAGCTCCAAGGACGTGGACTGGTTGAGGCAATTGGTTTTCTAGTTGTAGTCCAAGCTTCTAAACTGATTTACAAATGCATAAACCATTATAATCCAGACACTAGGTAGATCGTATATTCAAATAACATAATATTGATTTCTATTGGTAGGGAAACTATGGTAAATTGCCTTCAAGTTTCGAAGCAGGAAGAATTTTTGGATGTAACATTTGGAGGTGCCATTTTTGAATTCTCCATGAAAAAGATGATTTGGAGAAAGGTGATCATGCAATCATGGTTCCAAAAGCCATAGAGCACCAAGAGTAAGGTTCCTAAAACTCTATTTGGAACTAATCTCAAACTTGAGATTGTCAACATCATGGTCCTCTTTCATAGATTGAAAGGTGAGGTAGAAGCTTTGAATTTTTTTGAGCAATATTTCTACTTGGTGTAAGTTATTTTCTCTAACACCTAATATATTTATTGGGCCTATGAGGTAAGCAAGAATCTCTCCAATGTTCTTCATGTTGCAAAATTCTACAACACATTCTATATGCCTTCTTTCCTCATTTACATGTTAGCTTCTCTACAATTATGGCCAGGCCTCCCAAGGGTGGAAAATTTTCCTAATGATGTGAAGCCTTATGAGTTCTACCCATGTTTACAGATGGAAAATAGTTATGCAAAGTATATAAGAGTCAATGATGCATTTACCATGAGAATTTGCAAGGGGCTCCAAGGATGCCCAGAGAGGAGATTTAGTCCTAAAGCTATGGTAGCCATTAGTCAGTTTGAGAGCTTTTTCATCCAGTTCTCATCCTTTTTGTATTTGCATCTTGTAGCTTTTGATGGATTCCCCTTGAAGCTACCGAGATACCCAAGTGATATGATCATGTTGATTGAGATCGTGAGACAAGCAATTCAAGTGAACATTCTAAGTGGAAGCTTAAAGAAGAAAGGTTACAAGTTTCCTAAAAAGGTGGGGACTTTTAGTTGTGAGTCTCATTCTAATGCAAAGAACATGCTTAAGGTGTTTGAGAGGAAATACAAGTTGGAGATGTATGAGGTTTTGAGACCTATGTTTGATCCAAATAGGTATGAAAGAGATGTTCTCCAAATTGGAAGTGTGATCAAACATATCATCGCCATGTAAGACTTATGGGCCAATTGTAGAGATGAGTTCAAGATCCATGATCGTGCTTTCCCCAGGCTTACAATGGATCAAGTAAAGATGAATGAAGTTGATCTTGATGTTGAAGGAATTGAAGATGATGGGAAAAATATGTACAACAACACCTATTTGAAAAAGTTAAGAGAGATTCTTGTTAGTTCTAAACCTTACAAAAATGTAGAAGATTTAGATATTATGATGGCATAGATTATCAAAAGGATTGGAAAATGGATCTAATGGACCATAGTAAGGAAGAGTTGAAGCAAAAGTGCCATAGCTCAGGCCTCTCTAGCAACTACTACAGTTCCCTCCTCTCAAGGTGACACATTAGGTGTAACGTTAGCTATCACTCAAGGACTAGCCCAACCATCAAGCAGAGGTGGTCAAGCTCCCGATAAGAACATTCCCCTTGCTTAAATTTGCCAAGGTGGCTCCCTCCTAGCAATCAGATCCTTGTTAGAATCCAAGAAGAAGGTGGAGGGAGCAAAAGATAGTGTGGCCACTCCTCCCTCTTTGCCTCATAACAATCCAATCCCATCTATGAGTCTTGCACTTCTCTTTCCAAGTAGTCCTCATGTACAAGTGGTGGATTTGGGAGATAGTGGACACAGTGAAAGAAAATTCACTAAATCTAATGAAGCAACAAAGAAGTATGCAAGAGAAGAGAAGTGCCAAGGTTCTTCGCAACTTGTTTCACAAACTCCAAAGAATCCTTTTTCTTTGACTGTGAAAGCACTCACTCTATCCAAAAGACAGATGTTTAGCATAGACTCTCTTGGGAATGCCTCTAAGGTAATAAGCATAGATTCATGACTAGAGGACACCTTAGATAGAAAGAAGAAAGATGAAGGAGCCCCAAACAAAGATACTGTATCTCTTGTTATCCACTCTGGATTAGCATTGAGCAAGGTCAAGAACTAGAAGACCTTGTCCATTCTTGGACAAGAACCTGAAATAGGGCATCTGACCATGGAAATTGAGAAGCCTACCAAGGAAGGAAGACTTGAAGATATGTCTACAAATGATTTTTCCTTACATTTCATTGATCTTGGAGAAGCCAGACATGACACCAAGTTTGGCTTGTGGAAGTCAACAAATGAAGTGATTGAAGGACAATTGGAAAGCCTTAAGTTGTCAAAGGTCAAAATAAAGGAAAAAATACAAGAACTAAATGGCTTCATTAGACAATTGGTCACTCTGTTGGCAAGCATCTTTGAGATGCCTATGGCTAGTGATCCCACCACTACAGATGTTCAAGTACTCATCTCTCAGCTCTAGGAAGATAAGAACTTTGGGCAAAGTGGTAAGGAGTGGAGCAGGAAAATCAAGATTGAAGGACTCTCCATTATAGAGCATATTGGTAATGCTATATTGAGGTTGGAAACAAAGAAGGATAACATATCATCAAATAGAGCCACCTTGGCCACAGAGAAAACCAAGAGTGATGACTGTGTTTCCTTATTGAAGATGATCATCCAAATGAAGGAAAAGGAGGCTGTTGAAGCAAAGATTCTACCTAATGGAGATGAACCCTTAGACGAATGGTTTCAAAGCATGCAGTTCAAGTCTAAAATGATCATGGTGGTCAAGGCGGGACTGAAGGAAATTGAATCCAAAGTAAAGAAGGAGCAGGATAGAAATTATGAGCTATTAAGAGGTTTGGACACAAATTCACAGTCTAGTGGGCAAGGGAAGGTGATCATTGGAGTAGCTATCATGCAGAAAAATTTCTTCATTTTCATAGATGGTTTAACAAAAATAGCTTCTGGTCATTAGAATAGAGTTTCTGAACTTCAGAAGTTTGGTGGATGTGTGCACATGGCCATGAAAGAATTACAAGATCAGTTGGGCATTGTCAAAGATTTGGCCTTAGAACATGCTAAATGGCTCTTGAGATACACCAATGTACATGTCCATAGGCAAGAAGAGTTAATTCCAATCATTGTAGTTGCTAAGGCCTATAGGAAAAAAGTAGAAAAGAGAAAGAAGGCAAACTAATTAATATTTTGCCCCTTTCCATATTTTGATGTAATCATTTTAATCGACAAACGGGATCCTTGCCATTTGTCATTTTTGAAGGAGATGAACCAATTGAACTTCTTTTGTAATGGTCATCTCAGAATCTTATATGTATGAATTTGAAAGATTAATGAAGGGTTGACAAATTTTGGTGTGAATACTAGATGTTGCAGAGTTAATTGAATGGTATTTTGAATGAATTACTTTTTGTTCCATTCTGTTAGTTGTTCATTGTTTGTTTCCTTTTCCTCTTTTATCTAAATTAAAACAAGGAATGAACACAATTTTATCCCTTGTTTTGAGGCAGTGAGCTGAATGTGATAAGTACTGTCATCATATGGTTTGAAAGAGATCATTTAGGTATTTTCCCACAAGTTAGTTTTCCTTCCTTTGCATTTTAGTTTCTAGTGAATTTGGCGTAGTAGCAGTTAGTACACAATTTAGAATTATTCAATCTTATGAGTTCATAGGATGTGTGAATTCACAAACTTAGTTAATATTTTTAAATCATTCCTTGCCTAAGTTAAATCTTGTATAGTTTGGCTCAATTTACCTCTCCTATTCTCGAGTTAAGAACATACCATTGTGAATCTACAATAAGGAGCTATACCTAATAATTTAGAGGAAAATTAGTCTTTTTAGAAGCAACTCTCCAACTATTGTAACTAGATATTAATCATGAAATTCGGGTCCCCAAAGGTTAAATAGAATAGAATAAATCTATTTACCAACAAATTTTTGGCAACTCTGCTAGGGATATGAACAATAACTTGAACAATAAACTTATAACATGAGGGAAAATGGTACTACCTCATAAGAACATATTTCCAGTGCTCCAACCAAATCTTGAATTTCAGGATGACCAAGAAGATATAATCTCATCCCTTAATACATTTATTTGGAGAAATAAGAGGAACGCTAAGCACTATAGGAATGCTAGCCAAATATTGGAAGAAGAAGAATCTAGGGTTAAAGCATTAGAAAGATATGTTCAGAGGAGAGAAATCTAAAGGGAAAAAATATGGTTAGAACATGAAGTTTAGAGAAAAAATTAATCTAGCATCCTAGAACAAGCAAGGTTCTTCAAAAGTACCAAAGAATGGGGTGGGAAAAACCCTAGTTTTGAAAAGCTTACAAAACTTGGTTTTCCCATCCTAGATATTGCTAAGCAAAAAGGTGAAAAGAAAAGTTAGAGCATACCACTTTCACCTATTAGAAATTAGAGCTCTTTACATACTACCTGCTAGGTATTGGCCTTGCACAGAGTAACTGCTCCCTCAGTTGTCAATTTTCTGCCATACCTTGCTAGAACAATCATGGCTACTCCTTGGGCTACAACAACAAGCCCATTAACCCTAACAGCTTATCACCCACTCCTGTTTGGTTCATGGAGAAATTTTCCTAAGTTTTTAGGTGATGGGAAAATTACTATGGATGAGCATATTAAGGCCTTTTTTGCAGTTACTCACATCCTAGAAATTGCTCATGAAGACATTGTTGTAAGGCTATTTGTAGAAACTTTGACGAAAAATGTGGTGGATCAATTTTATCATTTAGATGATGGCTCAATCACCAATTAGGATACAATGAGGACGGCCTTTGAAACAACATTCAAGATGATGGAAGATGAGCATGCCTTTTTAACACAGTTGACATCTATTAAAAAACAAGCTACCATGAGTATAAGGGATTTTGTTGAAACTTTTAATAAGATCACTAGCAGGATCCCAACAGTTGATAGACCTACTACTAGCAATTTGAAAACATTTTTTATAAGTGTGATGCCATCAAACATCAATTATAATTTAAGAAGGTCTCAACCCACAGATTTAGTTGATGCACAAAAAAAGGTGGTTGAATTTGAAGATGACCTGATCTCTGCCAAGGAATGGAAAAGAGAACTCCAAACCAAGGGAAGTTCTAACAATACCACTTTGTTTGATGAATTGATTCAAAATTTATCAAACAAATTGGTCGCAGTGAAGAGACAATTATCTGGGTTTAATAATTCTTACCAGTGGAACTATCAAAATCCATCAAGAAGGAATAATGATGGAAAATTTCCACAACTTACAGGACAACGACCAAGGTTGGCAATTGAAGTCGCATAGAAGAAAGGAAATATGTGTGTGTTTCATTTAATAATAGATCATGATAGTGAAAGTTGTCCAAAAACTACTTATATGATGTAGTTGTTATCCACTAATGAATTGAACACCACATCCCTTTGCCTTGAGTTAGATTCATACTCAAATGGCGACTCTGGAAATTTATTCTTGGAATATGAATCTGATTCTAAGCCAAAGGGAGAATGTTATGCAACTATTGATGGAACTTCATACACAGTATTAACCTAAGGTCAAAAGCTCAAAAAGTAATCCTCCAGTCATGTTCTAGGAAGTGACCCCAACTTTCCATCAAATAATATTTGCATTGATCAAGGAGCATTGACATCTCAAACAAGTAAGGACAAGAACCCTTTTGATTTCATCCAATTTTGTGAAGAGTCAAAAATTCAAATCTCCCCTATAGATTATCTGAAATCTCATCCCTCAAAGTTGAAAAGATTAGTAGATCGTTGTAAAGGGAGTGCTTCAGATTTGAATCATAATGTTACCATTGAGGAGGAAGATGAACCTTTGATGTCTAACCTGTTTAATCAAGAAGACTCCACTATCTTGGTGACTTCCCCCAGGTAGAAACCTAACCCATTTTACATCTCCTATATATCGATGGATGTAAATTAAGTAATTGCATAATAGATTTACATGTGTCAAATAATGTGATGCCTTTTTTTGTAGCTAAAGCTTTGGGTTTTACCCTCACTAAAGTTCATGGGAAATTTTATTCAATGGATGCTAAGAAAGTCTCATTACTTGGACAAATTAAAGATGCTCAAGTAGCCCTAGCCTTCCACTCAAAAAAGAAGTTGTTATTGACTATTCTGGTTGCGAATATTCTAGAAAGCTATGGTCTTCTCTTAAGCAGAATTTTTTGCAAAGATTTAGGGGGAGAAATAAAACTTGACTGGTCTCAAGTAATTATTCCCATAGGGAGAAAGAAAGTTAATTTGGAACCTGAGGAAAAGGCAAAATTTACTGTCTTAAAGTTAGATGACCATAAAGCACAGGTCCTCTATCAAGAATTAGAGTTTGGCAATTACATGTTATTTACTAAAGATACTTTGAATGAGTAGGGAATCAAAGAACCAAAATCGAAAATCCTTAGTGAAGAAAAAGAGTCTTTGTCCATATGGACATTGGAATTCGATGGAAGTTGCTCCTCATTAGGATCTGGCACATGTGTAGTGTTAATACCTCTTAAAGGAGAGCCCAAACCCATGGCTTTAAAATTGGAGTTTGGAAATATTAATAACACTATGGAGTATGAAGCCCTACTCCTTGGGATAATAGCTGCAAAGAAAAAAGGAACAAAGATTTTGAAAGCCTGAGGTGATGCATAACTCATTTTGAGACAAATTAAAGGATAATACTTAGTAAAGAATCACAAGTTGAAAAACTATAGAAAAAAAGTTTGGGATGAAATAGAAGGCCTTGATGCTTTTTCTGTTGAAGTAGTACCAAGGGAGATGAATACCAAAGTAGATTCCTTAGCTATTTTCGCTTCCCTATTGCTACTTCATCCTAAATTCAAGGATAAGAAATACTAGGTTGAGATTGTTTATCGAGCCTTTGTTCTAGAAAATACAAAATTTTGGCAAGTCTTTGAAGATGATAAGAGTCTACAATTGTTCTTAGAAAATGACAAAGCTACTTGTAAACACTCATCAAATGAAGAAAATCATGGAGACCTCGACCATGGGCAAAAAGAAGATCAAACTGATGAAGTCCAATTCCAAGGTAATATCATCCCCCCATATTTTGTATCTTTGGAAAAGCTATTTAATAGACATGATGCCTACATCAAGTGAAAGAGGATGGAAAAAGGCCCTACTACAGGTGAGTATGAAGGAGTGAATATTGGAGATGCTCATAGTCCCAAAATGATTAACATTGGAAAGTGTTGTTTGCCTAAAGAGAAGGAAGCCACCAGAAAAATTTTCATAGAATAACAAGATGTACTTTCTTGGAGTTACGAAGATTTGAAAAGCTATAGGGACGGGAAAATAAAGCATCAAATTCCATTGAAACTTGATGCAATTACTTTCTGATAGAAATAGAGAAATTATAATCCAAAAGTGGTAGATGCTATATTCCAAGAAGTAGACAAGATGCTAAAGGTGAGAATCATTTATCCCATTCATCATTCCACTTGGGTAGCTAATATAGTACTAGTTAGGAAGAAAAATGGAGAAATAAGAATCTGTGTAGATTTCAAGAATTTGAATTAGGCATCTTTGAAAGACAATTTTGCTCTCCCTAACATGGATTACTTACTACAAATGGTAGCTAGAGATGAGATGATGTCCATGCTCAATGGATTCTTAGGATACAATCAAATAGAAGTGGAAGAGAAAGATCAACATAAAACAACTTTCACCACTCCTTGGGGTATGCTTGCATATCATAGGATGCCCTTCGAGCTCATTAATGTTGGTGCCACATTTCAAGGATATATGAGTAAAATGTTTGCTGATCTCAAAGACCAGATTATTTTTATATACCTAGACGACCTCATTGTGTTTTCAAAGAAAAGAAAAAATCACATAGAAGATTTAAAGAAGGTATTGCAAAGGTGCCAGGAACACAAAATCCCCCTAAATCCCAAAAAGCCCATTTTTTATGTTACAGAAGGATAGCTTCTTGGTCATATAGTTTCCTAGGAGGGTATTAGAATTGACCCTAAGCGAGTTGAGGCCATTTGAAGGTTAAGCCTACTAGTAAACAAAACAAGACTTAAATCATTCTTTGGCAGGTGAATTTCCTTAGAAGATTTGTACCAAATTTTGCAGAGACTACTAAATGCATTATAGACATGATGAAAGGAAATTCAAAATTTAAATGGAATGAAGCTAGAAAACAAGCCTTCTAGAATATAAAGACTATCATTGCTAATTTACTAGTACTATGTCATCCAGATTATAAATTGGATTTCATCATCTATTGTTATGCCTTTGAACACACCTTATTAGTAATCCTGATGGAATACAAAAAAGAAGGGATACAAGCCCCTATAGCCTTCATGAGTATACCTCTGAAAAAACATGAGTTGAAATACTCACAAATTGAGAAGCATGCCTTTGTAGTAGTCAAAGCATTGAAGAATTTTAGATTCTACATCTTGCACTCACATTTTGTGGTCTTACGTTCCAGACATAGTAGTAAAAAGTGTGTTAATGCAACAAGATGTAGGGTGTAATGCCAGATGGATGTGGATAGGAAAAATGCAAGAGTATGACATTGAAATCAAGTCCACTAGGCTAGTGAGAGGTAATGCCTTGTGTAGAGTAACTGCAAAAAATCGAATTGTTGAAGAAAAAAAGGAACTAGGAGAGAAGCAGCTAGTATTAGTAGTCGGTATGTAAGATTCTTGGTTCAAGAATACTACTGATTTAAAGTGACCAAATATGTAATTTGGGATGAAAAATTGTTTAAAAAGGCTATAGACAGTACTTTTCTCTGATGCATCGACAAGCAACAACAAGAAAAGTTGTTGTGAACCTTTTATGATGAAGCATGTGGCAAACATTTCTCATCTTCAGTCATAGCTTTCAAAATATTGAGACAGGGTTACTAAATGCTCGAAATGTTTAGGAATGCCTACTCCTAGGTGTCAAAATGTGAGAAATGTAAGATGTTCACCAAGAGACCTCAGCGAGCCGCTCTGCCTCTCAAACTCGTCATCATTGAAGGTCCTTTCCAACAATGGGGTCTTGATTTCATTGGACATATCAACCCAACATCTAGTGTTGGTCACCAATACATTATAACTATGATTGATTACTTCACCAAATAGGTGGAAGTTGTTGGCACTCAAAATTGTAGCCTCGATTTTGAGTACCATTGTGAGATTTAAGCCCTATAAGTGCTCTTTAATGCACATGTACCTAACTGTACCTTTGAGTCCAATGAGTTGTTTAATGTTTCTAAAACCTTTTATTTAGTGCATTTGTGTGTTCCATGAAGTTAAATTTCCATTCTGAGTCATTTCGTGAAGTCTCATTTTGAGCATTTATCAAATTTGCATTTTCACCTAAGTGTTAAACAACAACAATAGGCTGTGTTTGCAATTGAATATCTCACACCCACTAATGTTTCATGGCTTGCCACTTTGGGAATGTTTAGTGTCCATACCAGAGAGCCTATGTTTCAAATTTTGAGTCATTTCGAATCTATTTGACTAAGTTTTGAATCCCTCAAAGTTGGTCTTTTATTGAAGTCATGTTGATGCACATTGTTTATAATTCTGGAAAGCCCTATTTGACATGTTATAACATTGACCCAACTAACCAAAATGTTAAAATTCATTTTGTGTTGCATTTTAGAGGTTAGAGACTTGTTATGTTCAAGTTTTAGCTTATGATGAATCCATTTGATTAGTTTTCAAATGCGATTCCAAATGCAATTTCTAGCTTTTTACTAGTGTCAACATTTGCAGATTTGTCGGAACCCCTATTCATGATGTCATATCTTGAGATCCATGATAGGTGAGATCAAATGAATTATACCACTTTTTTGTACTCTAAAAATACTTTAAGTCTGTTGATTTTCAAATCTTGACAAATCGGTTTGCACACTTTCCTAGGTCAATTTCGTTTACAAAAAATGTTTTTTGGACATTGTTCTAGTTTGCAAAATCTGAGTAGCCCACTTCGACCGCTTTCCATTTGCATCCAGTTATTCATCATGAGCCCAAATCATATATTTATACTCTCCTCATGACAGTGAACCAATGCCTCATTTTTCGTTCTCCCAAGTGTCAATTTGCCCAGTTTTCAAAACCAAATCTAAATGCAATTTATGGTTTTCTGACATGTTTTCTTGTAGGTAGTTCTGAGAGGTCAACTTTGATGGTCAATATCTTTTGACCTTGAATTCATCATGAGATGAGATTCAACATGGTAAAAGTATGTGGAACAAAGAATCAATGGGTCAGATTTTAGAGCCTAGTTAGGTGTTTGGATAAGTTTTTAAGGCTGATCAAAGGACCCTTTGACATTAAATTGATAGTTTGCAAAATAATGGTAAAATAAGTTTTGAATGATTGTTCAGCAATCAAATATGTTTCAAATCAGTACGAGGTGACTAGTAGATTAGTTTGATGGTTCAGGTGTTTGAAAATGAAAATTTTTTAGCCGGAGCCAGTTTGGGCCCTGATTGATTCCATTAAATTAGTAAAGTGTCATGGAGAGTGAATTGTTTTTTATTATAATATTGAAGTTGAAATGTTGTGTGAAAAAAATTGTGGATAAAGGCAATGCTCGAGATGGAAAATGGAAAGAATACAATGGCTTCAAAGATTGGAAACTGAAGAAGGATCTCCTGAATCACTTAAATTTTGACATTAACATTGACATGCCTACAATTGCCAACAATTAAAACCACCTTAGATTGTTATATAATTGTATCATACATTTGTATCAAGGGAAATCTATGACTCTAAGATAGGGATGAGAGTTGAAGGAAACAAGGAGAAGCAATGATAAGATTAGAATTATGGAGGAAGTTGAGGAATTGAGAGCCAAACAAGTATATAAGAAGGCAATGTTTCTTTTAGAAGCTTAGAATAAAGATGTAGGTGAGAAGAATGATGGTTTTGGCAATTCAATATCTCTACTAGACACTTTAGTACTAAAGGTATGCCCTATTTGCAGAGCATTTTCATCATCCAATACAACCTTGAATGCTCATATAGATCATTGTTTCTTTGCCGAAGCAAATGCTAGAAAAGTCGCAACTAAATCTACAAAGCCTAAAGTGAGAACCATAAAAAGATATTATTGGTAGACTTAGTTGAGTGTGACCAACAATCTGAATGTAACAGAGATGAGATTAAAGGAGATTGTGTCTTCAACTCTAGAAACATCATTTCAAGGGGATTACTTGAAAGAGCTAAAGTAAACCTTAAGCAAGGAAGAACAATAAAGTCAGAATAGTCATAATTAAAGCTTCTCAAGTCTAACTTAAAGACACTTGGAATACGCCATCTGTGATCTTTATGTAATGCTAGGGGTTTAAGGGGTGGCAAGGACTAGAGAAGTACTCGTGAAATGGCAAAACGACTGCCAAAAATATCTTATTGTCAAATCCAGCAATTGAATACAGTTGAAAGTAACGATTTTAATAGACTGTTAGATACACATACTGATATGCGAGTTTTAGTTACAAACCTCTAAAATATGGGAAAGCCAGATCATGAGCATAAAATGAATAAAGAGGAAGTGCAACCTTGTAGTCCTGAAAAGGACTCACCATTGATATGCTCAAAACCTAATACTTCCAAACTGTTAGCTACAGAATCACCCTTTAAGGTTCGGGCTTTGGGCGGTTGAACATGGTCAGGAGGACTCAATTTGTTAAAATTCCTATTCCAATCATATGCAATACATATAGTATGTCATCAAGTGAAAAGAATTCAGACAGTGTGAGTAGAAAAAATTGGCGAAAGAGTGGCACTCCTAAATGGATTCCTTCAAATTTGATTTGTGAGGATAAAGTAGATATTTTTTATGAAAATAACATTTTATCTCAAGTCAAAGCTACAACAGATGAAGAAATAAGTTTTACAGGGAAATAATTGAGGGAATCAGGACATAAGTTGTTTACTTTAAGAGACTGGGAAACATCAGGTGTTGCTAATCCATAAAAAAAATCAAACACAAAGATAGTAAGTGCATAGTGGAAAGGAAAAATGCAAACTTTAATTCCAAAGAAGGTGTAGATCCTTGTCATGCAATAGGAAAGTGTTAAAATGACATGGCGAGTTTAGCAGGTTTTGACTTACAAGTGCCAAATCTGGTTCATTCATGCAAGTCTGGAAGAAAAAGTAATTGGGAGAGGCTACAAGAAGAATCACTATTTGATACCAATAGATATAGGCGAGTGAATAATCTAGAGGAATTGGTGGCTAGAAATGAAGATTCATGTGAGGCATATTCTGAATCCCTAGATCGATTCACACAAACAGATGGATTAGATCAAATAGAACTTAGAAGGATTGGTCAAGTGAATAATTTTGATTTGTAGTCTATTGAACAAGGTCAACAACTTCAAAGGAAAACCCAACAACCTGAGTTGAATGCTTCATCTACTACTTCCCATAAGGGCATTGCATGGTGTGTGCAGGGCAGTCCACACCTTTTTCCCATGGTTTGAATGAGAAGAGAGGGACTTTGAGTACTGTAGGGGAGTACATGGAAGATAAGGTAGCAAGAAAAATAGAGGCCTCACAATTTAAGAGTGGCACTCCCGTGCACAGGAAAAGCGAATCCTACAAAGTTAAAAAGGAATCCTTTGCATTGTTTCTATTGCTGAGATCACTAATGGCTCTTTTGAGCCCTCTTCTATGATGGCAAAATGTGACCCCCATCATGGAAAGTACGTGGCCTGCTTCCTGATGTACAGAGGGGATGTTTTTCTAAAGGATGTGAATGTTGTTGTTGCCATCATTAAGACTAAGAGGACCATTCAGTTTGTTGACTAGTGTCCTACTAGGTTCAAGCATGGTATCAATTATCAACCCCCAACTATGGTTCCTGGAGGGGAAGCTGTATATTCATTTCTCTATAGATTTTTTGGATTCTTTCTCCCCTAAACAATGCGAAATACTAAAATTAGTGCTGCTGCCTACACCTCATTCAAATCTCACAGATATGGAGATTGGTGAATGTGAAGAGACCACTCTTTTTGATGTAAATATTGATGAGGAATGTAAAGAGGTTTCCCACGCATAAAAAGAACAAAGGTTTGTGAAAGGAGCCCAAGGCAAAGAAGCCATTTGCAGCAAAGCTCACACATTAAAGGGGAGCCCACGTGGAGGGACAAGGGCATTTGAAGGCAGATTACGTAGCCAAAGACTAAGGAGTCCACAACTTCAAAAAGAAGTTGCATGCAAATGAAAATGCCTTGCAAGAAAAAAATGTAGCTTGAAGGAAGATGTGCACATGTTGGAGGAACAGTCTAAATGCTTAGTCCCACATTGTTTGTGGATTGATGTTTCTAATCTTTAAATAGAAAAAAAAACACAAAGCTTAGTGTCTTCAAGAGCAAAGGCTTTTAGAAGCAGCATACATGTGTGGGGCCCCCATGGCTAGCTTGAATGTGAAGACAACTGTAGTAAATGGAATACAATTTTAGACAAACCAATGCATGCGATGACGTGGAGAGTTCAAATGATGGTGCACGAGATCACGCCATTATTCCACATCCTAAGGCTAGCACATGCCCACACGATGGAAATGCTCAGAGGTTAAATAATGCGGGTAAGCAGGTGATCAACACATGGCACAGGTCCTAGTTGGTGGTGAGGTGGCACCACAAGAGCAAATCAAGACTGATGCACTAGATTGTGACACGTGTCTAGATCCTATGGTCAGCTCAATCCCACATTATGGAGATGCTCACCAGATAAGGAATGCTAGATTATGGGAGAGTGCCACATGGAAATGGGCTCAGAGTGGATGGTGACATGGCAGATGCAATAAGTAAGCTAATCAAAAGATGACATGTGGCACCCAATCGCAGAGGTTAACCAATCAAGGCCCACCATGTGGTGCACAATCAAAGCCTGGTTGACCCAGATGGAAACATAAGGGAAAAATACAACATTTTTTAAAAATGTCTTTTTAAATATTTTTTTTTTATAAAGGGTGCACGTTCAAGTTTTAAATTCAAAAAGGTTTTAATCTAAAGTTGATACTTTAGACTTTTTTAAATTTTTCAAAATTTAAAATTTAAAAAGTTGTAGACTTGAGCCATGTAGTAGGGGAGTATTTTTTGAAATGAGATTCAGGGGGTTTCCAGAAGGCTAATAAAGTGATATTATATATTGCTAGAATTGGGAGAAGACAAAATTTCCAATTCCAGAGTTTGTTTTTGCATAGGAGGCAGTCTGTTTAGGTTATTTAAGGTTTTCTTCTTGATTCCTAACTTGTAACTGAATTCAGGTATCAAAGTTCAAAACTAATTTTTGGCATGGAAATGACCTGAATGTGGGTAAAAGACAGTGAAAATGCAATTGGGGTCAAATTTGGTCACATTCAATTCAGTTACCCCAAAATTTTACTAGCATTTCATGATGCAGTTTATATTTTTGTGACACAAAAGTTTTCATCATTTCAACAAAGATATTTTCAAATCAGTTACAAGATGATGATGAAAACCATATCAGATCAAATGGGTTGAAAGAAGAGAGAGGTTATTCAGTTGTAGAAGATGGAATTTCAAGTGGACACATGTTAGGCATAGATAAGATTTGAGAATTCATCCTCTTATATATCTTTCTTTCTTTCATCCATTGTAGGGGTTCTAGTTTTTTTCACCGTGAGACCATGGTTGGTTGGAATATCTTAGTCTTTTTGTGAGACCACCTTGTTGGATCTAGATCTATGATTCCACCTTCATTCTTTAGCATATTCTCTCTTGTATGAACAATAGTAAGAAAGATAATACAACTAGTTTTGATATGTTAGGTGTTTTCATGTTTTGAATTCATGCGTTTGATTGTATTGTTTCAAGGAAATGAATACAAAGAATAGCAAGTGTTTGAGTTTTCATTCTAGATATTTTCTCCTTTCTCAATGAATTTTCAATGTTTTATGATCTTTAAACAAAGAGCTTAGGTCAAAGTTGCAGTCCCTTAAGGTTGTATGTTATTTCATTGTTGCTTATATTTCAAGGAGTTATGTAAATGGCTCAAAGAAATCAACAAGGTTGCAAGTTTGTTGAGGAGGATATCAAGTAAGAATGAGATTTAGATTGAACATAGATGTTATTTACAAGGTGAATGGATAGATCAAATATCTAAAGATACGAATATGTCTCAGGTATCCATATGTATGTGATTGATTCATAGAATTGCCTAATAGATAAGGCACTGATCAGCTATAAGATCATTAGTTCTTACTGCTGCATATTAAGGGTTTTGTTGAATTCAACATTATTTATCAAATACTTTTCCCCTTTCATGTTGATGAGCTAAAAATTCTAACCCTCACTCAGCTTGTGAATATCATAGAATTGCAATTTTCTATTGTAGATCTATGTTATTACATGAGTTATTAGGAGATATAAGTGTTAAATTTTTTGATTATAGATTTAGGGATATGTTTTTTGCACCGATACCATATTGATTGAATCTAAGGTCCACCCACCTAGATTTTGTACAGCTTGAAGTGAAGAAGGGTCAAGCCTTATAGTTGGCCCAAGACTACAGTCGAGTGTATCTATCATAGGAATTTGCTAGCCTTAGATGCATTGGTTTGGTTTCTTGGTCATATTAAAAACTGTTAATCCAATTAAGTTTTAGCCAATAGAAGCTAAAGCAACCAAGAAAGCTACTTCTGAGGTAGGTGTAAATTTATTAAGGAGAACATACTAGTTAGATTCGATGTCCCTATCAAGCTAGTAATGGATAATGCATCATTTTTATCTTCAGTTGAGATCGCCAAGTTTTGTTTTGAGCATGGCATCACAATTAGTCATTCATCTAACTATTTCCCGCAAGGGAATGGTCAAGTGGAATCTAGTAACAAGAATTTGATGAATATTGTCAAGAAATTGGTGTTGGATAATTAGAAAACTTGGCACAAGAAAATCCATGAGGCACTATGGGCAGATAGGATGACACCTAAAAGGGCAATTGATATATCTCCTTTAGAATTAGTCTATGGGATCGAAGCTAATCTCCCATTACCCTTGGAAATAGCTGCGAGAAAACTGAGAATAGTAATTGAAGATGATATCTATGGGGATGGTTTGGAAAAGAGGATTTTGTACTTGAGAAAGCTTGAAGAGGAGAGAAAAGAAATTGTAGATCATATCACACAACTGCAGATGCATGTGAAGAGCCTATTTGATAAAAGGGCAAGACCATGAAAATTCATGGTAGGAGACAATGTGTTACTCTAGGATAAGAAAATAACACCAAAGGGTATGCATAAGAAATTTGACACTTTGTCAGAGGGTCCATTCATTACTCATAAGGTGTTTGAGAATAATTCATTTGAGTTGGCATACACAAATGGCAAGGTGCTACCCCTAACTTTCAATGGTCAGGATTTGAAACTTTACCAAATTTCAAATTGAGAATAGGTAACCCCTATATTGTACCATAGTGTTGTTTACTCCTTTCCCTTTGTGTTTTCCTAGTCAGGGTTTCCTTTCTTTCTTCTTTTCCTTGTTGTTCCTTGTTTTTGTTTTGTTGTGTTGCCACCTTTTAGTTTTGTGAAACTAGAGATTTTGGGATTCTGTGCTTGGGTATGGCATACATAAGTCCCCAATTAGAGCTAGCTATTGCCCCCACTTCTCTTCCTCTACTTGATTAGTAAAGTGGGAATTTGTGTTTTAGTAAATTCATAGATGTTTGAGTCTAGATCTAAGCCCCCTAGGTGGAATGAGTTTCTATCAGATTTTTCATTCTCCCCTTCTCCACATTTCATAGCCAGGTGGTTCCCCTTTTCAAAGTTGAGATTTTGTGGGTAGCTTATTACCTAATCCAATGGAAATTCACATTTCTCATGCAAAGATCATTTTCAAAGTTATTCTACTTATGTTCACTATTTACTCAATGAAAATAGAAGCTTGCAGAAATCCAGACTATGTCTTCTCCTGGGCAGGTTTTCAACCCCTAAAGACATTTTTTTACAAAGAGTTTTAGATGACACATATGGGTCAAAATAAAACCATAGTGAAGTATCTTACGATTATTTCTCTTTCCTTTAATGATTATCTACCTTAGGGAGTATCCAAGATTCATCAAGGCTCCAATAATCATTCTAGGCAAAAAAAACAAAATCAACTTCTCCTTGGTGGATTTTCTACCCATGAAGTTGATTTTCCATGAAAGGCAATTTTGAAGGAAAGTAAACAAAAGGTGGACCCCTAATGGATTTTTGCACTCACTTTAGACTTTCCCAAACCCAAAGGTAACCATAGACAAAAGGTGAAGTAATATGGAAGCCTAGGTAGAGAAATGGAAATTGTCTTCTCCTTGGTGGGTTTCCAACCCACGAGGACAATTTCCTAGATTTTAAAGAAAATTAAACCTAGAAGTGGATTGGACCCACAAAATGTGTGCAAAACTTCCAAAGATCAAGATAGGAGTATCTTAACTATGGTCAAAAAAGGTTACTAAAGTAGAATTTGACTTAGTGGGTTTTCTCTTATGAAGTATTCTATTTGTGACTTTCCAAACTTAATGGGAAATGAGAAAGTAAGTATGAAAGCATATAAGATTATCATTGGGCCAATAGAAAAGTGAAAAGGCATCAAGATATCCGTTAAAGCCATACATTTACTATTTCAACGAACCTCTTCTTCAATTCATTCATGTGGCATGAATTGTAAAGATCAACGGATGGATTGAAGCTCCTATATAGATGTAGACATGAACAATGCAAAATTACCACTCTTGTTTGAACTATTATTCTATTAATTTGCACAACCTTTTTTCAAAAGCTAGTATTTGTGCATTTGTTATCCTTTTCTTTTTTGGGTTTCAAAATTCATTCTGAAATAGAATGGCAACTAGATTTGTAGGTTTCAATGGGTTGAATGGGATTAAGTGTTCACTACAAAATTTCATGGACACTTCTCTTCACTTATTCAACATGCAAGATTTTCAGAGGAGAGTGAGATCAGAGCCAATTCATTGCATCACTAAGAAGCTCTAAGGATGCAGGCTAGTAGTGGTAGCTAGTTTTCCAGTTGCATTCCAAGCTCTAAAATTGATTTATGAATGCATAAAATATTTTGGACACCAAGTAGATTGTATTGCTAGATAACACAATATTGATTTCTATTGATAGGAAAACTATGGTAAATTGCCTTCGAGTTCCAAAGCGAGATGAATTTTTAGATTTAACATTTGGAGGTGCCATTTCTAAATTCTCTGTGAAAAAGATGGTTTTGAGAAAGGAGATCATGCAATCATGGTTCCAAAAGCCACATAGTGCCAAGAGTAAGATTCCTAAAAAAATTTTTGGAACTAATCTCAAACTTGAGATTGTTAACATCATGGTCTTCTTGCATAGATTGAAAGGTGAGGTAGAAGCTTTGAATTTTATTGAGCAATATTTCTTCTTGGTGCAAGTTATTTGTTTTAACACCTAATATATTGATTGGGCCTATGAGGAAAGTGAGAATCTATCTAATGCTCCTCATGCTACAAAATTCTACAACACATTTACATGTTGGCTTCTCTGCAATTATGGCCAAGCCTCCCAAGGGTGGAAAATTTTCTTGATGATGCGAAGCCTTATGAGTTCTACCCATGTTTATAGTTGGAAAATAGTTATGCAGAGTATATAAGAGTTAATGATGCATTTACCATGAGAATTTGTAGGGAGCTCCAGGGATGCCCGGAGAGGAGATTCAGTCTTGAAGCTATGACAACCATTAGTTAGTTTGGGAGCTTTTTCATCCAGTTCTCATCCTTTTCATATTTGCATCTTGCAACTTTTGATGGATTCCCCTTGAAGCTACCAAGATACCCAAGTGATATGATCATGTTGATCAAGATTGTGAGACAAGCAATTCAAGTGAATGTGTTGAACATAAGCTTAAAGAAGAAAGGTTACAAGTTTCCTATGAAAGTAGGAAATTTCAGTTATGAGTCCCATTCTAATACAAAGAACATGCTTAAGGTGTTCGAGAGGAAATATAAGTTGGAGATGTATGAGGTTTTGAGACCTATGTTTGATCCAAATGGGTATGCAAGAGATGTTCTCTAGATTAGAAGTGTGATCAAACATATCACCACCATAAAAGACAACTGGGCCAATTGTAGAGATCAACTCAAGAGCCATGATCATACTTTTGCTAGGCTTATAGTGGATCAAGTAAAGATGTATGAAGTTGATCTTCATGTTGAAGGAATTGAAGACGATGGACAAAATATGTATAGTAGCACCTATCTAACCAAGTTAAGAGGCAATCTTGTTAGTTTTGAACCTTACAAAGATGTAGAAGATTTAGATGTTACAATGGCATAGATTATCAAAAGGACTAGAAAATGGATCTAGTGGACCACAACAAGGAAGAGACAAAGAAAAAGTGCCACAACTCAGGCCTCTCCAGCAACTGTTGTAGCTCCCTCCTCTTAAGGTGACACATCAGGTGGAGGTGATCAACCTCTTGATGAGAAAATTCCCCTTGCTCAAGCTTGCCAGGGTGGCTCCCTCCTAGTAATAAGATCCCTATCAGAAGATGAGAAGAAGAAGTTAGAGGAAGTAAAACATAGTGTAGCCATTCCTCCCCCTTTGCCTCATAGCAGTCTAGTCTCGTGTGTGAGTCCTACACTTCTCTTGCCAAGTAGTCCTCATGTACAAGTGGTGGATTTGGGAGATGGTGGAAGCAGTGAAAGTGAATCCACTAAATTTGATGAAGCATAAAAGAAGTATGCAAGAGAAGAGAATGGCCAAGGTTCTTCGCAACTTATTTCACAAACTCTAAAGAATCCTTTTTCTTTAACTGTGAAAGAAATCATTCTAGCTAAAAGAAAGATGTTTAGCATAGAATCTCTTGGGAATGCCTCCAAGGTAATAAGAATAGATTCATGGTTGGAGGAAACCTTAGATAGAAAAAGAAAGAGAAAAGATGAAGGAGCCCCAAACAAAGATACTCTATCTCTTGCTATCTGCTCTGGATAAGCATTGAGCAAGGTCAAGAAGTAGAAGACCTTGTCCATTCTTGAACAAGATCCTAAAAGAGGGCATCTAACTATGGAAATTATGAAGCCTACCAAGGAAGGAAGACTTGAAGATATGTCTACAGATGATTTTGGCTTGCATTCCTTTGACCTTGAAGAAGCTAGACATGACATCAAGGTTTGCTTGTGGAAGTCAACAAATGAAGTGATTGAAGGACAATTGGAAAGCCTCAAGTTGTCAAAGGTCATAATGAAGTTGGAAATACAAGAACTAAATGGCTTCATTAGAAAATTGGACACCCCATTGGCAAGCATGTCCAAGATGCCTATGACTAGTGATCCCACCGCTACAAATGTTCAAGCACTCATCTCTCAGCTCTAGGAAGATAAGAACTTTGGGAAAATTGGTAGGAAGTGGAGTAGGAAAATCAAGATTGAAGGACTCTCCAGTATAGAAAAGATTGGTAATGATATATTGAGGTTGCAAATAGAGAAGGATAACATATCATCAAATAGAGCCACCTTTACCACGAAGGAAACCAAGAGTGGTGATTGTGTTTCCTGATTGAAGATGATCATCAAAATGAAGGCAAAGGAGGTTGTCGAAGAAAAGATTATACCTAATGTAGATGAACCCTTAGTCAAATGGTTTTAGAGCATGCAACTCAAGTCTGAAATGATAATGGCAGTAGAGGAGGGACTAAAGGATACTAAAGCCAAAGTAAAGAAGGAGCATGATAGAAATTATGAGCTATTAAGAGGTTTGCACATAGATTCACAGTCTAGTGGGCAAGGGAAGGTGATCATTGGAGTAGCTGTCATGCAAAAAAAATTCTCCAATTTCATAGATGGCTTGATAGAAAGAGCTTCTGGTCATCAAAATAGAGTATTCAAACTTTAGAAGCTTGGTGGATGTGTGCACGTGGAAATGGAAGAATTACAAGATTGGTTGGACACTATCAAAGATCTATCCTGAGAACATAGTAAATGGCTCTTGAGATACACCAATGTACACATCCATAGGCATGAAGAGTTAATCCCAATCCTTGTAGCTGCTAAGGCCTATAGGAAAAAAAGTAGAAAAGGAAAAGAAGGTCAACTAATTCATATTCCATCCATTTCCATATTTCGATCTAATCATTGTAATAGACAAACTCGCTACTTTCCATTTGTCATTTTTGAAGGAGATGAATCGATTGAAAATTTTTTGTAATGGTCATCTTGGAATCCTATATGTATGAATTTGAAAGATTAATGAAGGGTCGACAAATTTTGTGGTGAAATACTGGATGTTGCAGAGTCAATTGAATGTTAGTTTCTATCAATTATTTTATGTTCCATTCTATTAGTTGTTCATTTTCTGTTTCCTTTTTCACTTTTATCTAAATTAAAACAAGGAATGAATAGAGTTTCATCCCCTATTTTGAGGCAATGAGCTAAATGTGATAAGTACTATCATCATATGGTTTGAAAGAGATCTTTTAGGTGTTTTCCTGCAAGTTAGTTTTCCTTCCTCTGCATTTTAGTTTCTAGTGAATTTGGCTTAGTAGTATTTAGTATGCAATTTAGAATTATTCAATCTTATGAGTTCATAGGATGTGTGAATTCAAAAACTTAGTTAATATTCTAAAATCATTCCTTGCTTAAGTTAAATCTTGTATAGTTTTGGCTCAGTTTACCTCTCCTATTCTTGGGTTAATAACATACCTCATTAAATTTAGCAACTAAAAAAATTCATTGAAAATCTACAATAGGGAGCTGCACCTAATAATTCAGAGGAAAGTTAGTTATCTTAGAAGAAACTCTCCAACTGTTGTAACTAGATATTGTTCATAAAATTCGGGCCCCAAAAGGTTAAATAGAATAGAACAAATTTTTTTACCAACACAATTCTAGATCTATGATAATGATTGAAGATGCTAAACTATATGTAAATAAATAAATAAAAATTAGTACTATTCTATATGGTATGTTACTGATATGATATCTATACAATATTTAAGATAAAGTGCACGCTCACTAAGCCAAATACATGCTTTAAAAATTCTCTAAAATATTCTTAAATGCTCAAAATCTCCAAAGACAAAATTACTTATTATTCTAAACTAGAGGAATAGGAGATCTTTTGTAAACTTTTCCTCATCTTGATCCCATGTGGTATAACTTAATGGTTAGCATTAAATATTGGAATAATGGAGGGTTCAAAGTGACTTAATTAGAAGGTAGAGAAGTAGGGATTGGTTAGATATTGATGGAGAATATAGGGGAGATTTTCCTCCTAAATAAACAACCTAGAGGCTTATGTGAGAGAATACCCAATGAGATAATGGTGGAAGCAAGCTAGAGGTTGTAGGACTCTTGGCACAATTCTGAGTCACTTTTGACCAAGCAATGTGGAGGGACTATGGGCCAGATGATAGGAAAGATAGAAAGGACTTGGTCTCATGAAGAAACCTAGCTATGAGACTCAGTCTCATAATTCTACATACTTATTTCCTTCCCTTGTGACCAAGGACACCTTCTTGAGGATAAATAGGTTTATTTATAATTTAATTTAAACTAGTTTCCTTATCCATGGATGAGGTGGAGGATGAGGTAGACTAGGAGACTTAATTGCGTGATAATATGATAATAAGATAATTATAAAATATTATTAGTTAGCATAATTTAGAAGATTCGGTCTTAGAGGAATAATATAAGATGTATTAATTAGATAAATTAAATAATTTATTTATCAATAGAGGGAGGACTCTTAATTAAATAATTAATATTTAATTAATCTTATCAAGTCAATTTGAGGTGTATACAACTGCATCTTGTAGTATAAATAGTACATATTTTTACATGTAACTCAAAGACTAAAAGTATACGACCAACATGCACACCCTTTCACTAAACATGACCATAAGGGGAAAATAATATAACATTGTGCATGAGTAGAATAAATCATAGATGAACATTTATGAGCTTAAAAGGCCCTCCATAAGGGTGAATACACCAAGTTGTTGTGCCAAAAAGATGATAGCCATATTAGTTTTCCAAAATTTCCTATAACACGTACGAGCTATGGATAGGCTTGTGGAGAGCAGGAGCATGTATGTGCTAAATGGATTCACACAGTGCATGTGCACTATGTGAAATCACACAAAATGAATGTAACCTATGGCCCATTTCATTTTCTCCCATTTCTTTTGTCGGTTTCCTTCTCTAACCCCAATAACATGCACACATTTTCTAGAAGGTGAAATATTTTCTTTCTCTCCTCCTCAAAATGCCCCCTCATCACTAGAGATCAAGTTGGGTTCATTAAGTATGTCTTCTAACCTTATTTTTTCATTTTTTTGTATGTTTTAGCATTTTTCTATATGTCTTTATTAGTTTTTTCTTCAAATTTCTTTATCTTTTAAAAATGCAATTAGTTTCTTATCATGAAATGTGAATTATCAACCACCAAATCCCCATACTGGTCAACAAAATCTTCCACAAAATTAAAATAGAAACCCTCTACAAGATCAAAATGAAAACCCTCACGAGGAAGAGAAAGAACCACTACAACCTCCACTGATAGCAAGACTTCCTCTTGGCACCCAAGATAATGTTAGAATTCTTTTAGAATAACTGAGAGGGGGGGTGAATCAGTTATTCAAGGTCCATATGTACAAAATAAAACTTTTCAACCCTTAAAACTTTCTCAACCATGCATGCATTCATTGTGTGTTAACCTAAATTGATATGTTACTATAACATTAACATGTAGAAGTATAAAGCATAAAACACAACATATCCATTAGTACACTTGACACAATAATTTAACATGGAAACCCAATTTGGGAAAAATCACTAGTAACATGCTACTCCTTTTTTATTCTTCTAAAGTGATGCCATATTAAAGGC
The DNA here is from genome assembly GCA_028749045.1 of Cupressus sempervirens. NCBI lineage: Eukaryota > Viridiplantae > Streptophyta > Pinopsida > Cupressales > Cupressaceae > Cupressus > Cupressus sempervirens. The sequence goes on along the minus strand of CM053789.1, from coordinate 653,815,442 downwards.
CAAACCTATTAAAGGTTACAACACACATTATTAAATGTGACCCGGTTAAGGGATTTCAATCACCCTGTTAAAGGTAAGCCTTGTTAGAGGACTTTAGGCCATTCTCTTAGAATGCCACTTTGTTAAAGGATTTTCCAATGACTGTTAAGTCAACCTTTCTCCAAAGGATTTTCCCTAATCTGATACAATTGTTAGAAAGTAACAGTAGAGCTTTGATCTAAAACAACTTACAACCTTACTTATAGATTACAGATCACTATTCAGTCCTCAACTCTGCTTGGCTTCCAATCTTTGCAACTTTGATAGCTTGTTTGGCCTTCAAGTATTCATCCTCTCTAAGCCTTTTTGCTTAGTTTTCCATTGCAAACTTCTTCTTTTGGGTCACTTGATCCAGCAAACCCTCTTCCTTCTCCTTGTCAAATTTTCACTTCCAAAACTCTCTAACCTCTATGCTTCATGACCAAAAATCTCTACATATAGAAAATTAGAACTCTTTTCCTACTCATTATCCATATCTAATACAATGTATCTACCCCATATCTTGTCTTTTCTAGAAACTTCTCTTACAATCCACTTGAATTTGCCTCCAAAATGGTTTACACAAGATTCTGTGCCTCTAGCTCATCAATCTTATCTTCCTCCTGATTCACAAGTTGTAAGAAAATAAACTTGTTGGCTTTTAATTGGAAAATCTTCAATATTTTTCATAGTGCAGTAGCTTAGCATTATCAATTTACTGATGCTTAGCACATATTGTGTTACTCGACATCTATTGTAAAATCACTCAGCAACAATTGGATTTTACTAGTGCTCAACATCAACTGAAAATCACTCAGCTTCAACTATCTTTCTCAACACCTACTCACTTGCTCAACATCCACTAGAAATTGCTTTCACTCAACTCCAACTAACTTTTTGCTTGGCTTGCACTAACTTTTCTTGGCACCTTTTATCAACTTGGTCAAGCTTAGCAAATGAACTTTTTCCAACCTTTTTCTTTTAAACTTTCTAGGTTTAGCCAATAATTTTGTAACCTCAAGTAGATCATCAATACATTATGTTATCACTGAATTAAATGATTCTTGCACTTCAATATATAATCATAACTCAACTTTTCCTCTAGGTACTTTTTTTACATCTTGTTGATCAAATCCTCCTCATCAATCAAGTGATAGTGCTTGAAACATATAAGCAAATGTTTTACCAGCATGTAGCAGGTTTGACATCAAGGACAAAACAAAGATTGAAAATATTTTTTCAACAGTTCTCTTACTCAAATGATCCTTTCAATCATATATCAACAATCTCCCTCTTTGGCATTAATGGAAAACCAAACTAATCAACCAGTCAAACAAATGATGAACACCTTGTTCTATCAAACTAACTAGGTTAAAATAGTAAGGCAATGCCAAAAAGAAAGTTTGTTAATAAAACTCCTCCCTCTATTAGCAACTCCTTCTTAGGTTACAAAATACCCTTCTTATGTAATTCTCTTTTGTCATGGATCATCAGAATATTAAAATATCACCCTCTTTATTGCTTTTAGTCTTTTGATCTTCTAATGATTTACTCTCACTTCATTGATGTCTCTTTTGCACTATTTAGTTCAATGTATAATCTATGTATTTTCTCCCTTGATTTTCTACTTTGATCATTCCCTCTTGATCAGTATGCACTTGATCTGATGCACATTCTCCCCCTTTGACAACAATGCCAAAGACATATACTCAACACTTGGCATCTTTGGTATATGTAGATATAATTTTTTGTAGGCTTCTTCAATTTTCTCCCTCTGTCACCTTGCTTGTGACTAATTTGAAATTCTAGCTCTTGTGATTACTTTCGGCAATATCCTAAAGCACAATCCACTACATCAATTTGTATGAAATGAGCGTCAGTTTGTTTGATGTAGGGTACTTCCTCTATCTTTTACATAGCCTTTGATAGGTGTATCACCCCTAATTTACCTCTTAGATACTCGTAAGCATCCTTAGGTAATGCCTTGGTGAAGATATCAACAACTTCCTCCTTTGTGTTAATATATTCCATCTTCACCTCTTTGTCTTGAACCAACTCCCTTACACAATGATACTTTATTGCAATGTGCTTTGTCTTTGTATGCATTACAAAATTATTTGATATATTTATAGCACTTATATTGTCACAATAAAGTGACACTGGCTCAATTATTTCTTCATTCATTCCCTTTAGTAGCTGTTTGATCCATGCAATGTTCATGTAGTTAATAGCAGTAGCAACATACTCTACTTCAACAATCGATTGGGAAGTACAACTCTACTTCTTTCTTGTCCATGTAACAAGTCTTCTACCCAAGAAAAATGCTCCCCCATTGGTGCTCTTTCTATCATCAATATTTCCAACCTAATCAGCATCAGTGTAGGCTTTCAATTCAAACTTTTCATTCTTCTTATAGTATAAACCATACACTTTTGTTCCTTTCAGTTATCTCATTATTCTTTTCACAGCCATCAAATGATTCTCTCTAGGATTAGCATAGAACCTAGCAACTATCCCCACAACTAATGCAATATCAAGTCTATTGTGTACTACATATGGCAATTTTCCAATCATGAATATGTTGAATGTTTGATTGACCTTAGGTGAATCATCATTCTTTGATAGCTTGAGTGTTGTTACCATTTTGAATCCTCAAGTCCAAATGTCTTCAATATCTCCTTGACATATTTTGACTAAGTGATATATACACCATATTTCATTTGATAGACTTGTAATCCTACAAAGAATTTGATCTCACCAAACATTGACATTTCAAACTCCTACTTCATCTAATTTACAAAATCTTCACACAGAGCATCTTGTCCTCCAAATTTTATGTCATCAACAAATATTTTAGATAACAATATACCTTTTTCTTTATCTATCTTCATGTACAAACTAATGTTATCATTTGTCCTTTCAAATCTAATCTTAAAAAAATAAGTATGAAGTATCTCATACCATGCTCTTGGTGCTTGTTTCAATCCAGATAGGGCTTTGTGCAGTTTACATACCATGTTCTTATTGTTTTTATCCACAAATCCTTCTAGCTATTCTATGTAGACCTCTTCTTCTAATATGCCATTTAGAAATGTAGACTTAACATCCATCTGATAATATTTGAAACCTTTGTATGCAACATAAGCAAGCAAAATTCTTACTCCTTCCATTCTTGCAACAGGGGAAAATGTTTCACCATAGTCAATTCCTTCTTCTTGTGCATAACCTTTGCAAACTAGTCTTGCTTTGTTTGTTATCACTTCACCATTCTCATCTAGCTTGTTCCTAAATACCCACTTTATGCAATCACATTCTTTTCCTCTGGTCTAGGAACTAGGCTCCAAGTCTTGTTCTTTTCTATCTTCTGAATTTCCTCTTCCATAGCCTTGTACCAATCATCATCTTCAAATGCATCTCTCACTATCTTAGGTTCATTCATGCTTAACAAACATGATTCACTTCTCAATCAATTTCTTGTCATTGACCTTGCATCTTTGTCTCCAATGATTTGATCTACAAGATGGTGTCTTTTGACATATTTGGATAGTCTTGGTTTATTCCTTGTGACTACATTATGTCTCTCAATTTAGTATCACTATGTGCAACTCTATTAGAAGTTTCAACATCTCTTTTATGTGTGCTAATCTCAGATTCAAATTGTGCATTCTCCTCATTTTGCAACTTGGCATTCACAATATGTGACTCGATAGTTGTTGAAACTTGATGTTGGTTTGTTGCATGATTTGTACCATCTTCTTTAGTTGGCATTCCTTCATCATAGTATGCAAATTTCTTGTAATCTTTTGGATCTTTTGTATTTTCAACCTCATGTGCTTATGTAAACTCATCAAAATTCAAATTTGCACTTTCCACAATTTTGTTAGTGTTAGTAATTAACACTTATAAGCTTTACTTATTGTGGAGTAACCAAGGAATATACCTTCTTTGCTCTTTGCATCAAATTTTTCACTCCTAACATCTTTAAGAATATAGGATTTTCTTCCAAATACCTTAAAATATTTCACATTAGGTGGATGACCATGCCATAGTTCAAAAGGTGTTGAGTGAGCACCTTTCTTTACTTGCACATGGTTCGAGGTGTATACCACAATACTTATAACTTCTCTCCAATATTTTAGAGCAACATTTTTCTCCATCATGAGTGTTTTGGCACAGTCCATTATAAACCTATTTCTTCTTTCAACAATTCCATTTTGTGGAGGGGTCCTAGGAGCTGATGTCCATCTCTTGATTCCTCTATCATTGTAGAACATCTCAAATTCATGTGAAGTGAATTCACCTCCTCTATTTGATCTCAAACATTTTAAGCTTTTACCTTTTTCGTTCTCAACTCTTGCCAAGTTCCATTTAAACATTTGAAAAGCATCCAATTTTTGTTTTAGAAACATGACGGCCATCATCCTAGAGTAATCATCAACAAGTAACATTATATACTTATCTCCTTTGTAGCTTTGCACTTCAGTAGGTTCACACAAGTCAGTATGAACAATTTCATGTATTTTCTAAGAGATATAAACTTTACTTTTAAAACTTGACTTTTTCATCTTGCTTAGTTGACATTTTTTGCACATTATATTTTCAGGTTTCTTCAACTTAGGCAAACCTCTAACTCTTTTCATGTTACTAATACTAATCATATTATCAAAGTTAACATGACATAATCTCTTGTGCCAAATCCATACATCATCAAATTTTGCAATAAGACAAGTAGCATCTTCTATATCCAAATAGAATAGATTACTCCTAGTTTGATCACCTTTTCCAATCAAGTTTCTATTTGTATCATATATCTTGGCTAATTTGTTCTCAAACTCAACTTTGCACCCTAAATTATTCAACTGTGACACACTTAATAGGTTATAATTCAATCCCTCAGCATAATAAGCATGATCACATGAAATCTTGGCTATGAGCTTGATAGACCCTTTTCCTTTTATTAAACATGGTGCATCATTACCAAATCTTACACTATTTCCATCATAATACGTTAAGGTAATGAACTTACTTTTGTCTCCAGTCATGTGATGTGATCATCAATTTTCAATGATCCATTTGTCATTTTTGTTCACACAAGTCATAAGTGTAGTAGCTTCATCCTCACCTGATTCATCCTTCATTGCAACATATACCACTTCATCATCATTTTCATTAGAGTTCTGTTCATCAGCAATGTAGCATTACTTCTTTCCTTTATCTCTATAGTCTCTTCCATCGTCTTCTCTTCTTATTTTGTGCTTATTCCTTTTTCTAAACTTCTTCTTCTATGTACATCTTGCTACAATATGGCCAACTTCATTGCAATTAAAATAAATGATAAGAAACTTACCTTTGAATTTAGCTTTTTCTCTATGAAATTTTTTGGCCAACAATGCTTCTAGTTGTTCAATGTCTTCCTCATCTATACTGTTGTCATTGGATGCATACTTTTTCTTTCTTTTTTTCTTCTTTGGCTTTACCTCCTCAAAATTCGTCAATAATAGTTTGGCTTTGAAAGTTGATTCAATACTCTCTGGTCTATAGTTGTCAAAATTGGTTAACTCAAAAGCAATGAGTCTTCCTACCAAACCTTCAAGGGTTAAATCATTTCTTGGCATACATCTTAACTCTTGGATTGCAAACACTCTAATGGCATACATAGGCAACAATGGTCTCAAGGCTTTACTTAGCATAGTATCATCATCTATTTTACCAGTGGCACCTTTTATTTCACTAACAACTTCTTTTATTCTAGCAACATATTGAACAATATTCTCACCTTCTTCCATTCTCATATCATTAAACTTACCTCTAAGGCTCTTTGAACATTTTTGTCTCCTCCATAGATGGTGTCTAGGGCATCCCACATCTACTTTGCACTTTTAAGACCTTTGATATCATCAAACTCAGCATAACTTAGGGCAGAGGCAATCTCCAACACCGCTTGATTGTGCTCTTTCTTTTTCTTCAAATCTTTAATAGTTAGGGCTCCTAATGGATCAATATGTTCTACTGAAATGCAAGATTATGCATAATCTCCAAGTCCTCCAAGGTGTACCTTCATTAAACTTTTCCATGTAGAAAAGTTATCTCTATTGAGCTTGGGTACCTCTCTTTTTGACATTCTGATCTTTATGCTTTTAGTACCTTAAAAATAATCTTCGTAAGCAACTGAGCTCTGATACCAATTGTTGGAATTATTTTAGAATAAATGAGAGGGGGGGTGAATCAATTATTCAAGGTCCAAATGTAAAAAATAAAACTTTTCACAATTTAGTGGACCCTTAAAAATTTCTCAACGATGCATGCATTCATTGTGTATTAACCTAAATTGATATGTTATTGTAACATTAACATGTAGAAGTATAAAGCATAAAACACAACATATCCATTAGTACACTTGAAACAATGATTTAACATAGAAATCCAATTTGGGAAAAACCACCAATAACATGCTACTCCTTTTTCACTCTTCTAAAGTGATGCCTTGTTAAAGGCTAACCCTATTAAAGGTTACAAAACACATTGTTAAATGTGACCTGGTTAAGGGATTTCAATCACCTTGTTAAAAGTGAGCCTTGTAAGAGGACTTTAGGCCATTCACTTGGAATTCCACCCCGTTAAAGGATTTTTCAATGACTATTAAGTTAACCTTTCTCTAAAGGATTTTCCCTAATCTGATACAATTTTAAAAAGTAATAGTAGAGATTTGATTTGATACAACTTACAACCTTACTTGCAGATTATAGATCACTATTTAGTCCTCAACTCTACTTGTCTTCCAATCTTTACAACTTTGACAACTTGTTCACCCTTCAAGAATTCATCCTCTCTAAGGCTTTTTGCTTATTTTTCCATTGTAGACTTCTTCTCTTGGGTCACTTGATGAAGCAAACCCTCTTTCTTCTCCTTATTATATTTTTGTTTCCAAAACTCTAACCTCTTCTTGTCAAATTTTCACTTTGAAAACTCTCTAACATCTACGCTTCATGACTAGACATCCCTATATATACGAAATTAGAACTCTTTTTCCACTCATTATCAATCTCAAAAAGTAGGGCTTTCAATGGATTAGGTAAGATACAATGTATCTACCCTATATCTTATCTTTTCTAGAAAATTCTCTTAGAATCCACTTGATTTCACCTCCAAAATGGTTTACATAAGATTTTGTGCCTCCAACTTAGCAATCTTATCTTTGTCTTGATTCACAAGTTCCAAGAAAGAAAACTTGTCAGCTTTTAATTAGCGAATCTTCGATCTTTTTCATAATGTAGCAGCTTGAAATTATCAATTTACTGATGCTCAACACATACTATGTTATCTAGTAGCTATTGTAAAATCAGTTAGCATCAACTAGATTTTACTGGTGCTCAACATCAACTAAAAATTGCTCGGCTTCAACTATCTTGCTCGACACCTACTAACTTGCTTGACATCCACTAGAAATTGCTTTCACTCAGCTCCAACTGACTTTTTTCTCAACTTGCACTAACTTTGCTTGACACCTTCTATCAACTTGTTCAAGCTTAGCAAATGAACTTTGTCCAACCTTTTTCTTTTAAACTTTTTAGGTGTAGCCAATCATTTTGTAACCTCAAGTAGATCATCAATACATAATGTTATCACTAACTTAACTGATTCTTGCACTTGAATACATAATCATAACTCAACCCTTCCTCTAGGTACTTTTGTTACATATTGTTGATCAAATCCTCCTCATCAATCAACTAAGTGATAGTGCTTGAAACGTATACAAAATTTTCTTACCAGCATGTAGCGAGTTTGACATTAGTGACAAAACAATGATTGAAAACACTTCTTCAATAGTTTTCTTACTCAAATGATCCTTTCAAGCATATATTAACAGATAATATAGCAAATGAAATAGAAAGAGAGAAAACTCAATTAGAAGCAATCATTGGTAGGTTAAGATCTTGCAGAAAAACTAATCCTATGAGAGCACAATTGGGAACCTCCCTTGAGTCTATTGTGAGCTAGGTAGCTTATGTTAGTGTTCAGTTGGATATTTGGCATGTTAAGAGAGAAGAATGAAGAAGAAATTATGCAAAAAAATAATCCTATGAAGATGTAATAAGCAAGGACACAATGAAAGATGACATATCTGCATTGTTTAAAAGTCCAGGTGAAGAAGAAATTGTTAAAACTACAACTAAAATGTTCCCCATCCACTGGTGCATCCATGATGATATTAGAAATAACTTTTGGGATAGATGGTGGATGGTCTTTGATGTCCCTTCCTACAATAATCACAAGGTTCCAATATATTTATTAAGGAAATTGTATTGTGAATCTGTCCTAGAGGAGATCCCCATTTATTTTGACATGTTAGATTCTTAGGGTAGAGGTGGGGGTCATCATTTGAGAGGTTGGGGCCACATCATGACCCTAATGCAATTAGGGCACCTATTGTCAAGCCATAGCATGAGCATGTCATTATTCCTTCATTTGTGAAGTCACATGTAGGGACCAGTACTCTAGGGATTATCAATGCTTTGACATAGACCCTCATTCATTGCACTAGTCCATTAAGTAAGGAGGAACTTTCTTTGCACCATGGTCAAATGTGCACATCTTGTGGATCATTATACACATTTAGCTATCTCATTGGAGACAATATGGATAATGGGTTAGTCACTGATAACTTGAGTGAGACATTTGGAATTGACACACAAGTAAATTATAATTATAATGAACTAATTTGATCACATTTTGGATGTATAATGAATGACTAATAAATTAGCACGTCTTGACATTGTTCAAAATTTAGGGTAACAATGTTGATGACCCTAGTACATATTTCCCAGTCTCATTTTATGTCCTTGTCAATGAGTCAATAGGTAAGTATTGGTTTAATCACTTCAATTAATACATATATTTATTAAGTAAGCATATGAAGGATTGATAGAAAAATTATCCATATGCATTAGTTCTCTACTGGACCATCAACATTCATAATGGACTCTGAGCCTAGGCATGATACAAGCTTCATAGAGGTATATTTGTTTCATGTTAATTTAATTAATTTGATTTTATTATATTCTATAAAAAAATGTAAATTATACTATATGATTTGTTGTTGTTGAAATTAGAGACTCCTCATCTTTGTTAGTCCATCAATCATGAAGTTTCTTTCACAATGGCTAGTTTAGAGCCATTGACTGAGGTATGAAAGAGTTTTCATAGTTTTAGTTGTTATTTATAAGAGTTTTTATTGAAATTTCAAATGGTATTTATAAGTATGATCAAGTGATTATATTAATTGAATTATTGTAGGACCTTGCTACTCTTGATCGTCGATAAGCCTTTGAGGTGGATGTTTAGAGTGACTTTTTGATGGCGGTGTTGGAATATTCAAATGGGAAGAGTACTTATGAGAGGGGGGGGTGGATCAAAAGTAACACACTTTAATCTTTTCAAATTCTTTAAAACAAATAGTTGAAAGTAGATTGCATGCATATAAACATATTAAATGAACATAAAGTAAACACATGCAAGTAAACACATGACACCATAATTTGGTAACCCAAAAACCCTCTAGGAATAAGAAGGTAAAACTACGGTAGGGATGATACCCACAAAATCACTGCAGCAATAATTGTTTGACCACTTCTGATGGTCATCCCTATGAAAGGCCTACCCTGTTAAAGGCTTTACACTGTGTCAATAGTGACTTGGTTAAAGGATTTACATACACTTTACATGAAGTGTCATGTTGTTAAAGGATTTAGTCACCTCTTCAAAGGATCTACAAAATAGTTGTTAAGCTAACCTATCATCATAGGGTTTTCACTATCTAATACAATTGCTAGAGAGTATTAGAAATCTTTGACCTAATTGCTTACAATCTTCAATTGCTGATTTTAGGCACTTGATTTGCTCATTCTAATGTGATCCTTGCTTGATCTGATATCTATTTGTATCCCTTGTATTGTTCTGATCAACTAGATATGAAATTACTACTCAATTCACTAAGTCTATGATGCCCCTACTATTTTCCATGTTCTGCAAATTTACTATCTTCTTATCACCTTCTTTAACTTCTATTCAACAACTTAAAATTGTGGGGTCTAAGCCCTCTTATAAAGACTTCATAGACTTAGGGTTAGGTATGGATCTATGATCCATATTGAATCTTTAATTCTCACTCATTCCTTTCATTTTTCTCATTGGTTGCATGCCTTCTCCATTTTTTTGATTGATTGCATGTTGATTGCATAGGAAATATAAAATATTTGTTCTTATCTTTTTCTCCTTCAAAATAGTTCTATGTTGGCTCGTATATATCACTCAACACCTGTATAATGCTCAGCACCTGAAGTCACTCGACACCTATGGGAATTTTGGCTTAGCACATACTGTAGCTTGGCATACATAGTGTACTCATCTTCTATGTAGAAAGTGGTTAAGTGTGTTGACACTCAAATGTCAAAACCATTCTAAGACCAAAAATCTCCCCCTTTGACATGAGTGTCAAAAACAATTAACTAAACATTATTGATTTGATCTTATGAGTACCCTATCCAATCTATTTTGCATATGTTAATTTCAAAATTTTTTCAAAATGCCTTAAAATTCTTATAACTCCCCCTAAGCTAATTGTGCCATTCCATTCTTGCAACCAAAATTCTTGTGCTGATGTACCTGATATTACTTGCCTTTGCCCTGTTCCTGTAATCTGTACCTATGTGCTGAGCTATTCTATCTACTTTGACTGTACTTGTAAGTTTTATTCAAATCTCCCCTAAAACATTACTTCTCCCCCATACTATTTACACATTAAGTCTTATCCCCCTTTTGGCTATCTGCAATCTCTTCCCTTTTATTCTCCAAAAGAATGAATGAAAGAATGTAATTATTGGAATACTTAGTATTCTCCACCTTAGTCATATCTTCCTTATTATTATTATTTCTCCCCCTAAACATTATATCTATCTCCTTTATTGTTATTTTATTTCTCCCCCTTTTTGACACTTATGTTAAAGGGTTCTAAGAAATAATACCATATTTAGCCAAAAATTAGTTGTTTACCTCCATTATCATTTTTAAAGTTGCATCCTAATTCTCCAAAGCAATGTCTAGTGACTTGTGCTAGATGGCAGTCTTTGTAGCAAGATGTACAAGTCCATCTAATGTGGAAAGATTAAGATCTTTCTTTAAGATAGTTTCTGCATAGACTTGTTCTTTGTGGAGGACCTCCAAATGTGGGGTTATGGAGGATTGAAATTGCATTAATTTGGCCTTTATGTTGGCCTCTTCACTTGTTAGTGCAACTACCTCTCTTTGAGTGTGAAGTGATTGGGAAAAATGATTCTCACTTTGAGCTAGATCTCTTGGTAATTGCATGCGAGAAATCTTCAAATTTCTCTTCCAGCTCATTATCCTTTGACTTGTCTCTTATGTGAAATTGGAAAAATCACACAACTTTTTGTACAATGAGAAAATGTTCTCCAGTACAATTTTGACCTTGTCAATTTTCTTAGCCAATTCTACTTGTTCAAGTGTTATACCTCTAGATATTTTCTCATTTACCTTCCCTTGAAAATTTCTCTCAGACCATTCCATAAGTTTAACATTTGTATCTTGGTCTTCACTAGTCACGTAGTGTACTATATCTAATAATTGTTCTATTATAGGTTTTGATTCATCTGGTGATTGCAAGCTGAAGGCATCCATAAAGATGTCCTTAATCTCATGTAGTGCTTGCTTATGCTTATAAGAATATGCACATAAGAACTAAACCAAACTTACATTGAGCACCTTTTGACCTCCTTATTGCTCCAAGATTCTCATTTATTTGCTGTAACATTAGTTCTGCTAGATCATATGTATGATCTTTCTTCACAAGTTTGTAAGCTACATCAACAGCTATACATGGCACACTATTCAATCTACTAGATTGGTAGAATTTGTGAGAAATCACTCTCATTGCAAAATCTAGAAGAGAATCAGTTACAATGTTAATAGTCATACCCCTCTTATTCCACTTAGCTCCAATATTCCTTTCAATGATCTATTTTGAATCATTGCACAGGGTCTTAGGCTAATCTAGGGTTGGGAAACTCGTAACCTTATGTACTATCCTCTTAGTAATCTTTACTAGTCCTATTTCTAACCACAAACATCCATTGTGAATTCTGCTTAAAACAATCCTTATCCATTTTGTTTTGAAACCTGTAGGGTAAACTAGGGCATTGGTCAAACCCTTTTTCTCAACTATTTGGAACGCATCCTTTAGAATTTTGTTTTTACATAGTTTTTCATAGGCTTGGAATATCTCAAGATCACTTACTGCTCCTATTTTTTAGTTATAACACTTTCTCACATCTTGTACCATGACAGCTTTTGGTGGAATAATGGACAATGCACTAGTAGGATCATTTTTATAGGCGACTTTAGGGATTGGCCTAAACTTGAATTGTTTGACCTCATTACTAACTAGCTGGACCTCATGACCTTCCTTTCCCATAGGTTTCTTAGAACTAGAAGCCATTATAGTGAACTAGGGTTTTAATATATTAAAAATTTCAACACTATGTAGCTTGACACTTGATAAATACCTTGGATCGATGAAATGCATGTTGAATCACTATTGAAATTAGTACAAAAGGCTTTAAGGTTGTTGTATGATCTCTCCTGCACTTTTCTCATCTTTTCTCTATGTTTGAATGGCATAAAAATGATCAAAATTTGACCTTATACCTTTCCAAACCTAGCATTAAATTCTTAGTGCATACAGCTCTAAACTTGGCACTTGAAGGTTTCACCATGACTTGGCTCCCATTGTATTTCATTTACTTGGCTTCCACTAGATTTCCACTTCACTCAGCTTCCATTGACATTTCTCAACTTGACAAAAAACATCGGCTTGGTTGTTATTAGCAACTCAACATCCATTCGAGCTTTACTTAGCATCTAAGGACAATTTTGTAGTGTTTGCAAAAACTTCAAATTTTGATCTGGCATCTTTGCTCATGCTGATTTCTTCTTTGTAGTAGTTCTTTGTCTTGGGACTGATGTATGATATAACTTTGTATACTAGTCCCATACACCTATTCTTGCTTAGTTGGATGAGATGTGATCACTTGAACTCTTGGGTGAAGTGATCCCTCTATTTGATGTGCTACACTCATCTTTCTTCTTCCAAATCTTGTTCATTTGCCCTCTAATTTGTTCAACATCAATGTTCTCTTTTCCTTTGTTGACTTATGACTTGGGTGCTTTTGACCTTGTTGGGCAATGCCTGTCGATATGTCTAGTCTTCAAGTAACTAAAGCATGTGGTTTGACTTAACCACCTATTGTAATTCCCTTTAGAATGTGTCCTTATGCAATTTTTAGGAATGTGTCCATATTCCTGATAGTAGTGACAACTATAACTAGTGTTGTAATCCTAGTTGTAGTGATGACCATGGTTATTTCCTTTTGAAGGCTAATTAGGTGTCCACATAAGCTATGATTTGCACTCAAATGTTCCATGTCCATAATTTTTGCAATTGTAGCAGTGACCCCTAAATCTTGGTGGCCTAATGGTCTTGGTTCTACATTCATGTGCTTGATGTCCTTGCTTTTTTCACTTGTGACAAAGCTTGCATTTTTAGGCTTATCATACTGATGACCATTGTTGCTCCTACATACATTAGAGGTGTGTCCCTTTTTACCATAGAAATGACAAGTAGGTTTAGTGTTCTTACCTTTGTTACTCCTTTCTTCTATAGTCTTGGATGATTCTCCTTGTTCAGTGCTGGTGTAACCAAGTCCTAAAGTATCATTACTAGCCCTTGGTGATTTTAGTAGTTGCTCAAAGTACTTGATAGCCTCATTGGGTTTGTTGAAGCCTTTTGCTATATCCTTCTCTCTTTTTAGGTCATTTTGCAGTTGATCATTTTGCATTCTCAAGGTGGAGATCTCAATGTCCTTCATGTTTAGCTCATGATGAGCATTCATCACCTAACTTAAGGTATCAAGCTACATGTTTGAGATTCTTTGAAACTCAATTGTCTTCTCCTCCAGTCTATTGGTAAGATTTCTCTTGTCATCTTCTATCATGGCATTGTCTTTAATGGCTCTCTTCTTTTTTTTAGCCAATATACAAAGCATTATGGCTTGTGACTCTTATTCAAGCTTGAGTATTCTAATTTCTTCATCTTGTGCTCTATTTTTCTCCATCAATTCTGCTATTGCTGCATCAAATTCCTTAGAATCTCCTTTGGAAAACACTTGTGTGGTATCAATCTCCTTGTAGTTTATGTCATTTTTAGCTATAGCTATATCCTTCCTTCCTTTTAAGGGATTCATCAATTCCTCTTTGGCTTCCTCCAATTTGTGTAGAGTGAGATGCACATCAATCAGCTGATTGTCTATGATCTTCCCAAGTTTGAAGATTTCCATCTTCAAATCTTTTCTCTAAGTTGTTAGGCTTCTCCTTGTGAGAACCTTGCTCTGATACCAATTTTTGAAATATTCAAATGGGAAGAGTACTTCTGAGAGGGGGGGTGAATCAGAAGTAACACACTTTAACCTTTTCAAATTCTTTAAAATAAATAGTTGAAAGAAGACTACATGCATATAAACATATTAAATGAACATAGAGTAAACACATGCAAGTAAACACATGACACCAGAATTTGATAACCTAAAAACCCTCCAGGAATAAGAAGATAAAACTAGGGTGGGGATGATACCCACAAAATCATTGCAGCTATAATTGTTTGACCACTTCTAATGGTCTGCTTTATGAAAGGCCTGCACTGTTAAAGGATTTACACTATGTCAATAGTGACCTAGTTAAAGGATTTACAAACGCTTTACATGAAGTGTCACCTTGTTAAAGGATTTAGTCACCTCTTCAAAGGATCTACAAAATAGGTTTTAAGTTAACCTATCATCATAGGGTTTTCACTATCTAATACAATTGCTAGAGAGTATTAGAAATCTTTGACCTGATTGCTTACAATCTTCAATTACTGATTTTAGGCACTTGATCTACTCACTCTAATGTAATCCTTGCTTGATTTGATATTTTTTCATATCCCTTGTACTATTCTGATCAACTAGATATGTAATTGCTTCTCAATTCACTAAATCTGTGATGCCCCTATTATTTTCCCTATTCTGCAACTTTGCTATCTACTTAGCAACTTCCTTAACTTCTATTTAGCAACTTAAAATCATGGGGTCTAAGCCTTCTTATAAAAACTTCGTAGACTTAGGGTTAGGTATGGATCTATGATCCATATTGAATCTTTAATTCCCACTCATTCCTTGCATTTTTCTCATTGGTTGCATGCCTTCTCCATTTTTCTGATTGGTTGCATGTTGATTGAATAGGAAATATAAAATATTTATTCTTATCCTTATTCTCCTTCAAAATCCTTCTATGTCAGCTCAAAAAATAGTTTACATCTAAGTTTTTGAGGGCACAAACTCATATGCTAATTCTGTGTTACTCGGCACATACTAGACTACTAGTGCTCGACACATATACTATCCTGCTTTTCTCAGCACCTATTGCATCTTGTCTTGCTCAACACATGTATGACTTTGGCTCACTTGGCATATGAAAAATTCTAACTTGCTTGGCATCAACTGTGACTTGACACCTATATATCACTTGACACCTGTTGGAATTCTAGCTCGACACATACTGTAGCTTGGCATACATAGTGTACTCAACTTCTATGTAGAAAGTGGTTAAGTGTGTTGACACTCAAATGTAAAAACCATTCTAAGACCAACAGGCGGTAAGAAAATAATTAATTTTGTGTGTACATATATTTGATTTCAATGTATAATAATTATTGATTTATATATATATTTTTGTATCAGCTATAGTTAGAGAAGGGCCTAAACAAGAGGATGAGTGAGTGTGTGAGGAAGACCCCAACATATTCATCATCTCCCTCCATGAAATGATCAAAGAGCTCTAGGGATCTATTTCCTTCCCCTCATGGGAAGGAGAAGATATAGGGATGGACACATGTATAGTCATTAGTGGACATATATCTTGGATTTATGTTAGTGGACATATTCGACATACATTTGATGTATACATGGCATTATATATTTGACGTATGACATATATTTGATGCATGCCATTATTAGACTTACAAATTTGATGCATCAGTTTATTCATGTATGATATTATTGGTTATAGTAATATATATCTTTTTTTTCTTGTTTATATTTTAAATATTTTATTTTAATTTAATTTACATCCAAAATAAGGGTAGGAACCATTATAACAAGCTTTGATAGTATCTTTTGAGATGTGAATAAGGCTATGATATTAATTTATTTTTAGATTGTGCAAGTTATGAGTACTTTTGATTATGGGTAATTTATTTGGTGTTTTTGTTGGGACAAAAACAATGAAACTTGAATTCTTATTACTGGTATACAATTAACATTGAAATTTGAGTCTTGAGTTGGCTGCACTTTGTAAATGTCTAAGCTTGAGTCTTAGTGTCATCATAAACATGTCAAGATTTTATATATGCTTTATCTTCACACCATGAGAAGACTTGAAATAAGATTTTTAATTTCTTCATGGAATTTGATATCAAGATTTCTTTCTTATCCATCTCTTCAAGAGCTTCATTAATGTAAACTCATTATATATGCTCTTCTTATGATTCTTGTACCTATAATTGTTGCATATTTTCTTACATATCTTTTGTGTGTCATTATCCACTATGCATTGAATACACTATCTTTGACCTCCTTCATATGGTGATGGATTCTATACCCCTAGGATGTCATCTTCAACTTCTTGTATATTTTTCATTCTTACAAGTATTGACACACAATATTTAGTGACTCTTAGGGTCATTTTCCATCTAGTGTTCCCAAGAATGTTTGAGAAATCAATAGGGTGGGATGGTATTTTAACTAGGGTTTACACAAACACTCGAAGCTAATAGAGCAAATAGTTCAATCCCATGACAAACAGTTAGAGAGATTCTCTAGTTGGAGACTTTGTAATAGCCACTACTACAAGTTTCAGCATCACCCGAGATGGGGCCACAAAATAAAAAATGAATCAAATCTCCAAAGAGATAGAGAGAGAGAGGTTATTATAGGTGTCAAACATTGCATTAATACCTCACACGAACTCTGAGATATGCCCCATCAGATATCATTGCTCTATGATATTTAGTGACTCTCAGGGTCAATTTTATCTGATATGCCTAAGAACATTCAAGCAATCAATGAGATGGGATGAGGTTGGGACTAGGGTTTACCTAGCCACTCAAAGCTAATAGAGGAAAAATTTTGATCCCACGATAGACAATTAGAGATGTTCACTAGTTGGCAACTTTGTACTAGCTAACTCTACATGTTTTAGCATCGTCCAAGACAGGGTTGCAAAATCAAAATAGAATTGAATCTCCCAAAAAAAGAGAGGTTATTGTTGTATACACTAATATGTTAGCAAGAAACACTAATCTATTAAAAAAAAAAAGCATTTACTAACAAAACTAATATAAACTTTAGATGAGACAAAGTGAGGTCCTCAAATGAGAATATGAGTCATGGATAGGCTCTCTCAATGAGGATGATCACTTGATTTGTAGAGGTGTCCTTTGATATGGATTTGGGATGTATGCTCAAGCTTCAAAATGCTTCAATGGAGGTGGATTTGGGATTTTTGGTGTGGGTATATCTAAAAGTATGGATTTGGCTTCTCAAACTGACATGGTAACTTTAGCTTAAAGATTGTGATGAAATGGCTTGGGAGGGGATCCAATTTATAGGCTAAGGGCTTGAGGGATGGAGGGGTAAGATGCAAGGATGGAAAGATGGTGAGGGAGGTCTAGGATGCACTTAAAGGGGAGCACATGGATTGTGCTTGTTTAGCACCAATAGGGAGTGGACACTTGTCACAAGGAGGATGGATGTGAGAGGATAGGATAAGGGTTGGTCAAAGGCTTGATGAGGGTGGTTGGGTATGTAAGAGTCATGAGTGAGGATGTAAGAGCCATTTATGGCTTTGTAAGAGCATTCATGGCTTGGTGGTTGGGATATTTTGAGGGGAGACTTTGGCTTGGTTTAGGAAAGTTTTAAGCTTGCTTAGGAATGTGCAAATGATTAGGGGATGGGTTAAGATTATATTAGGGATGTTAGAGATGTGCAAGTGGATGGCATTTATGAGGGTGGGTGAGTTAGTGGCTAAGCCTAGTTAGTATGGGTGGATGGGGTGGATTAGGCTAAATGGAGGATTTAAGATAGGCTTTAGGGGTTATTAGATTTGAGGGTTTTATTTATTAAAGTGATTTTAATAAATTTGGGATTTGGAATTAGATAGGAGAATAGGATTAATTGATAAATAATGGGTTATTTGATTTATCAATTAGGACTATAGATGATTAATTAAATTAATCAGCTAGGGGATGGCAAAGGATTAAATAAATAGGAATTTAATTAATGATGCCTTTTAGAGATAGCTAAATAGGATTACCAAAGTGGTGTAATCAAATTTAGGTGTCTACATTTTGCCCCTCTTTGACATAGTGTTGAGATAACATTATTTCAAAGAAGTTCAAACAGAGATGACACGAGGAAGATGTTTTTAGCAGCAAGGTTGCCCCAGTCTCAGATAAGAAGAGGAGAGACTAGACTTAGAGATGCCCCCTCAAGAAGGCGGTAGAGAGAGAAGATGAGGCTCGACGACTTCTTGAAAAGTAAAAGAATTTGAGATGAGTAGAGACACAGATTGACAAAGAGAAGGGGCCGAAGGAGCTTAAACGTGCACTATGGGAGAATGAAAAAGGGAGATCAGATGCACAAGAGGAAGCAAGCCTAGGAAAATCTCGGATTTGGGGGGGGGATGAAGGGGGGGAGCATGATAAAAGGAGATTAGGAGGAGGGGATGGATGATGGGAAGATAAAGAGGTTTGGATGGGGGATAATGGAGATGAAGGGAAGTCATGAAAGTGGTTTGAGTGGGGGGAGACGGAAAAAAAAGAAGTACCACCATATAGTTGAGCATGAGATTTAATATAAGAATGTTGGTTTAATGGCCAAGGTTACCAAGAACATCAAGGCATGTTCACCAACTTTCCAAATGATTGACAAACTAACTCAAAACAAGCATGGAAGGATTGCCCCAACATCACATGAATTCTAGAGGAAGCAACATGGAACTGAGACTGGGTAACCCACAAGCAAAAAAAATAAACAAAAGACCTGATAAAGACCTTGCACTTAAATCGCCCCATTCATAGCACACCATGATATAAAAGATCATGGCAACCATGAGGAGGGAACAAACAAGATTGTTGGGAAAAGATACTTGAAGACCCAAAGGGGTAAAGCCAAATCAAAATAAAGCAAAAATCCAAAAGAGAACTGTTTGCCAATGAGATGTGTAGGATGAGGTACTAATGGACCAAGACCAGACAGGAGGAAAGCTATATCCTACAAGGATCTATCAGAGAGCACCTAAGTGGAGGGAGCGGGATGAGGGATGCGACGGGCAAGCTGAACTAAGAAGGATAATAGGGTGGGGACAAGAGGGCTAGCAAAAGGATGTATTGAAAAAGCTAACCAAGAGTTGTGCAATGTGTGCAAGATGCTAAGGTTGGTGAACATATATGAAAGTGGGGACAGAGACAATGATACATAGCGAAAGAGGAGGTACAAGTTGACAGACCAAGAGATGGTATAAGTGTACAAAGAGGTGTTGTGATTTGTGGGTGGGAGAGGGGAATATTTGGGAAGGTTGGGATGACCGAGAGGGGTAGGTAGGGCACTGAGGTAAGCTATAAGGGGCGAAGAGGGGGCTAGAAGGGGTCATTTGCAATCAAATTAAGGAGGAGATATTGTTGATTAGGAGCTCTGTAGTGGAGATTACGATGGCAAGTATTGGGCGACTAGAGCACTGAGAGGACATAGTGCGACAAGTACGAGTACGAGGGACGCCCGATCGATCGGCAGGGTCTAAAACCTCTTCATGATTTTTGTTTATGTTTTTGGTAGATCATTCCCACGAAGGAAAAAATGTGATCCTATAGGCACGGGTCTAGCGGGAACACGAGTGGGAGCAGCAAGATTACGATCCTGCAAAAAATAGCATCAGGTGGGATGATGTAGGGTTTTAAATAGGAATTTGTGGGAAAGCAATCCTGGGATGGGAAGTCATGTGGGAATGGGATAGAGTTAGCGAGATCGCTTCCTCATGAAGAGGAACATGATTCATGCAGTGAGAAGGTGACCCTGTGGGTTAAGGTCATTGTATAGCGAAAAAGGGAGAAAAAAGGGACAGTGTAGGAATGTGATCTCATGGATGGGATCAATGATCGACGGGATCACCAGGTGGAGAGAGTGCAGGAACTCTCTAGCGAGATCAGGGGGAAAGGTCAAGGGTTAGAGCAGAGTCAACATCGTGATCCTGATGGAAAATAATTCTATGGGAATGTGGGCGGTAGGCTTCATGGGGATGTTGTTTCTGTAGGAACGCAATTTTTGTAGAATAAAAGCAAAAAAAGTTGGAGTTGAGGTAAGGGAGGATGGGAGGATAAACAAGAAGATAGAAAACTGATAGTTGGATTTGTTTTGGTGGTGTGCAATGGTCGTTGGATGCATTAGTGTCATGGGAGCAACAAGTAGTAGTGGTGAGCATAGAAGAGATGTTGACACCGATTGACTAGGCACGGGTTGAGGTGATTAGGCTAGGCTACCTAACGAGGTTGCCGCATACCCGTACCTATATGACAATGGTTACAACGCTGTGTGAGAGATGGCACAATGAGACAGCGACATTTCACCTACTGACAAGGGAGATGATGGTGATGCTAGAGGATGTATACCGCATATTCAGATTGCTAGAGCGAGGGATGCTAGTCATGGCAACCAGAGAGATGACAGTAGAGGCAATTGTACAGAGACTAATGGGGCCCAGAGTGGAGTATAGGATTCGAAGGGGATAGTTTGCATTAGACGAGCATTTAGATCGCATGACGACGGAGAGGCAGATCTACTTTTATGTTCTAGGGCTAGTTTTGGTGTACATTGCTCTAGACACAGGTGGGACAGGGGTTACACTGGCATTGATTCTAGTAGTGATGCAGATTGTGGATGTAGGATGCCCAGGGGCATGGGGTTCTCTGATGCTGGTCAAGCTATACCAGGACCTACATCAGATAGTGTACCAGGGTAGTGACTAATAGGGGAGGAGAATTGGGTTCCTGAAACTATTACAGGTGTGGGCATGGGAGCATATTACAGTGCTCAGACCATTGGGACGTAGGGATAGGCAACTAGAGGAGCCAGTGGCATACAGTTGGGTGAAGCCTTTGACATATCACCACACGGATTCAGTGGATTACTGGAGAGTGCAGATTGATGAGATAGTAGCAGTGGTGTGGAGGCCATACATGGGCTTGAGACCGTGGGTAGAGGAGGGAGAAGCATCTCCCCTACACCATTTCTCCATGCTCTGTGTTTGAGAGATGAGAGTATGTGGCAGAGCAGTATAGGTCAGATAGGGCACTATGACAGTTTGGGTGGCAGCAGGTGGCAATAGGAGATTCGTACTGGTACCAGGAGGTTACACATGAGTCAGTGTCGATGTACAGGCCATCCCTGCGGAGCGATGTGCTGTTGAGGGCATGGTGAGAGTTGGAACCACAGTAGTGGGATTGGTTCGACGGGGCAGCAGATGCGGGCTCCACACAAGAGTACTGAGATACTTTTGTGAGGCCAAGACTAGTGGGGAGAGCACAGGCCATGAGGGCAGCGGTGGTGGAAGGGGAGCTAGCCTGAGCAGCCCAACAGGGGTGATATGTGGCAAGGGGGTTGCAGCAATGTGCAACAGCAGTTGCATAGGAGGAGGAGCCCGCCTGTCAAAGGAGGAAGGTGGTGGGGGAGGAGAGGAGAGCTAAGCCAGAGAGGAGAGCAGAGGAGAGGGGAGCCCAGCTAGAGAGAGGGGGAGAGGAGGCACAGGGGTGATAGAGGGCAGCAGGGGGAGAGGTAGGAGGATCGTCTACTGGGGGAGGAGATGACAGATTGGTAGGCTAGTACGCCTTGCTAGAGTAGGCACACGCAGTAATGAGCTAGCTACTCTGTGACACTCAACAAGAGAGAGATTAGCTTCGAGTAGAGCGAGATCAGTTTAGATAGGAGCAAGATACAGCCCAGGGGCAGGCAGATAGGGTAGGTGTAGAGGTGGGGAGGCTACAGATAGAGGTGGGTCGGGTGGAGGGGAGGTTGGATGCCATGACGGTGGAGCAGGCAGAGATGGAGGAGTTGAGGGAGAGGGTTGGGTTCTACCGGGGGAGGTACCATGCTATAGTGCCAGCATCAAAAATTGAGCATTACAGGTGGCTGACTCAGTCAGGCACAACAGGTACCCATACAGGGATGCAGGGAGGAGGGGAGAGTGGATGGAGCACTGGGGGAGAGAGTGTAGGCGGGTCTCGACACACAGGGCATAGTTAGAGGGAAAGGCCGAGCCAACGGCATGGGATGGGAGAGGAGGTAGAGAGCTCTGGGACAAGGAGAGGACTAATGGGGCCACCACCTCCACCACCACCACCACCAGGGCTGGGAGAGGGGCACAGGAGTAGACTGATGATGCAGGGATGATGGGTTGACCATCGATGAGTAGGCATCTTTTTGGGATACTGAGTACTCTGTATATATATAGGTTGTTTTGAGACACATGGAGATTTGGTGCAGACTCAGACCCATTTGTACTATATGGACATTGTACACTGATGGATTTTTATTCTTTCATTCTTTCATTGATATATAGATTGGATGACTTTGGTGATATTTGTGTTTATTGACTGGTGATATTATGTATAGTGATTGATAGTGATGTTTTGATGGTATTTGCTGATGATTGGTGATGCGGGATGTGATAGGTGCTATGATTTTTTTTATTGTGTTGATAGTTTGTGATGCAAGATATGATTTTTGATGACATTGTATACATGATATAATATGATTTTGATGTGATTCAGCTATGATAGTGCAGATATGATGTGATGTGATTTTGATCTATGATATCACAGATGTGATGTGATTTGATGTGATCCTTAATGACATAATTTTCCTTATGATATTGTAGATTTGATGATCATGAGATTTTCTATATGATAGATATCATGTAGTATGATAGGTTTCAGCTATGATCTTGATGATGTGATGTTGCTTTATGATAGATGTGATGTGATCCCGAGAAATTGATTGCTTTGGAGAGTATTTGATATGATGTTGTATGATGATAAGTACAAACTATAAAATAAGTGACAAATGTAAAAAGAATCACCAACTAAAGGATAATCAACAGATTTATGATATGGAAAAATGAATATAATGTCATGAAATTTTAACACAAACTAAAGATGGATAAAAGATTAAAACAAATGAATTGACAAAATAAAAGATGAAAAAAATAAAAATAAAAAATGAAGTACAACTTTAATGATGAACCTCAATGCTAAAATGAAACCTAACCTAATGATAAATGACTATAATGCTAAAATGAATCACAATCTAATGATGAGCGACTACACTAAATGATTGATAATCTAATGAATGATGATGCTAAAATGAACCATAATGTAATGATGAATGACTATGCTAGAATGAACCATAAGAGAGAATAGTGAATTTATGAAATGCTAAAAAGAACACAAACTAAAAGATACACCTAAGATTTATGATAAGCATGCGAGAATATCATAAAAAGAACACATGCAATGCTATTCTGTGATATGATAAAGGATACAAGCGATGATAATACAACATACGGAATTGTAGGAGATGCAAGACAAAAAATGATGGTGGAATAAGATAACCAATGTTTTGACTTATGATAGCGGTCTGTGATATGAAGAGTGTTCATAGGAGATGATGACTCTAAGGAGAATAATGTTGGAAAAAGAGTGACCAACAAACTTGCAGTCAGGAGGATAGTAGAGAATTTTAGAGCAAGGATAGTAACTTATGATAGGGATCACATCATGATGAGCATGAATAAGAATTGATGTTCACGGCTATGAAGCAAGTGATTCTGAGGATGTAAAAAGTAATAGTTCAAGGGAGAGGGGTGATGATAAGGAGAAATATACCTAGGGTTTTCTAAAATAAAAGTGAGGCATAGGGGAAGCTAGAGCATGGGGTACTTCGTGAGGAAGTACCACTATGTAGTGTAAACACTTTAGTTGATATAGGATTGTTAGGGATCTGCCAAGGTTACTAAGAACATCAAGGCCTTTTCCCCAAAATTCTATAGGACTGACTCGAACAGGCACGCAAGGATTGACCCAGCATCACACATGAGTCCCAGAGAGATCAGTGTGGGAATGATGCTGGATGATCCACAAACAAATGAGATTACCCAGGTGCATCATGTTTTATCAAAAGATGAAAACATGTTGGAATATGCAAGGATAATATCAAATTGACTCACAAGCAGAAAAAGACTGTGATCGAAACCAACCTCCTTAGTTATCCCAGGCAAAACACACCATGATATGAAATGATCATGGTGATCTTGAGGAGAAAGCAACAAAAGATTCGTGGAAACAATCAACCAAAAAATGAAACAACCAAAAGATTCCACAAAGGTGAAAAAGGAACCTTTTTTCAAAGGGATCAACTGACGGGTTACAACAAGACCTGGATAAAAAGTAAGACTAGTTAAGGACATGGGAACTCATGACTAGATAGAAAAACATAGTAGTAGGTATATGCATGACGGGGGAAAGCTCAAGATGGGGGGATAGTGTTGTTATAATACAAGGTTTTGTTGAGGTGGGTTTATGTAAAGCGCGATTTATGTACAGGGGTCTGGATATTGTTGTATTCACATAGGTACAGTATATGGAAGACAAGGGTTAGTACAGGGGGTATGAGACACATTATATGGACCGTATATGCTACATATGGTAAGGATAAAAAACACGTGATAGGGTAGATCTAGTAGAGTACAATGGTAGGATACATCAAGTATGGTACATGAGATGCTATAAATGAGATGGGATGTTACATAGTGCAAAGTGCTAGAGGATGATGTTGCGAAGTATGGCGAATAATGATAAGGAACAATTTGGAAAAGCGGGTGGGATGAGTGATAAAATATGGAGGGGTGATAAAGGGGTGTGTGTCGGTGATAGATAATGGAAGAGCTGTAGTACACCTAGCGCCTATTTGCTAGGTTTTCACCAGGGACCTATCCAAGGCGCTTGAATTGCCAAGTTTTTACCATTGGACGCTTTATTTTTTCTTTATGCCTTTTTTCTTTCCTTGATTTGAAAATTCTATCCTTAGGCGTAGAATTTCTCAAGGTGGATAATGTTGGTATGATCATTTAGGAGTTCACCTTCAAGGGTAGATAATTGATAGGCTCCTGAGCCAAAAGATGCTGTGACCACATAGGGACCAAGCCAAGTGGGCTCGAACTTGCCTTTCTTTTCTCGGTCAGCTTGAACCTTCATATTCTCTTTAAGGACCATGTCACCTTTCTAAAAATTGTGTGGATGGACTTTCCTATTGAAATTGCACTTGAGGCGACTTTGATAGACCATGAGATAGTCGTAGGCCTGTTGTCTTCTTTCATCAAGTAGATCAAGTTGAGTAAGTTGAGCCACTCTATATTCCTTATCAGATATCTATCCTTGGAGAGAAATGCAAAGTGATGGGAGTTCAACCTCAATAGGCAGGACTACTTTAACACCATAGACCAAGGAGTATGGAGTTGTGCCAGTGGCAGTATGAAATGAAGTGCCGTATGCCCATAGGGTGGGATTAATTTGCAAATGCCAATCATGGTCAAAGTCGTTGACAACTTTCTTGAGGATTTTGAGGAGGGTTTTATTAGTTGCCTCAGCTTGACCATTACCTTGTGGGAAATATGGGCTAGAAAAGTGGTGATGGATGTGGAGGGAAGTGCACAATTCTTCCATATTTAAGTTTTCAAAATTACCTTTGTGGTCTGTGAATATGGTAGTTGGGATGCCAAAAGCGACATATGATATGATACAATATAAACTTGGACACCTAAACTCCCGTGGTAGTAACAAGGGGAACTGCTTCGACCCCCTTAGTGAAATAATCAGTGGCGGTGATTGTCCACTTGTGCCCTTCTGAAGAAAGTGGTGCAATAAGACCAACAAGATCAAATCCCCAGTAGGCAAAAGGCCATGGTGGTGTAGTGGGTTGCAAGTCCTGTGCTAGAGCCCCGATTAAATTAGCATGTTGTTGACAAGGTAAACATTGTTTCACAAATTCACATGCATCTTGTTCTAGAGTAGGCCAATAATATCCAGCCTGAAGGATCTGCTTTGCTAGCACTATCCTACTTGTGTAAGCACCACAAAGTCCAACATGTACCTCTTTGAGAGCCATCACAACCTCATTTTGATCTAAACATCGAGAGAGAGTATCATGATAACCACGACGATATAGGGTTTGGGCGATGATAGTGTAACGAGAAGCTTTGTGAATAAGATTTTGGCGTTGGGTTCATGTGAGGTGAGGAGATATGATACCATTTACTAGGTAAGCATGAATTTCATGGTACCATGGAGATTGGGGACCAACCAAGATGCAAACACATGTTGATTCATTATTCTCATATGTGGGTTTGTGCAGCTGCTCAACCAACAATTCATATTGCGTAGCTTCATGTGGTATTCCTAAGAGAGAACCAATAGTAGCCATAGCATCAGCTACCTTATTCTAGAGTCGAGGTATTTGTATGAACTGGATCTGAGTGAAATACTCCTTTAGTTGATCAACCAGATCTTTGCAAGGTAGTAACTTGTCATCATTGGTTTGATATTCATCCAAAGCTTGTTTGATGATAAGCTGAGAATCACCATAGACTTGAAGCTCTATGATATTCCATTCAATGGCAATTTTTAGTCCTGCAACAAGGGCCTCATACTCTGCAATGTTATTGGTACACCAAAATTGTAGCTTGAAAGATTTATGGATATAATCGCCTTGAGGTGTAACCAAAAGTATGCCTGCACCAGAGCCATGAGATGTATAGGAGCCATCAAAATATAGCTTCCAGAGTAATTGTTTTTCTATTAAACAAAGGTATTTTTTTGGAAACTCCATGATGAGTGGGTGATCGCAACTAAGGGGGCATCAGCCAAGTGATCTACAATAGCCTGGCCTTTGATAGCCTTTCTGTCAACATATTGAATGTCAAACTCACTAAGGAGCATAACCCATTTTTCCAGGCATCTGGTGAGTACTATACAAGAGAGCATATATTTTAATGGATCAATCTTTGATATCAATTGTACAGTATGACTCAACATGTAGTGACATAGTTTTTGGGTGGCAAACACTACTGCTAAGCATGCCTTCTCCATTGGTGTGTAGTTGAGCTCATAGCCCACTAATGTTCGACTGATGTAATAAATAGCTCATTCCTTTCCCACATCGTCAAGATATGCTAGCAAAGCACCTAATGTAGTAGGAGTAGCTGTGATGTACAATATGAGTGGGCACCCTGCAACTGGAGGAACCAAAATAGGTGGATTAGCTAAGTATTGTTTGATGAGCTCAAAATTGCACTGGCAAGCTGGGTCCCATTTGAAATTTTGATCTTTCTTAAGCAAGTGAGTGAAAGGTTGACACTTATCAACAAGCTAAGAAATGAATCGCCAAACTGATTGGAGTTTTCCTTGCAAAGAACAAAGGTGCCTGAGTGTCTTAGGAGGAGCCATATCCATGATGGCTTTGACCTTCTTAGGGTCAATCTCAATATCACGCTGTGACACAATGAAGCCTAGGAGCTTTCCTCAAGTAACACTAAAGACACACTTCTTTGGATTTAGCATGAGATGATATTCTGCTAGTCGGTTGAACACTTCCTCGAGGTGAGATAAGTGATCCAGAGCATTGAGAGATTTGACTAGAATAGCATCCACGTAATCCTCAAGTATCTTATGGATTAGGTCATGGAAGATGACCGTCATCGCGTGTTGATAGGTTGCCCCAACATTCTTTAACCCAAAGGGCATCATATTGTAGCAGAATGTGCCCCAAGGTGTAGTAAATGTTGTCTTATGCTGATCTTCTTTTGCTATACGAATCTAATTATATCCAGAGAAACCATCCATTAGTGACAAGAGTTCATGACCTGTAGTGAGATCCACAATCATCTCGATATTTGGCAATGGAAAGTCATCCTTTGGAAAAGCTTTATTAAGATCCCTAAAATTGGTGCAAATTCTGATATCACCAAAGGGCTTGGTAATAGGTACCATATTATAAATCCATTCAGAATAATCTATTGGTCGAATGATTTTGGACTCTAACAACTTCTCTAGCTCTGCTTTGACTAATAAAGCCACTTTGGGGTGCATTTTTCAAAGTTTCTACTTGACTGGCTTGGCCCCTGGATCCACTACCAGATAGTGTACAACTAGTTTGGGGTCCAATCCTTGCATATCCTGATATGACCATGCAAAGTAGCCTATATTTTCATGGAGGACTTCAAGAAGAAGCTCTGCTTGTTCAAGTGGTAAAGAGGCTGCGATGTATGTGATATGTGGTATCTTTGTCAGACTGATATCTATAGGCCGAGTTTCTTCTGTCAAAACTAAAGATATAGGAGGTCGATGCTCTTGTGGGGGGAGTATGAAATCTCCATCCTCAGGTGCCTCTAAGAGGTTTTCACCGTTGGATATGTCCTTTATTTTTGTTTCATTTTTTGAGTCACCTAATGGCGCTCTAGAGGGGTTTTCACCATGGGATGATTTTCTCTTATCTTTTTTCTTTTTTGTTTCTTTCAGCGTTCCATTTTTGCGACTAGAGATTTCCTCCTCCCCGAAGTAACCTGTAGGATCCAGCTTGTAGACATACGCCGATGGTGGAGGTGATCGTTTATGTGGCATTTCTGCCCCCATGAATTTAAGGAGTGCGCGCTTGGTAGAAAACTCATCAACATGAACAACACTTGGTTGGTCCCAATCTATGAGTTTAGGGTGAGCAAGGGGGAGGTTGATGAGATTAAGGGATAACTGGTAGAGCACTGAGGCTCCAAGGATTATTTCATCAAGGAAAATATCATCATAAGCTTTCTTTTCAACTTCCTCAGGGATGTCTTCAACCTCAACCAGAGTGTTTTGGATATTCATAAAGGCGTCGCCTTCCATTGTAGTGCCCCTAGTTGTGGGGAGTCCATAGCCCAAGCCTTTGGTTTTTTGCCCTTGGTGTGCTTCTATAGGCTGTCTCATACATGATTCCTAGCAGCTTAAACCACCTCCTTGATAATCCCATTGCTCCATGGCCAAGTGATGTGACTAGGAATATTTCTGTTTAAAGTGATCAAGAAGTGCTTCACTCTTAGGGGGTGGCTCTTTGTATAACCATGTGCTAATATCTAGTGTATTCTCTACTCCATCAAGGATATCTTTGGTGACAAATGTGGTGGGGCCCAACTGGTGAAGTTGAGAGGTGTTTTCTAGTATAGGCCCTTGATGTCTTGGGCATCCTTGAGTATGTGGGTCAAGTGGTAGAGCGTCGACAAAAAAAGAATCCGTGAGACTATACTCACCACAACCTTGGTAGTTGATCTTAACTGTGGAGAGAGTGGAGGCTAAGATGGTGTCTGGATCGTGGTAGGTGCCAGAGGAGCTGGCCATGGTGGTGCCAATTTTGATCCCAGGACAGTAATTGGTGTATGAAGCTTCAACCATATTGCAATAAGCAAAGGGTTCAAGATCTGCATGGATGGTTATCTCAGTGCCATTATGCAAAAATTTGATGCACTGATGATATGTGGATGGAAGGGCCTTCATGGCATGAATCCATGGATGATCGAGGAGGATGTTATATGGAAGATTAAGATCAACTACATGACAAAGTGTTTCTCGAGTGGCTAGACCAACTCTAATAGGGAGCAAGATGGTTCCTTCAATAGTACGCTCCAAGTTGTGATATGCCTTGATGGTGATCACCTCATTGATGATATTTGCTTTAGTATATCCTGCCTGCTTGATGAACTTTAGAGTACATAGGTTTAGAGCCAATCCATTATCTATCATGACATGTTTAACTACAAAGTCAGAAACCATAACAGCGATGCAAAGTTGGAGGATGTGATTGGGTTCAACTGTTGGGATATCAGTGGTTTTGAAAGATAAGGCACATGAGGCTGAAAGATGGCCAACCAAGTTATGAAAATCAGTGGCGTTTATGTCGGGGGGGATGCGAGACTCACATAGAGTGCTATCAAGGATCTCTTGATAAAGTGGGCTTGTCCGCAAGAGATCCAGGATGGAGATTTGGGCCATCATGTTTCCAAGGTGTTCCAAGATGTTATATTGTGGCCCTAGTGAAGGTGATTCTGATGGGTAGCAACTGCACACTGAGTGTCTAGGCCTTTGATATTGATGACATTGATAGATGGTTCAACTTGGGATATGCAACCAATTAAGCTACCATAGTCTAAGTATGTTGAGGTATAATTTTGAGACGTATCTCGATTGTCACCTTGTTTACCTAAAGCATTGTTAGGTTTTTTGACAGGTTGGTTTGCAGATGCCTTTCCTGGGTTCATGTTATGAGGATGGAAAGCATTTTGATACATCATTAATATTGCATTAGGTGAGGGTTGTGCCCCCACTGTGATCTCTTTCTAGTCAATGAGGTCCTACACATAATCCTTAAGTTGCATGCATGTAAGGGTAGTGTGCCCTTTGACACGATGGAATTTGCAATATTCGTTATCTTTGTACTAGGATGCTCTAGACTAATTAGGTTCCAAGGGTTGCATTTGTGGATACTGAACAAGGTTATCTTTGGCCAATTTTTTGAAGATTGTATCAAGAGGTTCCCCCAATGGGGTGTATATTCATGGTTGCCTCTGAACACGGGGTTTACTACTTGCCGCTAGTGTGATAGCATTAGTTTGATTATGAGGAATAGGTATTTTTTGATGAGTTTACACGGGTGGCTGGTGATATGTAGGAGGTTGCTGTTGATAAGTTTGTTGTTGGAAAAATGTGGTGGGAACATTGGTAGCCACCCCAACAATATGGACCTGTTGAGTGTCAGCGGCACCATCTGTCATTGTATTCTTGTTTTTGTTCCAATATCAAGTTTTGTCATTGCTCGACCCATGGTCCTAGGTATTTTCTTTGTACAATCTGATGACACCATCCTTAATGAGTCTTTACTCAAGGCCCATTCCTTTTTCTTTGATGTCCTTATATGTTTTCAAATAGTTCATAACCATATGATGAGCGAGGCTAGGGTGTGCACTGTTTATGAACATCTTGACAAGATTATCCTCAGGGATGGTGCAAGAGATCCTTGTTGTGAGGATCTGCCAGCATTGCAAGTACTATGTAAGAATTTCTCCTCCCTTTTGTTTAGTGTGGTCAAGGTCTACTGTAGATAATTCAGTCTCAACGAGATGGGTATATTGAGCAACAAAGGCCTCAGAAAGTTCTGCAAAAGTTTTAATAGTACCTTGAGGGATACGACAGAACCATTCCAAGGCTGGTCCTCCTAGGCTTTTGGGAAAGAGCCACATGAGGAACACATCATTATAAGATACCTCCTGACAATGCATATAGAATTCCTTAACATGAGTGATTGGATCACTCTTCCCCCTAAATTTGTCAAACTTGGGGATCTCGAAATGTTTAGGAAATGGAGTCAATGTGATAGTCTTATAAAAAGGGTATGGGAAATCATTTTCAAATTTGAAAGTTTTGGTGTTTGTCCCATCCTTGAGGGCCTTGAGAGCATTCTTCATCTCTTCCCATTCAAACTTTACAGGTGGAGGAGTGGGTGCCCTCGATCCAGGTGTCCCCGGTGTAGGATACGTGCCAGAATCTGAAGTGTGATATGGAGAATTCTAATGACCATATGGCATCTGTGAAAAAATGGTTTACATAACTGACGGAGTGGATGTTATGGTTTGCTAGAATGTGGGTTGTGCATACTGTTGCATCTGCTAAGGTGTGTGTGGTAGATAACTATTAGGTTGTTGCCCTATGAGTTGGTTCTGTGTGGGTGCTTGGGCATACTGCTGATGTGAAGACTGCGGCTAGAATGGTGGTAATGTAGATGATGCTTGTGCTATGCTCTGGGAATATATACCATGCCCAATATATGTGGGTTGCATGCCTGCTTGAGAGTAGGAATGATTTGGAGTAGGTAAGGTAGTTAATTTGTGGCAAAGTGTTTACTATAGAGAACTACAGTGGTGGTGGATTTGGGCTATTGCCTAGAGGTGGCATGGAGAAATAGTTGGTGAGGGGTTGGAGTGAATAGCTATGTGAAGCAGTGGATGACAGTGTCAAAGGTGTGAACATGAGTGCAGTTCTAGGGGGAAGACTAATGATAGGTGCCTATATCGCAGTAAAATTCCAAGGTCTCAAAGAAAAAGCGGTTGAAGAGGTTTGGCTAGTTACAAAGGGGTTGATAGTGATGTTTGGTGGGATGCAAGATGAGGTATTGGACCCTAATGGTGGTATTTGAGTAGCAAATGGACTAGATACAATATGGGGTGGAAACGAAAAGGTAGTGCTGCTAGATGCAAATGGAGGATTTGGTGGAGCGGAAAAATGAGTGGTGGAAATAGATGCAAATGGTATACTTGAGGTTGGTTGAGATGTAGTATGCACTAATGGTTGAGTGATAATGGGATGAGTGTTCTATGGAATGGGAACCAGCACCTAGGTTGAGGGGATATTTGGGTTTGTTGGTTCTACCTGAGGTGGTTGCCATCCAAACAATGGGTGAGTAGGATCTGTTATGTTGATAGGTGGTGGACATCCAAACTCAAAGACACCAACATTGTCTCGTAAGAAATTTTCCATGATGGTTTCCTTGTTGTGATCTATGATGGCATTTACAATAGTAGCATGACCAGGTTGGTTCATGAAAGCCTCAATATCTATGGATGATCCTGGTTCTTCTGGGATTTGCGGTGGTGGGTCTAATGGTGTCATGGATACCATAGAGTATGGCTGAGCTCGAGATGTGTTACCACTATGACTAGGATCCATGTCTTTTTTCCATGTGTGCCTACCAAAACATGTGGTGGGTGGCATGAAAGGATGCTTCTCCTAAATGCAGTTAGATATGATACTAAGGGTGTTAAAAGGATATGGTGCTAAGTGCAAGAAGCTTGTGTGTTCCTAAAATCTAAATGTGGGAAATGTGATGGTGATGCAAAAGGTGTGACCCTAACCTTTGGCTCAAGGTGATGTGGGACACCAACAACAACCGATTCCTCGCAAAGTGTTGTGTTTCAAGGATACTCAGGATGATGAGAGATGTGATGCAAAAATGTTTCTAAGTAAGTGAGGAAATAACGCTAAGATTTTAACAATTGCAGGTGGAGGATTCTTCTTCAACAACCTAAGATGAGAGAAGATGGTCTAACTCCAAATGCTTGGATGGGATAATGCAATTCCTAGACAAGAGACTAAACCTATATGTGTGTAAGTGTGTGAAAGAAAAGGAAGGACCTAATTAGAATGAGTAACAATAGAGTTGTCGATAAGGCTCGTATTAACACCACGTTGAAGGGTTAGATTTTGGATTTTGTAGTCCCATTTAGTTTGCAATGCTACTTCAACTCCGTCTTTCTCAATTTGATCCAATTTGGCTATCCTAGGGTTAGGGGTATGCTTTTTATGCTCTGCTTTGATTTCCTTATAGGCTGGTATTTGAGGAAGCTTAGCCTTCTTAAACTTAGTCTTGGGATGGCTTGACATGAGATATTTCCAAGGATTAAAAATCACAACCGTGGGGTTCTTTGGAGGTAATGACTATGCTAAGTATGCCTTATGCTAGGATTGACCAAGTTTGGCAAACATTCATTCAAAAAGTAAAATATCAAGCAATAGATAAGAACAACCAGATAGAAGTTTTGATTCCCAAAATGTGATACTTGTGCCAAGGAGTGTGTATGTTTTTACAAATGTTTCGAGCAATCACTTCAAGCACATGAACATCCTAGATGGTTGGTTACAAAGCTGATAGTTGGTTTATTTGAGGAGTCCTCGATATACACAAAGTATGTGAGGCCCAAATCTGTAGATGAAACCAAAAAGATGTCACATAGTTGAGAGGAGCGGTAACCCACTTCTCCTCTTTCACTTCTGAAGGGTATAAAGTTCCTTGAGGCTTAGCCCAAGTGAAAAAATCTTGATCCCAAGAGAGGTGTCTTTGGATTCACCTCTTGATTTTTATACTCCGTCGAAATGCTAGAGTTGAGGTCATCCCAAGGGGTGATGAAATCTCCAAGCAGGCCCCCTAAAACTAAAAAGACAAGATTTTGGATCCTAATCTTATGCACCCAAGATGGCCTGCAAAGGCGACAAGGGGAGAGAAGACTCGGATGATCTCGAGCTAAAAGACAAATGTTCTTTTCCACTGACACTTAAGTTGTCTAGTCTAGACCTTGCAAACACACATGTTTAGGATGCAAATGTTCAATTCCAACTTGATATATGTGAACAAAAGAAAATGCGACCGAAGAATGAATACACAATGGTGAGTTAGGGTCAACAAGAAAGTAAACCCGCATGCCCGGAGGCCCTCTACATCAAGTATCAGTTTATTTCCTTTAAGGCATTCAAGATTTGGTGTTTGTTCATTTTAAGACCAAAACAAAGATGTGTGTAAAGCTTGATTTCAAATGTGTGCCCAAAGGCCCTCCACATCAAGATTTGTTCAATTTTTATGCCCAAATGAAGTGTTAGCGAGACTAATGTTTATTCAAGAAATTTTCTATTTTAGAAAAACCAATAAAATCCAACTGAGTGGAGTTTGATTTTTTTGGAGCACTTAACACCCTCTTAGGTAGA
Organism: Cupressus sempervirens; assembly: GCA_028749045.1. NCBI lineage: Eukaryota > Viridiplantae > Streptophyta > Pinopsida > Cupressales > Cupressaceae > Cupressus > Cupressus sempervirens. Next base: position 653,780,602 of record CM053789.1, on the reverse strand, counting down.
CCCATCCCCATATATGGCACTGATATTACAACCAATGGTTAAAATGATGGGTGATTAAAAAGGGTGAGTCCAACAACAAACTCACTCAAAGTGTCCTGATTCGTTTTTATAACTTAGAAAGTTTCTAAACTGTGGATTTGAGTGAACATACATTCCAATAGATTAAAAGAAAGCATTGTTCATTTTAAGCCCAAAATCAAGATGTATGTTTTGTTTGTGATTATGCATACATGTTCATTTCATCAGATTTAACCATGCAAGATAAGCACAAAGACAATGACAATGAACAGACTCAGACATCGTTCCCGTAGAGAAAATGTGAGAAGTAGTGTTCCCATGAGGGTGGTGTTCCCGTAAGTGGGTTCACGATCCTATCAGAGTTTTCTTTCACGGGGATGCATTCTCCCAGGTGTTCCTAAGCGTGGGAATGCCAGGAAAAACTGTCAAAAAAGAAATTAAAACCACGAGCCAAAAACTTGAGAGCTCTTTTTGACAGAGCGATCTCATAGATTTATGGCCTTACAACGTTCTTGCAAGCAAGAATTACGATCCTGTAGACAAAGTTTTATTAAAAATTTGAGAAGTTAAGACAAGAAAAAGTCAACATTCCTGCTAGTGGGAATGACAATCCCACCGTTCTGAGGCACGTTCCCGCTGAAAGGTTGGCCAGTGGGTTCATTGGTTAGGTTTATGGGCACATACGAGTTGATTGGAACTAGTTTTTTGGCATTCCCATTGGTCTTTCTTCGTTCTCGAGGCTGCGGGATCGTGTCCCTGCCAGTCTTATGGCGCATTCTCGAGGCTGCGAGATCGCTTTCCTAGGGTTGCGGGGATGTAAAATGTTTTTTATTTTGATCGTTCGTTGGGTGAAAATCAAGAACAAGGTTGGGAGTGCATTTCTGAGGCATTCAATGTGACCCTACAAGCAAAATCAAAAAGAAAAAAAAACAAAAGATATTGCCATTAATGTTAATTTTCCATGATTAGCCAAAACATGAAAAAGCATGTGAAAATAGCATTAAACAAGATTAAAATGACCCTTGTAGGGTCCCACCGAGCGTGCAAAAATGTATACACTAATATGTTAGCAAGAAACACTGATCTATTTTAAAAACAAAGCATTTACTAACAAAACTAATATAAACTTTAGATGAGACAAAGTGAGGTCCTCAAATGAGAATATGAGCCATGGATAGGCTCTCTCAATGAGGATGATCATTTGATTTGTAGAGGTGTCCTTTGATATGGATTTGGGATGTATGCTCAAGCTTCAAAATGCTTCAATGGAGGTGGATTTGGGATTTTTGGTGTGGGTATATGTAAAAGTATGGATTTGGCTTCTCAAACTGACATGGTAACTTTAGCTTAAAGATTGTGATGAAATGGCTTGGGAGGGGATCCAATTTATAGGCTAAGGGCTTGAGGGATGGAGGGGTAAGATGCAAGGATGGCAAGATGGTGAGGGAGGGTTAGGATGCACTTAAAGAGGAGCACATGGATTGTGCTTATTTAGCACCAATAGGGAGTGGACACTTGTCACAAGGAGGATGGGTGTGAGAGGATAGGATAAGGGTTGGTCAAAGGCTTGATGAGGGTGGTTGGGTATGTAAGAGTCATGAGTGAGGATGTAAGAGCCATTTATGGCTTTGTAAGAGCATTCATGGCTTGGTGGTTGGGATATTTTGAGGGGAGACTTTGGCTTGGTTTAGGAAATTTTTAAGCTTGCTTAGGAATGTGCAAATGATTAGGGGATGGGTTAGGCTTGGGTTAAGATTAGATTAGGGATGTTAGAAATGTGCAAGTGGATGGAATTTATGAGGGTGGGTGAGTTAGTGGCTAAGCCTAGTTAGTATGGGTGGATGGGGTGGATTAGGCTAAATGGAGGATTTAAGATAGGCTTTAGGGGTTATTAGATTTGAGGGTTTTATTTATTAAAGTGATTTTAATAAATTTGGGATTTGGAATTAGATAGGAGAATAGGATTAATTGATAAATAATGGGTTATTTGATTTATCAATTAGGACTATAGATGATTAATTAAATTAATCAGCTAGGGGATGGAAAAGGATTAAATAAATAGGAATTTAATTAATGATGCCTTTTAGAGATAGCTAAATAGGATTACCAAAGTGGTGTAATCGAATTTAGGTGTCTACAATTGTAGGTTTCAACAACATGATCTTGTAGAAAACAACATTGCATCCATAGCATACACAAGCTCTGAGATATGCCTCATCAAAGATCACTTCCCTATGGCATTTAGTGACTCTTAGAGTTAATTCCATCCAGTGCATTGGTAAACTTTTTTTTTTTTTTGAATTAACTGTTAAATGCCCAAAATTATGAACAATATCTGGTTACAATGGTTGGAAAGTTGCTTCTATAAAGACTAACCTTCTTGTGAATTATTAGGTACAACTCCCTATTGTAGTATTATTTGCAAGGAATTATGTTTGCATCTAAATTTAAAATGGGGTGTGTTCTTAACCCAAGAATAGGAGAAGTAAACCAAGCTAGGCCTAAATAGGAACTAACTCAGGCAAGAAATGGTATGTTAAGATCGATTAAGTCTATGAATTCACACATCTTATAAAGCCACAAGACTTAATGATTCAATAATGCATAGTTACTAATACTAAACTGATTCAATAGGAAATTAACTGCAAAGAAAGAAAGACTAACTTGAAGGAAAGCACAAAAGGGATTTCTCTTAAACCTATGATGACAATACTATCATCTTTATTATGCTACTTCAAAATAGGGGAGTAAAGCTTTGTTCATTCCTTGATTTAATTTAGATGAAAGAGAAAATATAAAATTAATACAAAACATAATGGAATAGATAATAATTGACACAAAATACCATTCAATTGTCTCTGCAACATCAAGTATTTCACACCAAAAATTAGTGGACCTTTTATTAATCTTTCATTCTAGTACATATGGGATTCTATGATGACCATTACAAATGAGTTTAAATTAGTTCATCTCTTCAAAAATGACAAATGGCAAGGATCCAATTTGTTCATTACAATAATTACATCAAAATATGAAAGGGGCAAAATATGAATCACTTTTTCTTCTTTCCCTTTTTTGATTTTTCCCTATAGGCTTTGGTGGAAACAATGATTGGAATTAATTCCACATGCCTATGTACATGCACATTAGTTTATTTTAAGAGCCATTTAAAATGCTCTCTAGCTAAATCTTTGACAACACTTAACTAGTCTTGTATTTCCTCCATGGCCATGTATACACACCCACCAAGCTTTTGAAGTTTGGAAACTCTGTTTTGGTGACCAAAAGATATCCTTGTCAAACTATCTATGTAATTGGAGAAGTCTATTTGTATGAAAGTTATTCCAATGATTCCCTTCCCTTGTCCACTATTTTGGGAGTCCGTATGTCAACCTCTTAGGAGTTCATAGTCTCTATCTTGATCCTTCTTCACTTTAGCTTATGTTTCCTTAATCCCTTCCTCTACTGCCATGATCATCTCAAACTTGAATTGCATGCTCTGAAGCCACTCAAATAAAGGCTCATCTCCTTTAGGCAAGGTCTTTTCTTTGACAGCCTCCTTAGCCTTCATATGGATAATCATCTTTAGTAAAGAGACAAAATCTTTACTTTTAACCTTTTCTACTACAAGGGTAGCTCTATTAGCTAAGAGATGAGTGCTTGGACATTAGTAGCAGTAGGATCACTAGTGATAGGCATTCCAAAGATGTTTTTCAGTAGGGTAACCAATTTCTTGATGAAGTTATTTAGTTCATGGAGTTTATTCTTCATTTTGACATTTGATAATTTAAGACTTTCAAGCTATCCCTTTATTACCTAAATTTTTTGACTTTCGTAGGCCAACCTTGGTGTCATGTCTGGCCTCCTTTAGATCCATAGAGTGTAAGGAAAAATAATTTGCAAACATATCTTCAATCCTTCCTTCTTTGGTAGGCTTTGCAATCTCCATTGTTAGATGCCTTGTTTTAGGATGTCGATCTAGAGTGGATAGCAAGAGATAAAGTATCTTTGTTGGGAGATCCTTCATCTCTCCTCTTTCTTTTTTTGTCTAGGGTGTCCTCCAACCATGAATATGTGCCTATAACCTTAGAGGTAGTTTAAGAGAATCTATACTACACATCTTTCTCTTGGCTAGACTGATTGTCTTCAGAGCCAAAAAAAAGGATTCTTTGGAGCTTGTGAAATGAGCTTTGAAGAATCTAGGACCTTATCTACCTCTAAAATCTTCTTCGTTGCCTTATTGGATTTAGTCCACTCACTCTCACTACTTCCACCATCTCCTAGATCTTCTACTTGCACTTGAGGACTACTTAGCAAGAGAAGTGCAACACTTACAGATGGGATTGGGCTGCTATGAGGCAAGAGGGCAAAAGTGACTGCACCAACTTTTGATTCCTCTACCTTCTTCTTCTTTGCTTCTAATGAAGTTCTTATCACTAGGAGGGAGCCATCCTGACAAGTTTTATCTATGGAAATACTTTTGTTAGGAGGTTTATCACCTCCATCTAATGGTTTTGATAGCCCTGAGGTAATGGCCAAGGTTGCTCCTAATGTGCCACCCTAGGAGGAGGAATCCACTGTAACTATTAGGGAAGCTTGAGCGGTTGTACTTTATCTTTGAATCCTTCTAGTTATGGTCCATTTGACCAATTTTCTAGTCCTTTTGATAATCTAACCCATCATTATATCTAGCTCTTCTCCCAAATCCTCATAAGGTTCCAAGCTTATCAGAGTACCTCTTAGCTTGGTCAGGTATGTTTTACTATAAATGCTTTGACCATCATCTTCTACTCCTTCTACATTGATATTGCCTTTATACATTTTCACTTGATACACTATCAGTTTGGTGAAAGCATGATCACAGCTCTCAAACTCATGTTTGCAATTGGCCCAATAGTCTTCAATGGTGGTGATGTGCTTTATAACACTTTCAATTTGTAGAGCATCTCTTGTGTACCTATTTGGATCAAACATGGGCCTCACGACTTCATATATCTCTAATTTATAGTTCATTTCAAACACCTTCAACATATTCTTGGCATCAAAACGTGTTTCACAACTAAAAGCACCCACCTTCATGGGAAACTCGTACCCTTTCTTCTTCAAACTCCCACTTAACATGTTTAGTTGAGTAGCTTATCGCATGATCTTGATCAACATGATCATATCACTAGGATATCTCAGTAGGTTTAAGGGGAAACCATCAAAAGCTGTAAGACACAAATAAGAAAAGGATGAGAATTGGATGAAATAACTCCCAAATTGGCTAATGGCTACCATGGCTTTAAGACTGAATCTCATTTCTGGACATCCCTGAAGCTCCCTAAAAATTCTCATAGTGAATGCATCATTAGCTTTAAAATACTTTGCATAGCTATTTTCCAATTGTAAGCATGGGTAAATCTCATAAGACTTCACATTATCAGGAAAATTTTCCACTCTTGGCAGGCGTAGCCATTGTTGCAAAGAAGCCAAAATATAAATGAGGAAAGAGGACATATAGAATGTATTGTAGAACTTTGTGGCATAGAGAGTATTGGATAGAATCTCGCTTACCTCATGAGCCCAATTAATATATTGGGTGTCAAAACAGATGAATTGCACTAAAAAGAAATATTGCTAAATGAAATTCAAAGCTTCTACCTCACCTTTCAATCTATGTAAGTGGACCAAGATATTGATAATCTTAGGTTTGAGATTAGTTCCAAATAGAGTCTAAGGAACCTTACTCTTGGTGCTCCATGGTTTTTGGAACCATGCCTATATGATTTCCTTTCTTCAGATCATCTTCTTTGTGGAGAACTCAAAAATGGCTCCTCCAAAGGTCAAATTTGAGAGTTCCTTTCATTCTAGTACTTGTAGGAAATTCACCATAGTTTTCCTATCGATTGAAATTTGCATTGTGTCATCTGGTAGCACAATTTACCTTGTGTCTCGATTGTAATGATTTCTATACATTCATAGATCAACTCTGGAGCCTGAACTGCAACTGAAAAACTAGCTGCCTCAACCAACCCACATCCTCAAAGCTTCTTAGTGATGGGATGAATCCACTCTAACTTCACTCTCTTTTGGAAATCCTCCATGTCATAAAAGTAAAAGGATGTATCTGTGAAGTTCTACAATTGAGACTTGATTCCATTCAACCCGTCAAAACATGCAAACCTAGTTGCCATTGTTTTGAGAACAAGTTTTGAATTAAGAAAGTGAGAAGAAAAGCTAATGTAATAGATACTAGATTTTTAAAAAAGTTATGCACATTAACAAAATAACACTTTAAAAGAAAGAGCAGTAGTTTGTCCAACTATTCATGTTTCCATATATATAGGAGCCTTGATTCATCTATTGATCTTCAAAATTCGTGCCACACGAATGAATTGATTGAGAAATCTATTAAAATAGTAAATGCATGGTTTTAACAGATATTTTGGGGTTTTTTCACTATTCCATTGGCCCAATAGTAATTTTATATCTCCTCATTCTTACTTTTCCATTTTCCTTTAAGTTTTGGGAGGTTAACAATAGAGTACTCCATGGGAAAATATCCACTGGGTTGAATTCTACTCATTAACTCTTTCTCGTAATCATTAGATTCTTTTTATTATCATTCTAAGATTCTTTATGCACAAATTGCAGGTCCAATCTGATTACAGCTTGATTTTCTTTGAAATTTGGGAAATTGTCCTCATGGGTTGAAAACCCCCCGAGGAGAAGATAGTTTTTTTGTCTTTGCCAACACTTCCTTTTTAATTGACCTTTAGACCATTGTCCTTTCTGGGGTATGGAATTGTCTAAGTGAGGTGCAAAAATTTTGTAAGGGCCCACTTATTGTTTCTTTTCATTTAGAACTACCTTTAGTGGAAAACCAACTTCATGGGTTGAAAACCCACCTAGCAGAAGTTCATTTTGAGTTTTCTGCTAGAAATGATTATGAAAACTATGATGAATCTTTAACATTTTCTGAGGTAATAATCATAAAGGGAGTATGGACTCACCATAGGATACCTTGTTATTTTCTTGTTTTTGATCCATACATATCATTTGGTGCCCTTCGCAAGAAATTGCTTTCATGGGTTAGAAACCTACTGAGGAGAAGATGAATTCTAGACTTTTGCAAGCTTTTGTTTCTATTGATAAAGTGATAGATTAAAATAAAATATAACTTGTAAATGATCATTGCATGAGCAACATGAATCTCCATCAAACTAGACACTAACCTACCTATATGATCCCTTTGACAAAATGGAGAACCACCCAGCTATGAAATTTGAAGAAGGGGAAAAGGAGAAATCTGATGGAGACTTGTACCACCTAAGAAGGCTTATAACTAGACTCAAAAACAACTAGGAACTCACTATAGCACAAGTCTTCACTTTTACTTATTTCTTAGATGATGAAAAGTGGCGTAACGCATCATACCCGAGAACATTCAAGTGGTCAACAAGACAAAAAAAGCTTGGGATTAAGGTTTACTTGGTCAATCAAAGCTAACAGAGTAGACAATTTAATCCCATGATGAATGGTTAGAGAGATTCACCAATTGGAAATTTTGTACTGGCCAACACTACAAGTTTCAACATCACTCGAGATGGGGCCACAAAAAAAAAAAATCAAATCTCCAAAAAGAGAGAGAGGCTATTATAGATGTCAATAACAAGATCCTGTAGAACCCAACTTTTCATCCATACCTCACATGAGATTCGAGATATGCCTTTTCAAAGATCACTTCCTTATGGAATTTAGTGACTCTTAGTGTCAATTCTATCCAATGTGCCCAAGAACATTCAAGTGGTCAACAGGACATAATAAGCTTGGGACTAGGATTTATCTAGCCACTCAGAGCTAATGGAGAAGATAGTTCAATCCCACAACAAATGTTTAGAGAGATTCACCAATTGGAAACTTTGTATTGACCAACACTACAAGTTTTAGCATCACCCAAGATGGGGCTACAAAATCAAAAGGAATCAAATCTTCAAAAAGAGATAGAGATTATTGTAGATGTCAAAAACATGATCCTATAGAACCTAACAATTCATCGATACCTCACATGAGCTCCAAGATATGCCCCATCAAAGATCACTACCATATGACATTTAGTGACTCTTAGGGTCAATTTCATCCTATGTTCCTGAGAATGTTCAAGTGGTTAATGAGATGGAATGAGCTTGGGGCTAGGTTTTACCTATCCACTTAGATCTAATGGAGAAGACAATTTGATCACACAATGAATGGTTAGAGAGATTCACCAGTAGGTGACTTTGTACTAGCCAACCCTACAAGTTTCAACATCACTCAAAATGGGGTCACAAAATCAAAATGGAATTGAATCTTCAAAATGAGAGAGAGGTTATTTTAGGTGTCAACAATATTATCTTGTAACACCCAACATTACATCCATACCTCACATGAGCTCCTAGATATTCCATGTCAAAGGTTGCTACCCTATGACATGTAATGACTCTCTGGGTCAATTTTGTCTAGTGTGCCCAAGAATGTTCAATATATCAAAGGGATGGGACAAGCTTGGGACTAGGGTTTATCCAAAAACTCGAAGCTAACAGAGTAGATAATTTGATCCCATGATGAACGGTTAGAGAGATACACTAGTTGGCAAATTTGTACTAGCCAACACTACAAGTTTCAACATTACCTAAGATGTGGCCACAAAATTAAAATGGAATTGAATCTACAAAAAGAGAGAGAGGTTGTTATAGCTATTGAAAACACTATCCTATGGCACTCAAAATTGCATCCATACCTCACATGAGCTCTAAGATATGCCTTGTCAAAGATTGCTACCCTAAGGTATTTAGTGATTCTCTGGGTCAATTATGTCTGATGTGCCCCAAAATGTTCAAGTGATCAATAGGAAAAGACAAGCCTATAACTAGGGTTTACCCACCCACTCAGAACTAATAATGTAGATAGTCAATCCTACAATGAATAGTCAGAGAGATTCACTAGTTAGTGACTTTGTACTAGCCAACACTACAATTTTCACCATCGCTCGAGATGTGGCTACAAAATCAAAATAGAATCAAATCTCCAAAAAGTGAGAGAGGTTATTGTAGGTGTTGACAAAATGATCTTGTAGCACTCAACATTGCATTGATACCTTGCATGAGCTCCAAAATATGCCTTGTGAAAGATCCCTTCCCTATGGCATTTAGTAACTCTCAAGGTCAATTCTGTCAGGTGTTCCCTAGAATGTTCAAGTGGTTAGTAAGATGGGATGAAGAAGTAATAGAGAAGAAATGTGTAGATAAAAATGAAATATATCAAAGACCAATTACTCTAAAAAAAATTTATTGCAAGATTGGATCTAATTTAAGAAAAGTCAAAAAAAAATTCAACTAGACAATAATGGATCTAATTTAATATAAGTCAACAAATATTTCAAGTAGACAATAATATTCATATCTTTATCTTAATGATATTCATTTTTATGCACAACTTATCTTTGAAAGGCACCGATAGGAAAGAGCTAAGACAGAAAACCTTTGATCTTGCCCAAAAATATATATGAAATATAAATGTTACGTCAACTATTTTTGTAATTATATTTAATCTAATGAACTGGTTGGATCTGTTCTACATTTTTTATCTCAAGTATTGCCTCATGGTCTAACTTGCAAACCTTCCAAAGAGTCTTATTATGTGATTTTCCTCCATATTTGATCAAGTGAACATTTGACATGAAGACAAGGTTCTAACAATGAAGAATCTTCCTCTCTATTTATCAATCCTTGAATAACCACAAGTTAGAGTTTTTCATAGAATATCGTCTAAGCCATGTACTGGTTACAACCACCACACCTATATGGTACTCTAAAACTTCACAATCTATAATCGAGTGATTCAAAAAAAAAAAAAGCCTAGACACAACAACACAAATAATAATATATCCCTTATTCATTGTCTTTAGGTGCAATAATAGCAAAAATATGGCCTATAGTGATAAATTTACATAATGCGCTCATTAATTCAACAATTACTTAGGTAAAAGTTATAGAGTCACATATTATATATATATATATATATATATATATATATATATATATAACCAGGTTGCACTAGATTAGACAAGCGGTCAAAGTCAATCAATATATCCATCTCTACCATTTCTAGTGCTTGTGGGGGACAATAGGTGTCAATTGGGTCCAAAACCTGTATATCCCATTTGTCCACTCATTCCAATTTTCAGCTGACTCACACTCATCCCAATTTTCCTCTGCACATGATGGACAAAAGCATGTCATTTTTTTTGGATACTCCATGAACTTGCGTCAGAGCTGATAAAAGAGTGCAACTCACTTGATCTTGTTAGTGTGCAACAATCCTCATATGGTGCAGTGTAAATATTATCTATCAACCAAAAACATCTATGGACTATAGACTCACCTTTCTTACCTAGACCCATTGTAGTATTAGACCACTAGATGATGGATTTTGTATTTTTCAATGTTGCTCCATATTTTTACTTTAATTCTTCACAAGCTAAGGCTCTTTTGATGCATGTTCATGCACCATCATGCTCTCCCTTTACATGAAGAACCTCTGTAAAATTCCACATATGTTGAATTCTAGACAACCTATGCATCCTACTTAACCAATAGAACATCCATGCATTCTTGAATTTAGATGTGCAATTTTCTAACCAAATAATGTATTGGTGATATGGTATGCCCCTATTATCCAACTCACCCAAAAATAGTTGAAAATAACCATGTAAAAATTTTGTAGAATGTGATCAATTGTCACTAATGTAAAAATGGTACTCCCTCAATATCTTCTTGTCATCCTTTGTACTTGTGGGTGAATGCATGAATGTTATGTGAATAAATATGGAAACTAGTTGAGAAATATATATATACTTTTTTTGCACCTCATTTTTTGGTTTTAGTGTGTAGTTCTCTACAAAGTCTAGATTCAAAATAATAGTATCCAATGGAAATGTATCCTTGCACAACTTGAATTGCAAATCTGATCATTGATCTCTATGTGTATGTCTTGAATACTTGTAAATAATCTTTGCACAAAACAATTTCATGAACTCCTACACTGAAATATTTTCAATGACTAGATCACATCTTTTACCCTATTTTCCATCTTTTAGAACATATGTCACTATCTTATATTTTTTATAATCTACTATTTGATTTTCAATTGCATGTGTATTATCCATATGTTCACAAGTTGATAAAATCTACAAAGAACCACAAAATAAGCATGTACCATCCAAGTATGATAACTTGTAAAATTTTTGACCATACCCTATTTCACATAAAATATTGGATATGAATTCCCTTGAAGATCTAGGTGGATTATTTATGTCACAATCCTACAAAGAAAACTTAGAATGCAAAAACACACATATATGCCTTGCAACATCAAAATGCTCAAAAAAATAAATATGTATCCTACAATAACAAGTTGTGCATGTATGGTTTATCTTCACATAAAAAAGTTTACCCATCTCAAAAAAAATTTGACATCTTTGACTTATTTGAATTTGAGGATACATACCAATAAATTTTGCAAAAAAATGTGTCTATGTTGAGTCCAAAAAATATTTCACATGTGGATCACAATTTTGACTACCAATCCTCCTTACAAAATCTCTTTGTTGAGGAAAAAAATGTGTGTTATTTGTCCAAAAATATTCAATCAATGATTTCAAAGCTTTACTAATTTTTTTTATCCTTTCACGGTAGTCTACCACTAAATGTCCATAACTCATATTTTTGTTCGATCTTCCACTCTTGCATGCCTTACCATGGCTCTCCTTATAGTACCTCTACTAATTTTCAATTTTTTTCTTGTCTTTCTTATGAGTTGAGCTTTCTTAATTTGGGTACTTACTATTGTTGATGTAAGTGCATGTCTTGTGATATTACTATCTTTGATGTGATATTGAGAACCCACTTTGTTATATGCACTCATTAGATTCTTTACAATACTTTTTTCATTTGAATCATCCATCATTCTTAGCCCAAGAATCTTCACAACAGGCCTAAATTAAAAATCCCTCATCATTTCAAAAAATAATTGGCATTGACCTATCACATTTAATTCTTCAAATAATAATCTCCACATACGATTAAATTTTTTTTGACAAGTATGCTTGCTAATATTGTCAAGCATTGATTTCAAAATGTTGGTATCAATATCAATCAAATATTTTGATCTTCTAAAATAAATTATAGTAGGTGTTATAATCTCTTCCATTCCCTCAACATTTTAAACATCAACATAAGGTTGAGTGAATTATGTACCTTGAACTGAAGATGATGTGCCTTGGCAATAAGATGTAAGATATGTAATATCACCTACTTGATATGTTGATGTTGTTCTTTCAACATGACATGATGGAGTGTGTACATTGCAAAATGTAGAAATTTGTCTCTTCGACATGAGATGATGATATGACTCCAACATTGGAAGATGGTGTAGCTTTGCAATTCAATTGTCTTCTTGAGCTTAAGAGTCACATTTATTCTCTTTGACTTTCCAATTCTCCCTCTTTGTTTCTTTATATTAGTGGTTCGTGTTCCTCTTCGAAAGGAAATTCTTCATTATTTCATTGTAATTTTCTTTGTTCATGTAGTAGTTTCATTTTATCTCTTTTAATTGCCAAATCTCTCTCTCTTTCTTCCATTGTTTGAGTTTTTGGTTTCTTCCTTGGCATGATGATGATTTATACATGTTAAATTATTCAAACATCCAAATTACTTACAAATTATAAATAACAAATCATTCAAAGACATATACAAATTATCATTAATTCAATGAATACACAATATATATTTAATAACTTGTAAAATTATAATTAATTATTCATACATTAAAATTTCTAACCATTTCCAAATAACAATTCATTCAAACATACAAATTTCAATGAATTTACTATATATTAAACAACTTGTCAAATTATGAGAAATGTAATGGCAAGCATAGCGGAGTAAGGTGGATTTTTGAATCAAAAGCTAGATGGGAACATGGAGAAGATGGGAAATGGTGATTAGATTGTAGGGTCAGAGCAAGACAAGGATGGGAAAGATGTCGATGCTACATAGGATGGGGACCCACATGATTTGTAGCCACATTCAAGAAAAAATAATATTTTTCATCCTTTTCCAACGTCTTTAGGAGGAGGGCCCCTTAGGGCCTGGGGTTAGTGGATGAATCTCTTTGGGATCAAACCTTTAGGTAAGTCAATCTTCCCCAAGGTCATTGATAAATCCGATAAGGAAAAGGGGATCTTTGCTCTAGAAGTACCCATTGAAATTATTGACCACACCCTAGTGGGTAAATTTATTAGACCTAGACATAACATTGATCTAGTTAGGATTTTTGCAAGGAACAAATGGGAGCTGAAAGGGTAGGTTGAAGTAACAGCCATGGCTAAAGGTTTTACTTCTTTTGAGTTCACTTTCCTAGAGGACAACTTTAGAATTTTGTGTGTATGAAACTAGTCGATGGGTAAGTCTACTCTCATCCTTCAAAAGTGGACTTCCAACCTTGACTTGAGTAATGACTTCCCAACCTAGGCCCCAATTTGGATAAGGTTGCTGAAGATGCCCTTAGAATATTGGCACAAGGATGTTTTTGATGGCATAGCCAGATCCTTTGGAGAATTTCTTTTAATTGATCCCATTATTGCAGCCAAGAAAAGACTTACGTATGCTAGAATATGTGTTGGGGTGCCTAAGGGTCAAGATATGCCCCAAGTGATTGAATTTTAGTCTCAGCTAGGAAGAAGGGTTTAGTAGATTGACTATGAAAATGTTTCTTTTGCCTACTTCCATTTCAAAAAGGCAAGATATAAAGTGAAGACTTGCCCAATCTTCAAAGAGAAGGTTAAGGCTGGTAAAGCCTAGAACAAACTAGGTAAGAAAAAAGTAGGTGCACCCAAAAAATTGTGGAAGGAAAAAGCCTTAGAAGGAAATGACCTAAGGGGAGAAGAAGGTAATGATAAGAGGGATTTACGAAAGGATAAGAATAGTCTAGAGGAAGTCAAAGAACTTGAGAAGTTGGATTACTCTATGAACAACAATGACTTGTAAGTCGATCAAACCTTTAGGTAAGTCAATCTTCCCCAAGGCCATTGATAAATCCAATAAGAAAAAGGGGATCTTTGCTCTAGAAGTACCCACTGAAATTATCGACCACACCCTAGTGGGTAAATTTATTAGACCTAGACCAAACATTGATCTAGTTAGGATTTTTGCAAGGAACAAATGGGAGCTGAAAGGGTAGGTTGAAGTAATAGCCATGGCTAAAGGTTTTATGTCTTTTGAGTTCACTTGCCTAGAGGATTACTTTAGAATTTTGTGTGCAGGAAACTAGTGGATGGGTAAGTCTACTCTCATCCTTCAAAAGTGGACTTCCAACCTTGACCCGAGTAATGACTTTCAGACCTAGGCCCCAATTTGGAAGAGGTTGTTGAAGATGCCCTTAGAATATTGGCACAAGGATGGTTTTGATGGCGTAGCCAAATCCTTTGGAGAATTTCTTTCAATTGATCCCATTATTGTAGCCAAGAAAAGACTTATGTATGCCAAAATATGTGTTGGGGTGCCTAAGGGTCAAGATATGTCCCAAGTGATTGAATTTCAGTCTCAGCTAGGAAGAAGGGTTTAGTAGATTGACTATGAAAATTTTTCTTTTTCCTACTTCCATTTCAAAAACGCAAGAAATAAAGCGAAGACTTGCTCAATCGTCAAAGAGAAGGTTAAGGTTGGTAAAGCCTAGAAAAAACTAGGTAAGAACAAAGCAGGTGCACCCAAAAAAATTTGAAAGGAAAAAGCCTTAGAAGGAAAGAACCTAGGGGGAGAAGAAGGTAATGATAAGAAGGATTTACCAAAGGATAGGAATAGTCTAGAAGAAGTCAAAGAAGTTGAGAAGTTGGATCACTCTACGAAAAATAATGACTTGTCTATTGTTCCTGAATCAATTAACCCTATGGTTGAGAAGGGGGGATTCCCTCTCTCAAGATGGGTGGGAAGTTCTTTGCTTTAGATACCAAAGAGAAGGAGATGGATATCTCTATTGTTCTAGATTCTCAGCTAGGGCCTATTGAAAAGCTGTAGGATCATCCTCTCTCTCAGGAATCAAACACCAGCCCTAATAAAGGGGTATCCCCTACAACTATGAATAGAATCCTTGAGATGTTTTCAATTACTACCCCTAGGCACCTCTCCCTGTTAGAGGTTCTCTTTGATAATTAAAAGGAGGTAAATGAGGCCCCTTGGATATCTATCAAGAAGAAAAAGAAGAACAACAGGGATCCTTACTCAATCTCTCTAGCTACCACTAGGAGTAGGGTGAAGGCTGATCTTGGAAATAAATCCAACACCCTAGGAAGAAAAAGCAAGAACCAAATTAGAAAGGAATAAAAAGAAGGAATTTGATGGATGGGATGTAAAGAACCATCTAGGAATCATGCACTTCAATCAAAGAATGAAGATCATTTCCTGTAACATTTCTGGGCTCAATGGAACCCACAAACAATAAATAGTTAGGAATATGGTAAGGGTAGACCAGATGTTTTTTTAATCCAAGAAACAAAAATGAAGAAGGAAAAGAATGAGAAGATTTCCTTTGGGAAAGCCATGAAAAATGTGGCTATGAACTCAGAGGGTGCTTTGAGGGGGTTTCTTACCATATGGAAGGACTCTTTGGATGCTAATATCTTATTTAATGAAGCTAATATTTTACTCATGAACTTTTTTAATCCTAAAGATCAGATGAGGTGGCTTTTGTTAAATCTTTATGCTCCTAATACCAAGAATAGCAGAAGGATTTTTTGTATTTGGTTAGTAATTTAGGCAATACCAAAATCATTATTATGGGGGATTTTAACACTCCTCTCTTAGCTTCTAATAAGTTAGGAGGGCTTATGCTTGATGTTTAAAGTAGACAATACTTGGTTGATTTGATTAGGGATCTAGCTCTTCTGGATGTGGACCTTGGGGGTTGGAAGTTCACCTGGTCCAACAAGATAATTGGCCAGGATTACATTCAGGTGAGGTTAGACAGAGCACTTATTTCTTTGGATTGGCTAGGAAACTTCTACTACAAGCTTTCTACTATTGTGAGGCTTGGTTTAGACCACTCTCCTATTTCTCTTACTCTAGAAAAAATCAATAGAAGGAAAGCCTTCCCCTTTAGATTTGAAAAAATGTGGTCAACTCACCCTGGGTTGCATAACAAAATCAAAGAGTGGTGGGATATTGAGGTGGATGGGACTGCCATGTATAAGGTTGCTAAGAAAATTAGGTTCATTAAATCAGAGATTCACAAATGGAATAAATTGGTAATATTTTTTAGGATAAGGAGAGGATCATGGGGAACCTGATTGAGGTGCAGAATAATATCTATACTTGGGGTTATGATGATAATTTTCTTAACTCTAAGAAGGAAATCCTAGTTGAGCTTCACAACATTGTTGGGAAAGAGGAAATGTTCTGGAGGCAGAGGTCGAGATCAGTATGGCTTAAGGAAGGGAACAAAAATTCTAGATTTTTCCACCTGTCCACCATGAAACACTAGGAAACCAATAGAATTCATGAGATCTAATGAAATAGCAGAGGATGCTATCAAGTATTTCTCTTCGATTCTTACAAAAGATTTCAACTTGGATGTTGAGGACTAGAATGAGGTTGTTAACTCCATTCCCAAGATCATTGGCAATGCTCAAAATTGGGCCTTACTGGCTATACCTATGTATGATGAAATTAGAAAGGCAATTTTTGATCTTTTGGTCAAGAAGACCACTGACCCTAATAGTTTCCCCACTTTCTTCTTTTAGTTGTACTAGGGTATTATTCATGCTGATATTGTTAAAGCTATCCGGGAATTCTTTGGTGCTAAAGACCTACTAAAAGAAGTTAAAGCTACTTTTCTAGTTCTTATTCCTAAACTTACTAGGATGGATACCTTTCATTCTTGTAGGCCTATCAGCCTCTGCAACTCTTTTTATAAGATCTTTGTGAAAGTTCTTGCTAATAGACTTATCAATCTTCTTTTGGAGATCATCTCACCCCAACAGTCAAACTTTGTTTTTGGCAGGAAAATTTTGGATTCCATCATGGAAGTGCATGAAGTTGTCCACTCTTTAGAGGTGGGGAAGCAGGAAGGATTTCTTCTCAAGATAGATCTTTCCAAGGCTTACAACAGGGTGGACTAGGAGTTTTTGGCTAGAATTCTTGAAGCTTTTGGTTTCAATGCTAAAGTAAGGAAGCTATTACCCCAACTGATTTCCACTCCCACCTTTGTAGTCCTTGTGAATGGGGCCCCCTCTAATTTTATAAAACCCTCCAAGGGTCTTTTCCTGGGAGACCTTTATCCCCTATCCTCTTCATCATTTTGGCTGAAGACCTAGGTAGACTCATTATATCTAGAGGGGATAGAGGGGCTTTAGTGGGTTTGAAACCATCTTCTGGTCCTTTAGTCTTTACACATGGGGGGTGAATCCTTACTGAGGGAAGCTAGATTTTTAAAAAAAAATTTGAACACTTACTCCAGGGCCTCTAGGAAGCTCATTAACTAGGACAAGAGCTTAGTGTTTTTCTTTAATACCCTAGTTAGAAGAGAGAAGAAAATCACAGATATTTTGGGGTGCAAGGTTGGATCTCTTCCTTCCACTTACTTAAGGCATCCCTTGGGGCTTAAACCTCTAGACACTTTCTGGGATAATCTAGTGGATAGATTCAATAGGAAGCTTGATGGTTGGAAAGGTATTACTTTGAGCTAGGTGGGTAAAGTGACTCTAATTAAATCTACTTTATAGAATTTACCTACTTATGCTCTTAGCATTTTTTCTATTCCTTCCAAGGTGGTTGACCACCTTGAAGCTATCCAAAGGAACTTTATGTGGTCAGGCACTGATGAGAGCAAGAAATACCCATTAGTTGCATGGGATTCCATTTGCAAATCTAAGAACCAAGGGGGTTTGGGGATTTGTAAGCTAAAATAGTTCAACTTGGCTCTTCAAGTGAAACAAATTTGGATAATTTTCAACAACAAAGGTGAATGGAGAGATATTTTGATGTCCAAATATGCTAATGATATCAATCTTAGATAGTTCATTAATAGGGATTTTGACCCCAGTGGATCTTCCATTTGGAATGGTCTAATGAGAACTAAGGATCTTTCCTTTGAGAAAGCCAACTGGCATATGGGCAATGGGGAAGATATTAAATTTTTTCTTGATGACTGGCTCAATTTAGGTCCTCTCTAGGAAAACGAGTCTTTCAACAGATGGGCTAATGTCTACATTGAAAGATTTGGGAGCAGGGTGAGTGACTACAAAATTCACAATGGGTGGATTGACCTAGTAGAGGTGTTTTAGGAGCTGAAGCCATTGATGGATATGGTTAGACATATTCCTCTATCCCGTAACAAATATGGAACTATTTGGAGGGGACTTTGCATGGTCTTTATACTATGGCCTCTAGCTATAAGACATTGCAATAACAGGGCCAGGCCCTAGTGTGGGACAAAGCCTAGTATCTGGGCCTTATCCCAAAGATCAACATTTTCTTCTGGATCTTGCTCCAAAATCATATTCTCACAATGGATAACCTCACCAAAAGAGATAACATGATGCCCAATAGATGTATCTTATGTAAAAATAACAGTAAGAGTGTTGACCATATGTTTATTCATTGTCCTTTTATTAATTTTATCTGGTCTATTTTTCTTGTCTTTTTTCAACCTGTCCTAGTGTTTTCCATCCAATATTCTAGAGCTCTTTTTTCAATGACAATTTGGGATGGCTGATAAGGAATCCAAGACTTTATGGATATGGTCCTTACCTCATGTGTGTTGGGGGGTCTAGAAAGAGTGGAACAACCAAATCTTTAGGGATAAGGAGTCTAATGCCAAAGTGGTTTTTCACAAATGTCTCAATGTTTTGCTAGAAAATTACACCTATACTAATGGCCCCATCCCCCCTCTGAATATAATAGTCAAAGGCAAAAGGGAGGGTTGTAGTTGGTCTTTCCTGCTTGAGGTTTGGCTTAAGGCCAATTTTGATGGGGTGGCAAAAGGCAACCTAGGAAAGGCTGGGGTTGGTGGCATCATAAGAAATGTGCATAGGAAAGGGATTTTTTCTTTCGCCGCCCCCCTTGGGATTCAAACTAATCATTATGCAGAGGCCATTGTAGTGCACCAAACAATCAAGTTAGCAAAAGGAATTGGAGTGAAATTCCTTTTGCTAGAAGGAGACTCTAAAAAAATTATTGACTACCTTAATGGGAGGAACAAGCCTACTTGGACTACTGCAAATACTATTGATGAATGCATAGAAAACCTAATTTTTTTTGAAAAAATCTATGTGGCATATGAGTACCGTGAGGCCAAAAATGTGTCAAACTAGTTGGAAAATTGGGCAATCAAGTATAATGAGGTGGCTAAGTGGAGAAATGGACATGATATCTCATTAGAGTTTAATGAGGTTATCGAAAGGGATTATCTTCCAAGTAGATTGGGTATAATTGAATGCCATAATGAAAGTTAGTAAGTTGTTGGCTGCGGTCAATAATAACATGTCTGGATTTATTATGATAATCAATGATTTACGGGGAATATGCAGAGTTGTGAGGTGAAAGTATGATATTTCTCATACTTCCCATATCTACAATATCCATCATCCTATGTCAAGTACCACTTTTGAGAAGTGAATGCACAAGGCAAAAAGAAGGTGTAAGAATATGAGGAGATCTGAAGGCTTGTAGGTTTTGAAGGGTTTTGATACTAACTACAAAGACTGCATTGAGAAGAACACCATGGTTGGGGAAAGACATAGGAGGGAACAAGAGGATGAAGCCCAGAAGTGGAGAAGAAGATCCAAGGTGTGGAACATCTTGAGGAGAGGAGAAATAATGAATTATATTGAACACCTCCATGAATGGAAACCCTCTATAACCAAAAGTATGGTTAGAAACTAGAATGAGAGCATGGTTCAAATTTATGGGGTGGAGTTCTTTGCTATGGAAGAAATTATCTCTCAGATTACTAGCATCCCTATTATTGGCAAGAAATTTTATAGAGACTGGAAAGTATCCAAGCAAGCGGTGGTGGAGTTTACTAAGAACCAAGAGCAGAAAGATGCACTAGTGAAGAAAGGTACCTATTATCTCCTAAGCTCCATCAAGCTTATGTGGAGATTCATGCTCTGTGCCATCATCAAGTATATTACTTTTGATACCAAGTTTGATCACATATGCACTTACCACTTTGTGCTCCTCAACCATTTTAGGTATGGGGCAAAAATCTCTATCCCCTTCTACCTTTACTCGTCCATGAATGATAATATTAATGAGTATAAAGAAAAGTAAACTAGCAATCTAGTGCTCCACAAGGGGTTGCTATTGTTAATATATGAGTACTTTAAATCTAGGACTATTAATAAACAAATCAAAGATAGGAAAGAGGGAAAGAAAAAAAAAGGTGATTTTGATGAGTCTAAGGAGACTTATTTGCCTTCAAATATGGAGGAAATTCTTGAGATGCACATGTATTTAGAGGAATCTAAGACCCCACAGTGTGGCTCAAGGACAAAAACCCTCAAAACTAACAATGAGGAGAAAAATGTGTACCGCAAGCCCACATAGGACATTGACACTTCTTCAGATAGGGGTTACAATGAATGGGTTGAAGGGATGGACATGGGTGAAGATAGTGTTGAGGTAGAGGAGAAAATTAGGGAAAGGGATGTTAAGGAATGAAAGAAGAGTAAGAGGACCATCACTATCAAAGTGCCGACAAGAAAAGAGAAGGAAGTCCTGGTGTTAGGGAATCAAAAAAGGAAAACCCCAGATGACAACAAGGATAAACAAGAAGAGGAGAGTGAGAAGGTGGAAGGGGACCCCATTGATAGGGAGGGACCCAAACAAAGCTATGAGGACTTTGACACCAGTACCTATAGATACTCAGTCATGGGGAAGGATAGGATGGTGGTGTGGACAAACTTTGACTCTACTTTGACCAATATGGGTATTAAATGGGAGCTAATCAGAACTCAGGTCAAAGAAAATGAAGAGGGAAGAATCTAGCTAGAGGAGTTGATCGATCCTACTCTAGTTATCCTCAGTGACATTACTAAGGAGAGCCCGAACATGGATTTCCTTAACAATGCAAAGAAAAACATGGTGGATAGCTTTAGTACCACTAAGTGGCTTTTCCATAAAATCATTGACCTCAAACACAAAATGAGCACTCTGGAAAGGGAGATCTATAGCTTAAACAATAGGGTCAATGAGGATGAACAATGCATGGATGGAAGGGTGGAGGAAGTCAACAATAGAACTCATGTGATGGACATGACAATGCAAGGCATAGTTGAGCAGAGCTCTAGCATCCTCAAGGACAATGAGAACATCAAGAAGTTCATCCACTATGAGGATGATCAGAGCATCAATAAGGAGCAGGACCTTGACACCCACAACTTAAAGGATAAGACTTTGGATGAAGGCACAAGGAAGTGAACCAAATCCAACGCTAGGAAACAGGATACCCTAGCCCTAGATTAGGAGCTTTCTGAGATGGAGGCAACAGGCAAGCTTTTAGAGCTCTCTCAATGAGAAGCTCTCTTGTTGAGTAGCTTTGTCTAAATAGATAAGATGTATGCTCAAGCTTATGCTTCAAAAATGGCTTCAAATGGAGTTGGAATTTGGGTGTGGGTGTATGGTTTTGATGTAAAATGGCTTCTTAAAATGGCATTATGACTTTACTTCATGGATTGTGTTATTTTGCAAAGGGGAAGGATCCAATTTATAGGCAAGAGGCTTGAGGAATTGAGGGCTAAGATGCAAGGATGGGGAAAAACTCATGGAGGGCTTAGATTGCATGAGAGGAGAGCACATGGATTGTGCTTCCTTACAACCAATCAGGGAGTGACACATGTCACAGGGTGAGAGGATGGAGGAAAGGGCAAGGATGAGTTAACAAAGGAGGCTCAAGAGATAAAATCTTCATAAAGACCCTTCATAAGTGCTTTGTAAGAACATTTATGACTTTGTGGGCTTTATAAAGTTTTGTGGTTGAAGATATTTGTGAGAGATACCATGAAATTCGAATTTGAGGGTTTAGGGGGGTTTTAAGCTTGCTTAGGGTTGAAAAAATGATTAGAGGAAGGGTGAGAGATGGCTTAGGACTAGGCAAGTGGATGGCAAGTGGATTGCAATTAATGAGGGTGGGTGAAGGAGGAGATATTTGTTAACTTTGGCTTGAGTTAGCAAGTCTTAACCCATGTTTAGGGAATGTGACAAGGTTAGGAGGGGATTAGGATTAAAGTTAAAGACATCTTCTAGAAGAGTCTAGGCTTTGGATGAGGATGAAGACTTTCTAGAAGAGTCTAGAACTTCTTAGGATAAGATTTTATGAAATAAATAAAGTTTTATTTATTTCAAAGGTTTGGGTTGAGGAGATATTTATTAAAATATTTTTAATAAACATGAGGATTAATATTTAATCTTGATTAAATATTTTGAGTTGGGATTAGGGGTAGGAAATGATGGGATTAGCCTTTAATCGAAATTAAAGAAGGATTAGAAGATTTTGGAAGAGGTTATTGGTCTCAAGAAGATTGGCCAAGTTTTGGGTAAAAAATAAATTTTTTATTTATTTTAGGATTTTTGGTCAATTTATTAATTAAATAATTAATAAATAAGGAAATAATGTTTAAATAAGATTTAAACATTTTTGGGAGGGATTCCTTAATTAAATATTTTTAATTAAGATAAAGGGATTTAATGGCATAAAAATTAATTAATTAATGATGATGTCATCAGGGATTTTTTCAAAAAATAAAAATACTTTATTTTCTAAAGAATTTTTGGTCAATTTATTAATTAAATAATTAATAAATAAGGAAATAATGTTTAAATAAGATTTAAACATTTTTGGGAGGGATTCCTTAATTAAATATTTTTAATTAAGATAAAGGGATTTACTGACATAAAAATTAATTAATTAATTAAATAATTAATTAATTAATTAATGATGATGTCATCAAGGATTTTTTCAAAAAATAAAAATACTTTATTTTCTAAAGGATTTTTAGGTGTCTACATTTTGCCCCTCTTTGATGTGATGCCGCAAGTGGCATGGCATCAAAGATAAGAAAATAAGATGCCCAAGGCTAGAGCAGAAGAGGAGAGAATGGACTGTGAGATGCCCCCTCAAGAAGGCAGTGGGGAGAGAAAGAGAGGCACGATGGCTTCTTGAAAAATACAAGAATCTGGGATGAGCAAGGAGACTCAGATTGGCTTAAGAGAAGAGGTTTAGTTAGCACAAACTCTCACTACAGGAGAATGATAAAGGAGAATCAGATGCACAAGAGGAAGCAAGCTTAAGACTTTAGGGAAGGTGGAGGATGAAGGAGCGGAGTGCTATAGAAAGGAATCCAGGATGGGGAGATGGATGATGGGATTAAAAAGTTGATGCAACAGGATTTCAAAGAGTCAGATTGGCGGAAGATGGGTTTCATAGATCCCTAGGACTAGGATTGTGGATCTCGAAAGATGAGGCTTGGTGGATTGATTTGGATTAGTGGATCCCTAAGACTAGGATTGTGGATCCCTAAAGCTAAAGGTGAGGAGTGATTCAAAGAGATACTGATGCATAAGCTGGGGTAGGAGAGATGGATGTTGGATATGGATGGGGGATAATGGAGATGAAGGAAAACCATTGAAGCTTTTTGAGCGGGGGGATACTTCAAAGAGAAGTACCACCATGTAGTTGAGCACTAGATTTTCTATAGGACTGTTGGTTAATTGCCAAGGTTACCAAAAACATCAAGGCCTTTTCACCAACTATCCAGAGGACTGACGGACTGACTTAAAACAAACACACAAGGATTGTCCCAACATCACACATGAATATCGAAAGAATCAGAGTGGAACCGACACTGGGTAACCCACAAGCAGAAAAGAAAACAAGCAAAAGACATGATCAAGACCTTACGCTCTGATTGCCCCATTCGCAGTATACCATGATATGGAAGATCGTGGCAACCTTGAGGAGGGAACAAGGAGATTGCTTGGAAAAGATATTTCAAGACCCAATAAGGAAGTGTCCAAATCAAATGAAAGTGAAAATCCAAAAGAGAACCGTTTGCCAACGAGATGGATAGGACGAGGTACTAACGGACCAAGATCAGACATGAGGAAAGCTATATCCTGCAAGGACCTATCGGAGAGCACCTAAGCTGCTGGATTTGGATGAGTGATGCGTCTGGCAAGCTGAACTAAGAAAGATAACACTTTGGTGATAGAAAATCTAGCTAAAGAATGCATTGGAATAGCTAACCAAGATGTGCGATGGGTGCAAGATGCTGATCAAGGACGAACTGACACGAACACTGGATAGATACAATGGTACTAGGCTAAAGAGGATGTACAAGCTGATGGACCAAGATATGTTACAAATGTACAAGTTTGTTCATGTTTTGGTTTTTGTGAGATGGAAATGTTTGTGAAGGATGGGATGTCTATAATAGGTGATAGGTGGATAGGTAGATGGTTTGCGAAAAGCTTAAGTGAAAATGGAGTTTTGTGTGTGCACATGATAGTATACAAGCTAGGATACAAGATTATTTATAGGCTAGAATATGGTACAAACTTTGGACAAGATTTGGATATACAAGGTATGGTACAAGATTTACAAAGTATAATACAAGCTTTGGTACAAGATTTTACAAGCTGTACATGAGGTATTTACAAGCTCCATTAGATTTTGGATATTTGGTTGGAACACCAAGGGAACAAGCAGGTATTTTATGGGATGGTGGGTGAATGGATGAGGGGTAGGATAGTGATAGATAATGGATTAGTCTTAGTACATAAGGTGCCTGAATTACCAGGTTTTCACCAAGGTACCTATCCAAGGCGCTTGAATTGCCAAGTTTTCACCATTGGACGCTTATTTCTCTTTACTATTTTTTTTTTTGTATTTTTCAAAAGCTAGGTATACCAAGGATCTTCAAGCATAGAACTTCTTGAGATGAATGATGTTAGTAGGATCATTCAAGAGTTCTCCTTCCGGTGTAGATAGCTTATAGGCTTTGAAGCCAAAGGAAACAGTGACAACATAAGGACCAAGCCATGTAGGTTCAAACTTGCCTTTCTTTTCTCGATCTGCTTGGACTTTCATGTTTTCTTTAAGGACCATGTCACCTGGCTGAAAGTGTCGTGGAAGCACCTTCTTGTTGAAATTCCTTTTGAGACGAGTTTGATAGACTGTGAGATGATCATAGGCTTTTTGTCGCTTCTCGTCTAAGAGATCTAGCTGGGTGAGCCGAGCTACTCTATATTCTTCATCTAATATTTGCCCTTGCAAAGATATGCACAAGGAGGGAAGTTCAACCTCTATAGGTAGTACCACTTCGGCACCATAGACTAGGGAGTATGGAGTTGTGCCTGTGGATGTACAGAAGGAAGTTTGATAGGCCCATAGGGCTGGATTTATTTGTAGGTGCCAATCACAGCCGGAATCATTGACAACTTTCTTTAGGATTTTGAGGAGGGTTTTGTTAGTTGCCTTTGCCTAGCCGTTACCTAGTGGGAAATATGGGCTAGAAAAGTGGTGATGGATGCAGAGGGAAGTGCATAAGTCTTCCATTTTGAGATTTTCAAAGTTACCTCCGTGGTTGGTGAAGATGGTGGATGGGATGCCGAAGCAGCAAACAATGTGGTACAAGATGAACTTGGAGACCTGAACTCCTGTAGCTGAGACTAGGGGGACTGCTTCCACCCATTTAGTGAAATAGTCTATAGCTGTTATTATCCATTTATGTCCATCAGATGAGAGGGGTGTGATAGTTCCAACTAGATCAAGGCCCCAACAAGAGAAAGGCCAAGGTGGTGCAATAGGCTGTAGATCCTGTGCTGGAGCGTGCACAAGATTTGCATGCTACTGA